>JBBPDJ010000023.1:6046077-6152447 GCA_037974625.1 Cucumis cinereus | reverse complement strand
TGTATAGGAGATATATATATCACAATACTTTCATATATATATATATATATATATATATATATATATATATATATATATATTTCTTCCCAACAAAGAGAAATGTTTGACTTTGTGCTCCAGATGTCAATAATTTGTCGTCTTGCGGGAACGTCAACGCCTCTCTCTCAGGTTCTCATGTTACTCCACTTTGAATCCGTTAATTCCTCAACTTCCATTTAAATTATTCTTCTCAAATCTCTCCATGTCTTCATCACTTTCCCGGGGATTCTCTAATCGGCGCCATGGCCTGGACATTCAGTTCCGGCGACCAAATGCTTCTCCTTCTTTCTATTTTCCTTCTCGCCGGCAGCCTGAGGAGTGGCCATGCTGCTTCCTTTAAGTTCACTATCCACCATCGATTTTCTGATTCGATTAAAGAGATTTTCGACTTTGAAGGGTTGCCGGAGAAACACACCCATGGATACTATGCGGCTATGGTCCACCGCGATCGGCTACTTCACGACCGGAAATTGGCCACCACTAACGGTGATACGCCACTGATGTTCTCTTATGGGAACGAGACTTACAAGATTGGCGGTTTGGGATAGTATGATTTCCTTAATTACTTTTCTCTATTTATGATTTTCGATTGTTTTGAATTTTCTCTTTGGTTGATTGGCTTGCTTTAATTGATCAATTTCGTATTGTTTGGGGGTTTTCAGTTTGTACTACGCAAATGTATCAATTGGAACGCCGGGACTATATTTCTTAGTGGCTTTGGACACTGGAAGCGATTTGTTCTGGTTACCATGTGAATGCACCAAATGTCCTACTTACTTGACCACAATAGATGGTGGAAAAGTATTCTTTCTTTCTCAATATTCTATGAAAACAAATAGGCCTATTTCTAGAACTTGATGTTGTTTGTTATCAGTTAGTTCATTCTTTTTTGTTTTTCTTCTACAGTTTTGGTTGAATCATTACAGTTCAAATGCTTCATCAACGAGCAGTCGTGTACCCTGCAGCAGCTCTTTGTGCGAGCTTGCAAACCAGTGTTCTTCAAACAAAAGTACTTGTCCTTACAAAACTCATCGCCTGTCTCATAATTCTTCATCTGCTGGGTACTTGGTAGAGGACATATTGCACATGGCCACCGATGATTCACAACTCAAACCTGTTGATGTGAAAATTACTTTAGGGTGAGTTTTGTTGAATCTGTCTTAATTATATCTTCTTGTGCTGAAATTCCTTTGAGGGTCATTTCGTTTAGTTCTTAATAGATTTAGTTTTCTGTCAAGATAACAAAGTAATCAAATACAAAATCAATGGTATTTTAAGAAACTATGTACTCGACTGGTTATACTATATTCGTCTTCAAGGGAGTTCAAGGAGAGTCTTAGCACTTTGTAATTTTATTGAATCTCAACAATACCATCTTATAGAAATCATGTGCAGTCTGTTGATTTTTTGCATTGTTTAAATGGGGTTCTTCATGGCAGATGTGGTAAGGTCCAGACTGGTCAATTCTCAAATTTCACAGCTCCCAATGGTCTTATTGGGCTTGGCATGGGAAAGATATCGGTTCCAAGCTTCTTAGCAAGCCAAGGACTAACCACAGATTCATTCTCTATGTGTTTTGGATATCGTGGTTTTGGGAGAATCGATTTTGGAGACATAGGCCCAGTAGGCCAGAGAGAAACACCCTTCAATCCTGCATCGTAAGAACTTCTCACTTTTTAAATGTGCAAAAGTAATAATCTTTGACCTTCATTTCGCTTGGAGAAGCTGGTTTTTGTAACTAGATTGTCTTGTTTGTTGGCAGTTTATACTACAATGTCACCATCCTTCAGATAATTGTGACAAATAGACCCACAAATGTTCCCTTCACTGCAATTATCGACTCTGGTGTCTCTTTTACATACCTAACTGATCCAATATACTCTATTATTACTGAGAAAGTAAGCTATTTGCAGTTTCAGTTCTCTTAGGAAGTGCAATATGAGTCCATGAAATCTCTAGTTTATATATAGAATTGTTGTGCAGATGGATGCAGCTATGGAATTAGACCGCATTGCATCTGATTCTGATTTCCCATTTGAGTACTGCTACCAACTTTCGTAAGTAGCTGTAACTTGTTTAACAATTTCTTTTTGTCTATCAAAAGATCTTCAGATTCTGATTCCCATATTCCATTTTGATCCAGTCTGGGAACAATGTTTCAACAACCAAATTTGAATTTTACAATGGAGGGTGGACATATGTTTGGCGCCATTACTTCGTATCTCAGTATTCCTACTGATGTGAGTATATTTCATTTTTTAGATGAAATAACATGAGACAAAGGGAAGACATATATGTTTGCTTTATTGGCTTTCTTTCTGTACTTTTTCTGGTTTTTTCTTGATATGGGTTTCTGTTGGCTTCAGGATGGATATGCCCTTTGTCTAGCCATTGTCAAAAGCACTGATATTAATGTAATTGGACGTGAGTGCCCCTGTCTCTCCATTTAATATATGAAACCCATTTTATCTTCTTGGTATTCTATTAGTTCTAAGGTTTGGAAGTGATTTTAAAAGGTCTAAAATTGCTTTTGTCATACTCTTTTTAATCGCTAATATTAAAATTCACATGCATAACTTATAACTGCAATCCTATATCATTAACCTTGGTTTTGAAAGGTTAAAAGTACCTGATTTTGATTATTTTAGAATCACTCTCGAACTTGACGTTGGAAAAAGA
This sequence comes from Cucumis cinereus, assembly GCA_037974625.1. Lineage (NCBI taxonomy): Eukaryota > Viridiplantae > Streptophyta > Magnoliopsida > Cucurbitales > Cucurbitaceae > Cucumis > Cucumis cinereus. The sequence continues at coordinate 6,149,729 of JBBPDJ010000023.1, read as the reverse complement.
TCACGAACTCTCTCAAGTACTTTCGTTTTCTTGTAGAGAACTTCTTGACTGGTCATCGCATTGTCTTCAATCGTGAAAAGATGACGTTGGGATGGAAAGAAGTAGATTGTGAGTATTTTTTTACTTGAAAAACTCCTTTTTGTTTTTCTGGATTTTTTCATTGTCCGTGATGGTCGTTTTCTTTAATGTAGGTGACAGTTATGGCCCCGACACTCCCTCCGGCGACTCCCCTCCGCCCGACGCCTCTCCCCCGTCCGGCGACTCTCCCCCGGCAACTTCTACTCCAAGAAAAAGCAACAGTACGCAACCATCGCCGGAAATTGGGGCGGGTGATGCCATGCGATTAAATCCAATTGTCACTCTATGTGTTGTCGTTCTTGTAATTTTGTCTTTTGTTTGACTTTGATTATTCTGTTTTATGTTGCATCTTGTAGTTCATTATTTATTTGATATTTTCTTTTAATTCTCAAAATGGTAATTTTAAAATAAACCGTTTTACCTATTTTTAATTGGATTAAAAATTAATGTTTAGAGATTTAATCCCTGTCCTTGTAGTTGTACTTAAACGTTAATAATAATAATGTTCATCCTAAGATGTATTTATTTACCAGTTCATCATCTCTCCACCACACAAAAACTAATTAAAAGTTATTTTTTTAAAAAATAATTTTATCAATTTGCACTATAAATTTGGATAAATATCGCAATTTTAACTTTGAACTTTAAGTCAAGGCGAGTTAACTCAACGACAATTGGTATGACCTTCCATTCTAAAGGTTAGAAGTTCGATCTTTCTCCTTAAAGTTGTTGTACTCAAATTAAAAATGAAAAAACTTTCAACTTTAAAATTTACATTTTTTTTTATTTCTCTGTCGATGAGGCACATACCTTGACCAATGATAATTGATGTGTGTGTATATATATATATATACCTTAAGTTTAGAGATTCAAATTCTCATACTTTTATAATAAGTATATAATAAGAAGGATAAGCAACGATCTTAAATTAAAAAGAAAATCATTAGACATGCAAAATAAGACTTAAATTAATAAAAAAAATAATGACAAAGTAGCAAACAGAGACAAAATTTGAATGTATTTTTACAATGTGTATTATTTAATTAACCAAATCAACCATCAATTACTCCTAATTTCAATTAGAAACATATAAAATTGATAAGATATATATGGTATATTTACTTTATAGGCCCATAAATTGATGCCATACACTTTTTACTTTCCTAAAAGGCTTTATTTAGAAGAGATGATGTCAAAGTTCAAATAATTGCACCAAAAAAGGTAATTTTTCTTTGAATTAATAACCAGGCAGGTGCATGATTTGACTATAATTAACAATGTAGTAAGCTTAAATATCAAGCTATAAACAAACTGGAAAGCTCTATCCCAACCACCTATTATTAAACAGATTCCTAATTATAATTAGTGTGTTGTAATTTGATAAGTAAGAAAAATCCATGCAAATGCAAATAATTCAAATCCTTGGCATAAATAAAATAAATAAATAAATAAAATAAAATAAAATAAAATATTTGTTAAAATGTAATTGTCACCTTTTAGCCCATTTTAGCTTTCAAAATGTATGTGATTAAAATAGTATTTGATTTTTTTTTTCTTTTTTCTTTTTGGGATAAAAAATAGTATTTGATATGGACTAATTCCATTTTTTTTTTATATATATTTTGAATTATATATGGGTTAGTTTCATCAAGGGATATATGACTAAGTACAATTGAGTATTTATATGAATTTTTTCTTATTGTTCACATTTTTGTTGTCTTTGGCAGAATTAGTCATTTTCTTGCCCTATAAATAAATTGGAATGGATTTACTACCAATGGAATTCCTCACAAGTTTGTTTGGAGGATCTAAATTACAGACCACAGTAAAATAGCTTAGAACAAGCTTCTTATTTTCTTATAATGATACAACAAATCATGATAACTAAAGTCGGGCTTGATAGCTATTTTTATCGAACATACGTGGTTTTTGTTTATTCAAAGAAAAAGTGAGATTTTATTCATTTGATTTTTTACTCATTTCATCACTAAATTTCATCTAGATTTTAAAAATATTTTCAAATCCCAAGCAAAAATTTTGAAAACGAAAAAAATAGTTTTTGTTTTTGTAATTTATGACTAAAAATTTGACAGTTTACTTAAGAAAAAAAAAGGTAAGCAAGACTTAATTTTTAAAAAGTATAAATAAATAATCATAATAATTACCAAACGAAACATTCATGTTAACCCAACGGAGTTAGATAACCCTTTCACAAAATAATATCTATCAAATTTTCATACCTTAACATTATCATCATTTATATGCTTGGTTTTTTTCCCACTTCACATCTCAATTATCCATCACAATTTCCACCACCTTCCATGAATCGGAATAATAAATTCATAATAAACCTTTTTTATAGGAGAATTATTGTATATGACAAAATTGTGAAAAATATTTACAAAATATAGCAAAATTTCAGATTTTATTAATGATAGACATGAATAGGTTATCAGTGTCTATCAATATCACCGATAGACACCGATAGAAGTATGATAGAACTAAAATTTTGTTATATTTATGTTGTTATATTTGAAAATATCCATTTTTTATATGTAAAATTTAAGTTAAATTGCATTTGGTACATATAGTTCAGAGAACACAAGAGTTTAGATCATATAGATTTAAAACCATAAAAACTAAACTCTATCTTCTTCGGACAAAATTCGCAAATTTATAAATTCAATGAAACTTGTCAAAAAAAAAAAAAAAAAAAAAAAAACCCATTGCAATCTACCCTTTAATAATTTGAAAGTAGCATACTTTTTACTTTATAAATGAAGAATATTTGGTCTCTTCAAAACCGTGTTTTGTTAAAGTGCACCAAATTTATTGGGACCAACTATAAGATGCCAAAAACCATAACAAGAGTATGGTAAAACCATTTTTGGGTTTCAAAATCTTTTATTTTATCCAAAGCAAACATAATTATTACCAAAATTTTGCATGATTTTGTCCCTCTCCCAAGTCCAAAAGTTGAGGTTCAAGGAGCAACAGCAGCCAGTGTCGTGCATGTTGTTGGGATTCAGCATTGCTTCAGAATCACTTCTCCATTATTTGCATTGATGTTCAACGTCTGGGGGCCGCTATCATGTCACGGCTTTGTATTATAACTCTTCTATCACCCTTTCATTTCCTATAAATAACAACACAATCTCAACTTTAGTGTACCAAGAGTCCTTGCTTTGTTTAATAAAGAGAGAGTTCAGTAGCTTTTGTACCTATATTTGTAGGTCATGGCCTCATTTGCTGTGCTATTCCCACGCTTTGCAATCCTTTTGCTGTCTGTTTTGTCTTTGGGAACTTCATTGAGCTTAGATTACTACGAGGAGACATGCCCCGGTGCTGACTTCATCGTTACTAAAGCTGTCAGGGCTGCAGCTTATAAAGACAAGACTGTTCCTGCTGCGCTTCTCCGGATGCACTTTCATGACTGCTTTATTAGGGTATTCTATTGTCTTTAGAATTCTCAGCATGTTTAAACTTCTCTTCTGTTTTTGACAAAAGTAATCTGGTTTTATTTGTTTGCTTGGTTTAAAGGGTTGTGATGCATCTATACTGCTGAATTCAGTAGGGAACAACATAGCAGAGAAAGATGGGCCACCTAATTTGTCTTTGCACTCATTTTTTGTGATCGACAATGCGAAGAAAGAACTGGAATCTTATTGTCCTGGGGTTGTCTCTTGTGCTGATATCTTGGCTCTGGCTGCAAGAGATGCAATTGTGCTTGTAAGAAAGCATGAATATAATTCAACTTGCAAACAAGATGGTTTGAAATTATTAAGTCCAAAACATTTTTCTAAATGGGTATAATTTTGTGTGTCTTGCAGTCTGGAGGTCCAACATGGGATGTTCCTAAAGGAAGAAAGGATGGAAGGATATCAAAGGCTAGTGAAACAATACAATTGCCATCTCCAAGCTTCAACATATCTCAGCTGCAACAAAGCTTCTCACAAAGGGGATTATCCTTGGACGACTTAGTTGCTCTTTCAGGTAAACCACATACAATATGCAACGAGATGATAAATTATTGTTGAAGAAAGAAGGAAAGCTAAACTATTAAAGTTATACTTATAAAGCATAAGCGTTGTCAATATTATGTAATGCAGGAGGACACACCTTAGGATTTGCTCATTGCTCATCCTTCCAAGGTAGAATCCGCAACTTCAGTCCGGCCAGCAACGTTGACCCTGAAATGAATCCATCCTTCGCAGCAAGTCTAAGAAACATTTGCCCAGTAAACAACAAGGCAAAAAATGCTGGGTCTAACATGGATACTTCTCCAACTACATTTGACAACAATTACTTCAGATTGATACTCCAAAAGAAGGGCCTCTTTTCTTCTGATCAAGCTCTGCTCAACTTTCCTAAGACCAATAATCTTGTTTATAAGTTCGCAAGCTCAAAGGAAGCTTTTAACCGTGCGTTTGTTAATTCTATGATCAAGATGAGTAGCATCACTGGAGGTCAGGAGATAAGGAAGAATTGTAGGGCAGTGAACTAAAAGCTACTCCTAGTCTATGTGCTTTGTTTGCTAGCTTGTATGCAGTAATGATGGTAAAGTGCCGATTACTAGCTTGTATTCAGTACTGTTGAAATCGCAGTACAAATATCTTCTTATATGTTATCATCAATGGGATGCCTTTATTTTTTGCCTGTATTCTCAGCTGTCTCCAATTAGAGAAAAAAGTTCCCTTTATTGCGTTGTCTTTACTCTCTACTACCTGCATCCACTCACCACGTCCATTTTAGACTCGCCAACGCATACCCAACTGAATTTTATGGATAAGAATATAATAGGATTCAGATGAAAGCTACTACGTTAAAGCTTAAGGCACCCACAAACAATAAAAACTTATGCAGGAAACCCTGGCAGGCAAGAGAAGTCGAATCAATACAGTCATTATATGAATGTCCCAAGAACTTGATTCCAATGCCACGAATAGGCGTACAGTTATCCCACTTCCATCCTTTTTGGAGGTGGTGGAGACTAGATCGTGATTTAATAAAAGTTACTGTACAACTTATATGCAAGTTTCAAAAGTATGAAACAAAGATTTGGCAACAACAAAACAACCAAATCATTAAATTCAACTCCCTCCCCCATCTCTCGGCAGATTTGTGGGCATATGAAAAATAGCAAAGTGTTGGGTGAATGATGAGTCACAAGATTTTTTTTTTCAGCTGACACCTGCTGGCAACTTTTGCACGCCACTGGATCAGGGGACTGTAATAAATGTTGTCCAACTTCACATTATGGACCCACAATTATGCAAATGGATAACTGATAAGGCAGGTGACAAGTTAGCTATTCGACATTCTCAATAGGAAAGTCAAAGAAAAACTGTTAGCTAATTGATGTTTTGTAAACAGTGGCTCTTGTTAATATATATCATAGAACTCCCAGAATCAGGTAATTCATACAATAGAAGACTGAAGTTATACATAATTAAAATTTCAACTTGCACGAGTGCAATAGTTTTCACAACAGTTATCTCCAAAATTAAAAAGTCAAACAATATTCCATTGAACTTATCACAAGGTCGCCTAAAATAGACAGGAATAGATTCTCACTCACATCAAAGTAGGAGAAGACTAATGAACTAACAGCTCCACCAATCACTTGTAAACTTCCACCACACACTTGTGAAGTTCGTCATTTCACCAGAGAAGTCTCCTATTATAAGTAAAATATTATAAATAAGATTTACCAAGCTCAAAGAAAAAAAAACTTTCAAATATGCCAACTCGATCGTAACTTTTTTTTTTTTTTTTTTGGAAAAGGAAACACAGTTCTCATTGAATCAGTGAAAAGAGATTGAGCATAACTTAATTAATTGAAGACATTAAAATTTAAAGTATATGCTCTCTACCAAGAGATTAACGGTTCCAATCTCTACTCTAAATGTACTTAAAAGACTGACTTTTACAAATTAGTAAATGCATTACGTTACCTTGACTGGTCCGCAATTGAGAACAATCTCAGCCAATTGAATATTGCCACTAAGCTTAGATGCCTTTTGCGATGGCATGAATGCAAAGCCATCAACAAGCTTTTCACACTTCAACCCCCATTTGACCATCAAGAACTCGATGAGATGGTGCCCACTATACAATTTCAAAGACAGTAAACTGGTAAAAGTAAAAAACTAAAGTAATAATGATAATAGTCACAATCAGGCACCGTCAATATCCCCCTTCTTCTCCCCTCATGCAAGAAAACGTTATCAACTATCAAATTACCTGCGATTGTGGTAGGTTGTTATAAAAACTGACCCTGGTGAATTTTGGAGAAGAAAGGCCACGGTAGAAAAGAGATCATCATATGCTTCCCGACAAAATTCAAACTTAAATTTCAGCACATTCAATTTCGATAAACATGCAAAAGTAGAGAGGCAACTAAATCCCAAATTGATCCTACGGCCCTACCACTGTTTTCGTACAATACATCAGCCCCAATAATAATTGTAGGTTGTAGATTGAATATTGATATGTCCCAGATCCCCCATGTAAGTCCCATTATCTGCACGTATAAGAAACTCTTCCGTTAAGATTCAAAATCGTTCTCTCGAAAGGAAAAATTAGCAAGAGAAGACAATACTAGCAATGAACTTACGTTACAGGTTAGATTATTCAGGTCACAAACTTTCCTAATATTGTCCAGCACCTGTAGATTGAAGAGTTGGCAATCAGAGACCAAATAAGTAGATCCAACTAACTGCCCATGATACTCGTATCAACACAGCCATTGACACCCCTTTCCCCATGTTTTTTTCATTTTTTTGAAAAGGAAACAAAACAAATCTCTTTATTCATACAGATATAAAATAAAGACTAATGCTCTAAGTACATGAAGGTTATACAAAGAGCATAAAGCATAAACAAGATAACAGACGCACCCGAACATCTCAACTAGGTTACACTCCCTTAAGGCCCTTGTCATATCCTTCAAACATAATATAAAAAACCACCGTCGAGGCTTATATATTCAGCCATTACGAAAAGGACAAAAGGACTATAAATCACTGGCCTTAGAAAGGATTCAACAATGTAACAAACAGAAGACCTAAATCAAAAGGTGCAAAAAGAGATTAAACTCAAAACAAGTAGATTAATCTGGAAAATAAAAACTCTCCAATTTGAGTAAATTTCTTGAATCTGTAGCCTTCAAAAGGCTGGGAGAAGGAACACCACGAGGAGGCATTCTTACTATTGGCGTATGAGTGAAATTTATATTTTCAGGCAAAGCAACTAAGACGAAGCAATACCTCCACTCTATTAGCATCATCAGTCAAGGTGACATTGGCCCCTAATTTAGCCGCAACCAATCCAGGCAATGAAGTACCAGCACCAAGCTGCAACCAATTCGGAGGTCACAGAGTCACCCTAGCCATTAAACTTCCGCGTTATAAAACAATCAAGCAGATTGCCCTAACTCAACTGACTCTTAACTTTCAGGAGACCTCATTGGAGACGGAATCAAATGAAATAGATAACACGCGAGTACCTCAACGACATTAGCACCAGCAAATCGTGCTTTCTGCTGCCAGACATACTCGGCCAGGATAATACTACAGGGCCACACATAAAGGCCATATTCCTCTTCCATGTTCTGTAGTTTCATCGCAATTACGCAAAGAGTTTATAGAAGTTTCTCCGTCCACAAAAAAAAAAAATTAAGAAAGGAGTGGAAGGTGAGTATTGGATACCTCGATGATAGCAATGGAGAATACCGATTTTCCGGCATCGTCTTCGAAAACATGATGCGATATAGTCGTCAACGACGGATAGGCCGGCTCGTCGGAATCACCGTCTTCGGAAGGCCGATTGAAATAGGCCATCTGATTTTGACTGGCGGGAGCAGTTGCACGATGAAGTATAACCGGAGTTTCTCCGGTTTTCGGTTTAATACCGAACCGATTTGTTCCGGTTCAATAGGATCGGATGATTAATGACTTGATGTCATATACCCTAAACCTTAGACAAAAAGTTGGTTTTCAAATTGGGCCGACAGAAGGTGTGAACGAAGCCCAACAGGCTCACAAGGGCATTATCGTAATCATGCACGCACATAAACTTTGCAAGAGCAAAGTATCCTGAGAATTTCGAGTGGGAAGCAACCAAAAAAAAAACAAAAACAAAAACAAAACTCTTCAGAAAAAAATAAATAAATAACTAAGAGAGAGAGAAAGAGAGGGAGAGAGAGAGAGAGAGAAACAAAGCGTTTCAGAGAGAGAGAAAGAGAATTCTTGTTCCTGAGCCTTTCTCCGCTGCTCTCCCACAAACCCCCTTCGTCTTCGTCTCTCTTTCCTTTCTATGATCTGATCGCTGAAATTTTTGGAAAAAACTTCACATTTTCGACTCCTTTTCCTTATTTTCCTTCTTCATTACATCTCTTTCGAACAGAATTTTGATCGCTTTTGTACATTTTCCCCTTTTGTTCTTCGATTAACCTATCGATTTCGCGCTGACAAAACCCTAACTCGCGGGTTTTTTTTTTTGTTTTGTTTTTATGGCTGCTACTAATTTATCTGATAACAATCCGGCAATGGCCACCGGCGTTCATCATTCTCGTCACTCCGGTCAAAATATAAGTAGCCCAAAATCACGCCGCTCCCCACGTCCAGTGTCGTCGCCGTGGACTCAGATTGTCCGTGGTGAGTTGGAAATCCCTGCTGTTGTTCCGTCTTCACCATCGAATGTGACATCCTCGGTGGCTATTGTTGAACCGTGTTCTCCTTCGCCTTCTTCTTCACCGTCCTCTTCTTTAGCTGTGGAAGAACCAGCTGGAGCTGAGAGATCAGATAGTGGGAGTGAGTCACTGTCCAATGCGGGAAATAAGCCTGCCTGGAATAAGCTGTCTAATGGGGCCGTGGAGGTAGGGCCTGTTATGGGGGCTGTATCTTGGCCAGCTTTATCGGAGTCCACACGGTTTACAAACAAATCGTCTTTGGATTCGCCCAAAGATTCAGCTGATGGATCTGTTGGCCCTGCATGCGAGGTTCTGATCTTTCATTTTGTAACGTAGTTTTTAGTTGGTTTTGTTGATTAAGGATGCTTGCTAAAAGTTTAAGTATTCAGTTAAAGTGTCGTTTTTCGATTTGAACCGAACCCATAATAAGTTTTACATTGAAATGATTTGTTTTGAGTGGTCTATTTCAGTATCTTGGCCATGCTGATGAAGACAACTTGTGCTTTGCCTGGTTGTGGGCTGATACACGCAAACACGTATTTGTTGTTTTCATTATTAATCAACAATCAAAGACAGGAGAGCATATGTTTACTTGGGGAGTAAGTTAGGGTTGGGGTAAAAGGGTCATAGAAGTCGGTTTATGCCTTATCGTATTCTTTGCTTGTTGATTGAAGGTACCAGTGATTGGAAATATTTGATATAATCGATTAAACCAAACAATGTTAACTCTCCACAGTTTTGGTTCTATGTTACAACTGTCGATCAAACTAGAAGATGTTATCTCTGCCACCTTTATTCTTTGTAATCGCATTCTTCATTTGGCCAATTCATTATGTTATCATGAATAAAACAGAGAGCTTTGGCGATCTCATCATTAAATGCTGCATTGATTCTTTACGGTGTTGGCCCTGTTGAACGAGGACATACACGGCTGTTGGTTATTTGCTCGGTCATTTGGTGATTTTAACATTTTAAAACAGGGGATAAGTTTTGTTGATAATTGGTGGTTGTCTCATAGTTTTTGCTTAAATTTATACATGCTATTAATTACTTTGAACTTCCATTTATATCTTTCTGCATTTTGTAATCAGGGGACAGGAAATCCACCATCCTCACCGTATAAAGAATGTATTAGTGCAAGTCCAACTCCAAATCCAACTCTAACTCCAAATCCAACTCCAACCCTAACTCCAACTCATCGTCAGAAGTCGATGAAGCGTAGTGGTGCTACCAGTTCATACAGTGGTGGTGTCTCTCAACAATCGGCAACTTCAGTTTCTACAATTGATACAACTCCTAGTAATCCTTCTTCTAAGGACCACATGCAGAGGAGTTCATTTGCCTCACAATCACACAATGATCATAATTATCAACATCAACGTAATTCATTTAGGAGTCGTGGGTCTGGTTATCCACGTGGTGACAGTTCTCACCATCACAACCATGGCCCCAGGCGTGATCAAGATCGTGGAAACCATGATTGGAATCCCCATCGAAATTATGGACAGCCTCAGCGAGTTGTTCAAAGATATATAAGGCCTCCTCCTCCCCCTAGTAATGCTACCTTTATTCCTTCATCTATGAGGCCTCTTGGGGGTCCCATACCTTTTCATGGTAAAATCTATACTGCTTTTGTGAGGTCTATGGTTTTTATCATGTGAACTTGCTTCACGCCTGAATCTATTTGCAGAATTTGGGCCTCCAGTGGTATATGTTGCAGCTCCTCCTCAAGAGGCCCTTAGAAGTGTACCTTTTGTGGCTCCAATGCCACCTAATGCAGTGTTTTTTCCTGCTTCAGACCCTCAGTTATATGCTAAGATAGTCCATCAGATAGAATACTACTTCAGGTGTTTTATGTTTTTTTTATCGTCTTCATCTTGTGTTGAAAATTTGAAATTATTTTAACAGTAGCACCTTGAATTTGTTAATTGCAGCGATCAGAACTTAGTAAAAGATACTTACTTGAGAAGGAACATGGATGAAGATGGATGGGTTCCAATTCATTTGGTTGCAGGCTTCAAAATGGTGGGTAAATTTTTCTTTTTTCTTGTCTTCAATTTCTATTTGGTGTTTATATCCCTGATGATAATTACATCATTTCTACTCTTTGTTTATCGTATTTAACCCAATTTTTCTTTATTATTGAATGGTTTTATGGTGCTCATTTTCCTGTTCTCGGTTTCTCTTACTCTCTATACTTTATTTAGTAAATGTGATTTACTAAAAAGGAATGCTCCATAGGAAAGGAGAAAGTTGTTGCGTAGTTCAGCCATCATCCACATGCGTATAAGTTGATTAGAATGAGGTTTTAGTTTAAGAGTTATCTAGAAATTGTTATTGATTTTTCATGTTTCTTTTAATAATTAAAAACAGTCCAGGGCTACTCCTGTTAAATGAGGAACAAAAGTAATATTAATTGAGTTCCAAACTTTCTGGTAGAGCTAATAATTTTATCGGTTTTGGTTATTGATTCTGGGTTGTTTATTTATTTATTTTTCTTTTTAGATTTATAGGAACTAATATATTCATCATCCCCTCCAGAAAGGGGGACTGCAATAGGGAGGTGGGAAGAAATCATCCAACCTTCTAGTTCCACCGAGGATTCATAAGGTCATCCTTTGATTTGTATTATTATGAAAGTTCCGGATTCAGAATAGGGTACTCCAAGAAGAAATCAAGAATTTAACAAAAGTCCCAAAGTTCAAATCATCTAGAAGGCTTTTTAAACATTTTTCTATTCCCTCTCAAATCAAACTTCCAAAGAACTGTCATTAGAATAGTTAGCTACAGAGGTTTTGCTTTCCTTATTCTAAGGTGGTTCCAACATGGTTTTACCAATAGCTTCAAAGGCTGTTTTTCATTATGGTTAGGCAGCTCTGTAAGCATGGCTCCTCCTGGGTCGTATTCTGTGTACTGATGGCATCAACGACAGGGTCCTGTACAATTTTTAACCTTGGAACCTTTGGCTAGACGAAAAGGACCTGACCAAGTATTTAGGGAAAGCCACTTGATATTTTATAGTCTTAGCCCTATTATTAGGCAGCCACTTTCTGTGAAGGTTCAAAGTGAGATTGATCCATTAGTTTAATGAAGCATGTAATCTTTTCTTTTTCTCTGTTTTGAGGATTTTTTTCCGGTAGATATGTATTTGAGCTGTGATATGTGTGTCTCTGAAGTTTGGATAGAAAGTCCTCTGTAAGAGTATGTCAGGGTTGTCAATGCAATTGCACACTAATTATGAGGCATAGTTATGGTTTCCTCTACCCTAGGCCCTTAGGCTGTGTCTTTTGTTCTTTTGCTGCTATAAATTTCTAATGCTTTTCTATCAGGGAAAGAAAGATCAATTACTTTCTTTTGATTAATTTCGTATGAAATGATGCTGCTTATCACAGAAGTTTGTTTGAGCTTATTGTGTGAACGATGGTGCCTACACTCTTTGAGCTTATTGTGCGAATGAAGGTTCTAATATCATCTGTGACTTTGTTGCAGGTTCGATCTCTAACTGACAATATCCCTGTGATATTGGATGCTTTGCGGTCGACATCCACTCTGGTAGAAGTACAGGTTAGTTATGGATGCTCAATTAGTTTAATTATTCTTTTGGGGAGGTTTTCTTTCTTTTTCTTTTTTTTTTTGTGTGTGTGTGTGTGGGGTGGGGGGGGGGGGGGGGGAGATGAGGGTGGTTATTAAGTCTGCAACGGGGAGTGCTCTGTTGGGATTGCATCTAAGCCATCTATATAACTGGGAGGCTTGAGGCAGCTACTGGGATTTGGTCTAAGTTTGAGAAGTTAAATTTGTCAAAACACATCCTGAAAAAGGGTAATTGGGCCCCACTAGTGCTTTAAGAAGTTTGCATCCTCACAATGTAAAAAGTTAAAAGAAAGTAAAGTCTCATATTGTTCTCTAATTCTGTATTTGAACTATACTGTATCTTAGGGGGATAAGGTGAGGAGACGAAATGATTATAGCAAATGGATAATGCTTCCTTCAACTCCAACTTCTAACGACGTTGCCCCATTAAGCCCCGCAAACTCCAGTCAAGATTTGCTGGCTGCTGGTGTTCAGAGTATTACGTTAGAGACTTATAACAATACAGAAGCTCGGGGTGATTTTAAAGTTGAGGCTCTGCAAAGTAGATCACCTCGGAATTTCAATAGCCAGTCACAGCTGCCAGGTACAGGGAATCCAAATATTGGCACAGGTTTGGATCACCCCTTTTCTGCAAGGAAATAGACCTTGTACATGATGGAAGCCCATGCCTTTTATGAGTACCAAAAAAAAAAAAAAGAAAAAACATATATGGGTAGTAGAGACTAAGGAGATAAGTTATAACACCGTGTTCTGTTAAATATGGAGGCCTCCTTGATGCACGATGAATCTTTTTTCTCTCGTGTGGCTTGATAAAGAAGGCAAACTGTGGGGAATAAAGACGCAAAATGAAGGGTAGTTAGAAAAAAAAAAAAGATAGAGAGAGAGAGAAACAACTCTAAGAAGTTTAAAATACTCGAAACATTTTCTTTTAACGGCAACTAAAGGGATCCATTTATGGTTTTGTGGGATGTTGCCTTTGTTACATAAATTTATTTCCTTTTGTTCTCCTTGATGATGGGCATGTACTTTTAACCATGGAGAATCTTGATTGCTTCCCCATTCTGGTGCCCCCTCAGCTGGTTTTTCTTTTCGATATCCTCGGAAGCAGAAAACTTCAAGCCGTAGGGAACAAGACAAAAATAGCTCTGGAAAGGAAGTGAAGATGCTAGCTGATCTTCGTTGTCGTTAATTTAGAGACTGGCTTTTCTTTGGATGCTCTGATTGCAGCTCTGCTCAATCTCGAAGGCTTTTTCTTTCTTCTTTTTTCTTTTTCTCAAGACATATCTTCTGATCTCTAAATGTCAAATGGAATAACTTTGCATATGATACTTGTAACTTTATGAATATTAGACTGCATAAATTGTGCCCGTTGGCGCATCTTGATGTTAACTTTATTTTTCGTTCAGCATTCTTTGAGACTATTTTTTTCTTTTTTTCAACTTTATTTTTGGAACCATGTTGAAGTTTTTGTGTTTTGTTTCTTATGCCCTCTCGTTTAAAAGCATATTATAATTATCTTCTGAGTTTATTCCTCTCCCATGGATTTTGAATGTGTTTTTATCTAATTAGGAATGGTTGTTTCTCAAATTTTTTGGGTGATCTTTGCTTGTATTTTCAAAGAGTTTGTTATGTGCTAAATTTGAACTTCCTAAACCAGTTCAGCATTCAGGCTACATAGCACTTTTCTGTTTTTAATCAAAATGTTGTTTTTAAAGATGGTTCTATCTACTTTGAAGACTTTCGTCTAATTAAATAATTTACTTCAAGTATTTCTTCAGCGTTTGTTTTATTTAATAATTTAAATTTAAATTTTGCTTTTCATTTATTAAGATATTATTATTATTATTATTATTATTATTATGATTTTGAAGGAACAGGTTTATTGATCTTAAATCATGTGGGGTGTTGTTTTATGCAATGGTTTTCTATAGGTGCAAAAACAAAGACAAGACAGAAAGACCGAAGAGAAAGGCAAGAACAAAACTTTCAAGTTTTGTTCTGTAAGCGCCAACATGGGGTCTGTCTTAGAGCACAAACCATCAATCCCTTACTCAATTATAAAGAGAGGTTTGATTGTAAACTAAATTTAAAATCAGGACCATATATTTCATCCTCTTCAATAATGGGATAACCAGTCCAAAGATATATTATAGCAAGCACTAAACAAAAGAGGAAGAGAAGCAACTTGAGCACTCACAGGGAATTCGAATGTGTTCTTTGAGCTCCATCATCCAGAATCTTGTCTTGATAGACGAATAGACCAAAAAAGCAATGGTCTTTAGTGACGGTTGCAAATCTCACCGAACTTCCAACCACCTTGTCAATTACATTCAAGCGACTCAACTTTTCAAATCAAATTGAGGTCAAAAATCACTCAAATAAAAATAATATTTTAAAACTCAATGGTCCATCGATCAATATGAATTTATTTAAAGTTGAGTACATAAGTTTTATATCAAATTTAAGAGATTATTTTCATTTATTTTTTAGTTGTTCTACTAGGTGATTAAAAAGTTATTTCAATTTGAGGTATCCAACCCATATTTAAAAAAAAAAAGAGAGAGAGAATTTAAAATTTCAATTACATATCCATTCAAATAAAAATTTTAAACGTTTAAGCATTCCTTTTAACTTTTTAAAATGTATTAATATTAAAATATTACATATCAGTGCATATGAAAATTAATTTTTTAATTAAAAAATTTGTAAAGGATAAAATGTTGAAAATATTTAAAATTCTATAATGCATAAAATCTAAAATTACGTTATATTTTGTAAATATTTAGTTTATTTTTCTACATTATAAAAATATTCATTTTATTTTATATTAATATATTTCATTTCTAAAAACTGGCTTTAACTATTAAAAATTTGGAAAAATAAGGAAATTAAAGACTTTTGAGTAAAAGGAAAAACATTTAATAATATATATTAAAGAAGGAAAAGACACCCTTTTATGAAGAATCTTCTAAGTCATTATTGTTATTTTTTTTCTTTCCATTTTTTGTATAGGCAAAGCTCTTTATTAGAAGGTATAAGATTCGCAATTGCTCCTCATATTGGTTGATAATAATAATAATAATAATTATTATTATTATTATTATTATTATAAATTTAGTTTTAGTTACATATTCGAATTTGAAAATTCAATTGAGTGGGTAGATTTCAAATATTACCATTTTATTATTGTTTGAATTTTATTTCACTTTTGGTCCCTAATTAAGTTTCAAATTCTGCAATTTCAAACTTAAATTTTCCCTAAATATTTACTTTCAATCATTAATGCAATCAGACACCGATAGATGTATAGATAGTGAAATTTGCTATGTTTTCAACAATTTCCACATTTAAAACAATTATCATTTAAATTTTTACTTCATAATTATTTAAAACTAACTAATAGATATTAACATCAAAATTGAAAGTATAAATCTTGAACTTAGGAACCAAGTTGAAATGAAACTTAGGGACGAAAAGTGTAATTATTTTGATGATACATAGGGATTGCATTGAAATCAAACTCAACACTTTATGACTAAAAATATAACATTATATATATATATATATATATATATAGATCCAACATTTAGAGGATAAAACATATATATTTTTTCTTTTTTTAACAGAATATAATGTGAGAAGATCGATGTTAGACTTTAAGATTAATAGTATAAGTTCATAGCAAACGAGCTATGCTTTGCATATGCAATGTTTTATTTAAAATTGTAGTATATATTTTAATTATTGTCTTTCTTTTTAATTATAAAATAATATTAAAACTAGTGCATAAAATTATTTGTATAAGAATAAAATATGTTTTAAACATAGTGCTATGTCTATTCATATTTAAATATCACACATATACACACATAATAAATAAATAATACTTAAAACAAAACAATAAAATCGTACGAGTGATAATAGCCGAGGGGTTTTTTCATGACGGTCATTTGGATGTTTTGGCCAGTGACACTTCGACTTTACTTCCTGGGCTTCAAATGATTTATGGGTTCAACTTTGGATGAATGGAGCTAAATGCATCTTTGTGTCATTATAAAGACTTTACTTCGACTTTGGATGAAATTTATGTGTCATTATAAAGACTGTCTTTTTATTTTTCAGGGTTGTAACGGAGTGGCTCATTCTTTGGTCAAGTAGGCATCCACGAATGGTTATGGAAAGCAATGGATCTCTGGGTTCTTATGTAGATGAATTTGGAAGTTTAGAACGATATGTTAGGATATAATTCACATTACGGTTTTATGGTTTTATTTCATATGAGGTGATTTTTGTTAAAGGAAAATATATATACCGTTGATGATCGATGATATTACATCAATTTTTTTTCCTTAAAAGCACAAATTATTAAAGGACACTTCTAGTTTCCAAACTTCTATGTTTATAAACAAAAAAAAATATCATTAAATTTCTAAAGTTTGTTTGGGGTGGTAGCTTTAAAATAATTGTTGTCATATTTGCTTTTTTGAAAAATTAGGAAGAAAGTAAAATAGTGTTTGATAATTTTTTTAATTTTAAATTAGAAAAACTAACTACAATGATGGATAAATTAATAGTAAATTAATATAATTAAATTATACGAACTAAATTGAACATCTTATGTTAATTATTTTTACACTGATAATTTACTATAATACATTTTTAAAACTTTTTTATGATTTGAATTTCAATTTTGTTAAATTTGAATTATTTAATAAATGTTTGAGAAAAAATAATTGTCATGAAAAATGAATCCATTAAATTTTGAAATATATATGTGAAAATATATTAAGAAAAATTATTGTAAATAATAAAATTGATAAAAATATTTACAAAATATAACACAATTTTAGATTTGAAAATGGTCGGTTTATTAATATGAAAATATATTATAATAATATATTTATTTAAATGGTTACTAAATTAGGAGATTATAAGAAAAGTTGAATCTAAAAGCTTTCGTAATTTTAAAAGTGATTCTATTCAATTATTAAACATTTTGTTTTAACAGACAACAAAAGCGGTTGAAATATTATCAAAACTAGTCATTTAATTTTACCAAATAATTCTTTTATAAAATTTTATTTGTATATAAGTTGCAATTTACACCATAAATTGTATGAATTTTTTCGAATATAGAAAAAAAAACCAACTATTTACACTTTATAAAAAAAAAAAAACTCAATAAAAAACAAAAATCAATTATATTTGATTTTTCTATCAAATTCTATATAGCTCATATAAGTTATAATATCCACAATAATTTATCGTAAAAATAACGAAATAGACCTAAGCTAAAAGCCTAAAATACTATTTAAAGAAAATGCTTAGCTCGAGAAGAACAACTTCATTTTAGCTACGACAACTCCGATTAATCAAGTCCAATTTCTCGTTGCGTGAGAGTAAAATTAAAACCTTTATTTTCACTAACCCAAATAATTTTGTTGTTCTTATTTTTAAAATTCGAACATGTTACACTAAAACATATCTAACTTAAAAACATCACACCAAAATTAACCCTTGCCCTTGAAATACATTTGAAGAAAAAAAATATCAAAGCTCATTTATTAATTTAATATATAAAAAATTATTTTGTGAACTAAAATGCAATTATAAAAAATAGAGAAATTATTTTAAATTAACAAAATTGTTAAAAGAATTTAAAAATAATTCAAATTTTAAAATATATTAACGATATATATAGATAAAACAAGAATAAAATTTAAAATTTTATTATATTTTATAAATATTTGGATCTTTTCAAATCATTTCTCAAAACAAAAATAGAAAGGTGGGATAAAAATAGATAAATAAGAAAGATTTATTACCATATGGGCTATTATGAGCCGTCTTATGAAAAGCCCATACCGCGCAGGCGGGGAAGTGAGGGATATTATAGTAATTTTGCAGTAACCATAAACTAACCCTCGCAATTGCCATAGCCACCCTTAGTGAGAGAGAGAACAAACCTTCTTCCCACTCTAAACAGACCTACGACTCTTTTTCCTTTTTTTTTTTGTTTTTTTTTTTTGTTTCTCTCAACGATCCGATCCTTCTAAAAATCTTTTCCAAATCCCATAATTTCCAACTCCGTTTCTTCATTCTAGTTCTTGAATCTGGAAAAAAAACACGATTTTTTCTTGATTTTCTTGCTTAATTTTTGGTTTCCATTTACTCTGTTTGCCGTCGATCAAGGTACTGCCGTCTGAAAGAAAAAACCCTAGTTTCTAATTTACGATGGCTGCTTCTAATTTATCGGATGCTGATTCGGTGACGGCATCGACTGCAGATCGTTCTCCTCGTAATTATGGACAGAATAACAATAGTAGCAGCGGGAGTAGTCCCAAATCATCAACACGTCGTTCTGGTGGACGTACAGTGTCTTCTTCTCCATGGACACAGATTGTTCGTGGTGAAATAGATGTCGCGGCGGTTGTTTCGTCATCTGCATCTCCGACTGCTGTTGTTGAACCGGTTTCGTTTTTCTCTTCTTCGTTGTCTGAAGAGCCAGTGGGTGAGAGTTATGATGGTGGGAATGGGTCGACTGCCAATGCTGGAAAGAAGCCAGCGTGGAACAAACTCGCTAATGGAACTGAGGCTGGGCCTGTCATGGGGGCCGTGTCTTGGCCTGCTCTATCGGAGTCTGCTAAGGGTACTCCTAAATCATCTTCGGATTCACTTAAAAGTTTAGGGGATGGATCTGCTGGCGCGCAGGTATGTTCTATCAATTTTATATTGTTGTTGGCGTTGTTAAGAATAACATGAACTAAAGAAATGGAAAAGAATACATTCAGTTTGTTTGCAGCGAAAATATTTAAACTGCTGCAGTCTATCTACATGATTAAGCTAATTTTTTCAATTGCTCAAACGAAATTTGATAGATTTATGAATAGATTCAAGAAATTGTTTCTAAAATTAGTCTATGTTTGGGGAAAATGAAAAATGTTCAGTTTTGGATGTACTTTATGAGTTCCTTGGATAGGCTGAGAAACATTAACCGGTTTGTGGTGGGATATTTTTATGCAATGCTCCTACGAAACAGGCCAAGAAATGAACTGAAAAATTTGTGCTCCGGGGGATAATAAGAATTTTTGTTATATTTGTTATTAGTTATATGTCGATAAAGGGACTCTAAATTTATTGACTCAATATCTCTATCTTGCTATTATTTTATAGAATAGCTGTGGTCGCTATTGCACATTTACTGACGTAATATATATTTCTTGTTGCTGTGGAATAGAATGTTATTGTGTATTTGTAATAGCTTCGGTCAATTGACTGTGTTCTTTAAAAGGAAAAGCAAGGAAAGAGGATGAACTTTCTGTGAAAAAAAACCCAACGAGGCTACTCTTTGCATGATGTCCTTGTCGAATAAGGAGACATATAATTTCCTTTTGTAAATTTCATACAACAAAATTTATTATCTGAGGTAGAAAAATAAAGACAGCCGAGATAGAGGCTTAAAGTTAGTTGTTATTTTTCTGTTTACCACAAATGTAAGGAGGGTCTTCACTGTTTCCTTTTCGGGTACTAGTGAGCTTTCCTCTATTTTATTTACTTATTTATTTATTTATAATAAATATATGTAACAAGTTCATTCTTTACCTTTTTTCCCCTTTCTTTTTTCTTTTGCACACAGGGGACAGGAACTTCATCATCGGCATCATCAAACAAAGAAGATAATAATGATATCAGTCCTAATCCTGATTCAACTCTTACTCATCCAATAACTTCGCGCCAGAAATCAATGAGGCGTAATGGTTCGAGTAATTCATATAATAGTAGCCTCCCTCAACAGTCTGCACCTTCAAGTCCTGTAATTGATACAGCTCCTAATAATTCTTCAAAGGATCAGACACAGAGAACCACATTTGTATCATCACCATCACATAGTGATCATGGTCATCAACAACCACGTAACTCATTTAGGAGTCGTAGTGGTGGTTCACATCCACGGGGTGATAATTCCCATCATCATAACTATGGTTCTAGACGTGATCATGATCGTGGAAATCAAGATTGGAATTCAAACCGAAATTACAATGCACAACCTCATAGAGTGGTTCACAGGTTTATTAGACCTTCTCCACCTCCACCTCCTAATACTACTGGCTATATTTCTTCTCCAACAATGAGGGCTATTGGTGGTCCGCTACCCTTCCCTGGTAGGATCTACACTTTTTTTGTGAGGTTCCGCGGTTTTCCTCATGTTAACTTGCTTAATGCCTGAATCTGTATGTAGATTTTACTCCTCCGGTGGTGTATATTGGTCCTCCTCCTCCAGAGGCTCTTAGAGGTGTACCTTTTGTGGCTCCAATATCACCAAATGCAATGTTTTTTCATGGCCCAGACCCTCAGTTGTATGCTATGATAGTGAGTCAGATAGAATACTATTTCAGGTATATTTAGTGTGATTGCTTTTGACTTTTCCCAATCATCCTTGTTTAGTGTTATAAATTTGAAAACATTTTAATGGTGATTTCACCTTGTATTTGTGAATTGCAGTGGTGAAAATTTAATAAAGGATACTTACTTGAGGCAGAACATGAATGAAGAAGGATGGGTTCCAGTTAAACTAATTGCAAGCTTCAGCAAGGTGAATTTTTAGAGGATTTCATCAAGGACGTATAAGTAATTTTTTCTTGACGATGATGACGGGATGATCTTCATTTTACTGTTTTGTCTGCTAAGTGCCCTGCCTGTGCATGTTTTTCTCTGTTATTATTATTATTATTTTAAAGTGTTTTCCTTTACTTCCTACTCTGTGTGTGCAACTGTTTGAAAGAACAGTCCTGCCAATGAAACTTTTGGAATCGATTTTGGAACTTTCATTACTTTTTACTCTATTGTGTGTTTTCTATAGCTTCCAAAAACATTTTAAGAAATTCGTATCTGATTAAAAATCATTTTCAGAAATGTATATCAAGCCAATTATTTTTGATAAAAAAGAAAAGAATCCTTTTGCATGTCTACCCACACATAGTAGATTTGGTTTTCAAACAGTCTTTGCTTCTAGACTTATTTGATTTATTAACGGTCACAATAGTGTATCTCATGAAAAAAAGGCTACTTACAGCAAACGATTGAAGACAAGAGAGAGCATCAGTTGGGAACTGAAATCGCTCCAGAGTTAAATTATGGGTTCTTATTATGGAGATTCAAATTAATCCGAGAAAAGACGTCAATTTATTGCAGCATAGAATAGGTGTTTGTCTGATGTCACAGGGTGGTTGAAGGTTTATATAGCTTTACCCTATAGTTAATCAAGTATAGGTGTTAATTTCTTTTTGCTTCCCCGTATGGTTGTTATGACATTTTTCCTTCATTTTATAGACCATGTTTCATCATGCACGTTGCCACACTTCTTGGGCTTCGTGGAATATAAGCTTTGCCAGACAACCTTAGTTAAATATGGGATGCATGTTATAATTTTCAAGAATTTTATGTCAAAAAAATGTTTGATGTGGGATACAATTTCAAATGTTGACATAGGGATGTGATGAGTCTGTTAGGATCCCAATAACAAGAAACCCAATATATTACTAACCAGGTCTTGCTAACTAATTACCACTTATGCCCTTACTGATGGATATCCTACTTATTTTCTCAAGATATCCACTGTCCCTTCACAGAATTTCTAGATAGTTGATGGTATTGGATTTAAAAACGGGCAGTGAGACATTTTGAAGAGTGATTTGCTCAAGGCGTTCTATGATTTTACAAGCTATGGCCATATGAGTCAAGTTGTCTCAATCATAAGTGACATTAAGGGCATGTTTGGCCCAAGGATTTGGGGGAGTAGAGTTGTTAACCTACTCCTTGTTTGGCAGCACAAGGAGTTCTTCTTAAACCCACTGTGGGATCCATGTCTAAGAACCATCTACTCTGACCTATTAACTCCTTACACAGTGAGCCCCACGACTAAATAACTTATCAGGCTTACAACCCTTCAGATAAACAACTGCACTTCTTCCTCCAAATACCCCCAAGGGTTTGGACCAGTTGGCTTCGTGACAAGTCCTGGAAAACCATTGCCAATACTTTGATTAAGAGAATATGGAGGGTTTAGATGACCTATATGTTAGATAAACTAACCTTCTTTTAGTACAAGTGGGTATAGGGATTTAAACTTCCAATCTCAAGGGACAGAGTACATGTCAATTAGCGTCTAGCTATGCTCGCTTTAGATCCATCTTAATAATTAGGAGACCAAAATTTTCCTCCATTAAGGTATTAGGCAAGGTTCTGCCTCATTCTGTTTCACAGTAGGGGTGAACATCCTTAGTAGATTTATTACAAGGGATATGAATCACTTTACTAATGATAATGTGGACCATATTCTTTGGCGGTGTGAATTTGCTAGCTCTGTTTGGGTCTGTTTTTTTCTTTTTTCAAACATTTGGCATTAGGGTTGCTTAGCATAGAGATGGTGCGATGGTTGAGGAGTCCCTTCTTAACCCGTCTCATCGGGAGAATGGCTGCTTTCTTTGGTTTACTAGGCGGTGCGCTATTTTGTGAGTTTTGTCTGGTGAGCCAAATAGTAGGGTTATTAGAGTTGTGGAGAGGGTTTCTTTGATATTTGGTCTCTTGTTTGTTATCATGTTTTGGTGTGGGTTTCGATTTCAAAGGCTTTTCGTAACTATGCTATAGGTGTTATTTTATTGTATGCCCTTGTATTTCCCTTTTTCCTTTTTTTCTTGGAATTGCTTTTTGAGTTTTTGTAGATGCCTCCTTTTGCTGGGTTTTACTATTATTTTCCTTTTCTCCCTCATGGCTTTCTTTCTCACTTCCATTCTCCTTGATGAAAGCAGTTCTTTTCCCTAAAAAAGTACTTGCATGTGACTGCAAGGTCGGTGGTTCTATGCTTTCTGAGATAATTGTGAAGAATGACTGTTGTCATGTAGCTTCTATAATATATTCTGTCAGTAGATAGTCATCATTTTCTCCTTTTAGATTTCTAAATCGCGTTTCTTATAATGGAAGTTAATATGATTAATTCTGGGAACCAGAGTACATATATTGGTCTTATTCTTCAAGAATATGTCATCCCGACACTCTTTTGTAGGTTCAACGCCTGACTGAAAATATTCAAACTATATTGGATGCATTGCAATCATCTACAGTTGTGGAAGTAAAGGTCAGTAAACATCAGCTCCTGGACCAGCCTTTTCCTCTATCTGTAATTGAGATTTTAAGGGGTTTTGTTGTATTTTATTTTGTTATCTAAGTTGGGAAAAGAATACTGAAAGTTAAATGGATTAGCATCCTTAAAAATGCAAAGGTCAAACTTAAATCATGTTTCTCTATTTCTTGTATATATAATCTTCTTCTATTTTTTCCCCTCTTAGGGAGATACAGTAAGGAGGCGGCATGATTACGATAGATGGATTATTCGACCTGGTCAAGTTCCTAATATTTCCGGCCCATTAAGCCCCGGAAGTTCCAATCAGGATATGCTGGCAGCTGGTGTTCAAGGTATTGCACTAGAGAATATTAATCATAGGGTCTCTGAAGGTGGACAGGGTGACGTTCATGTTGATGAGGCATCCCATCGTGACAATAACACCAAGGTGGGTTCAGAACATTCATCTTCTGAAAGGAGTTAGACCAAGTTTGTGCTGTGAACTCCCATGTCCTTCTGGATGAAATCTAGATGTGGGTTGAAGAGATTAAATGAGGAGATGGTAGTGACATGGTTTGCTCGACGAATATTCTCTTCTCTTGATGCCAAGTAAATTGGTAAACTGAAGTTGAAGAAGAGGAACAATTAAAAAAAAAAAAAAAAAGAAAGAAAAAGAAAAACTAAAAGTCTATAACTTAAAACTTGAAAAATTATTTTTTTAAAAAAAAAGAAAAAGAAAAAAGAAAAAAAAAAGACTACAACAGAAATTCCTTTTAGGGTTGAGGGATGCATTTTTGGTTTGTGGGCTGCTGTTGGCTGGCTGGTATGGTTTGTTTCTTAAGTTTATATTCTTTTTTGCTGTGATTTTGGTTTTTGGTGATGGTGGCATGTACTTAATGATGCGGGGGAATTTTGATTTGCTTCCCCATGGCTGCCCCTAAGCTGGTTTTATTAATATCTTTGGGGTCAGAGAACTTCGATGAGAGAACAAACAACACGGTGATTGTCGAAAGAAGTTGGAAATGTTTGGGTTTCGTTGTGCAAGGTGAATCTAGAGCTGCAATTGCTATTCTTCCATCTTGAAGGTTCTTTCCATCTTCTTTTATTATTGTTTTAGCAGAGACTTGCCATGGCGTTTTGCTCTATGAATATCTTTCAACTTTGAATGAGGCATTAGGAACACTTATGAAGATTTGGACTCCCCCCCCCCCCCCCACCTAATTATGTTCTGAAGTTTCTTCTCCAATTGATATTATTTTGCTTGACATATCTTCATTTTATTGATACGTTTTGTTTTGGAACAGATATTCTTGAAAAATGGGAATCTGGAATACCACTTTACATTATTTCTCCATTTCTCGCCACCCTTTTATTCTTTATCTTGTTTGATATGGTTCTTTTTATAGCTTCTGTTGATATTGATATTGAAAATAGATTATCAAATTAATGCGGGTGCTTATGAAATCAGCTTTGGATGAATTGAGCTAAATGCATCTTTTACCATGACGTACTGAATTTTACATCTACACTTCTTTTGTTTAATGATTCGTTTTACTTTTTCAACTTACTCATTGGGGCCAGACGTGCCCTGAATTGCTTTTATTTATTCATATTTACAAAATTTAAATGGTTTCATTTGTTTGAAGTCTACATATCTAGAAGTACCAAACATTCCACAATTAATTAATTGGGATGGAAGATAATGCCAATTAAAGCTCTTCTTGTCAGCCTTGACAAAATGTTTAGTCTAGTCTATTGATGGTTATGGTTTGTAATTTCTAATAGCTTCCCTTAATATATGTAAAAATAGAACTCCCAAAATCAGGCATTTCATGCAATACGAAGTTAATACATAATTTCAGCTTCCATGGATGCAGTAGTTTTCACAACAATTGTCTAAAAAATTTCAAACAATATTCTATCGACCTTATTACAAGATCACCTGAAATGGACGGGATACTGTATTCTCACTCGCATCAACATGAGAACTAAACCAAACACTTGAACTTCGTCATTTTACCCTAGAAGTCTCCTGTTACAAGTAAAATATCATAAATCAGGTTATACCAAGCTCTACTTAAAAAAAGACACTCACAAATTACTATAAATGTATTACATAACCTTGACTGGTTCGCAATTAAGACCAATCTCAGCCAACTGAATATTGCCACTCAGCTTTGATTCCTTTTGCGATGGCATGAATGCAAAGCCATCAACAAGCTTTTCACACGTCCACCCCCATTTGACTATCAAGTACTCGATGAGATGGTGCCTACTATACAATTTGAAAAACAGTAAGTTGGTAAAGGTGTTTAAAACTAGAATAATAATGATGATAGTCACAACCAACCATAACTATCGTGACTATGGCACCGCCAGTTTCCCCCTTCTTCCCCCCTCATACAAGAAAACTGTTATCAATTATCAAATCACCTGCGATTGTGGTATGTTGTTATTTAACTTCTTAAGAACCTAAAAAGAAACAAAGCGATTGAGACAGTGTTATTTAAGGCAAAAAGGCCTCCAAATACATATTAAACCCAAAGGATAAGGAGTTGGTATTATGGAAAACAACAAGGAATGGTAGGTGAACCAGCAACTTTTCAAATTACCATCAGATAGTTCTGCACAAGCCCAAAAGTTTTGAACAGAAGAATTTAGAGGATATTCTCTTGTTTAGTTTCCACCATAACAATTTCAAATCAACATAAGAAAGAATTGTGGACAAGTGGTCTAATCTGACTATTTTATTGGGAAACACCAGCAAGTTTGAGGAAATGAAACCATTCAATTCATTCTAAAGTAGAAACTTAAAAATACAAGAGTGAAGTGTTGTGGCATTATTTTGACATCTCTTCTCATTATTGAGCTCAAGAAATAAAAACTGTCTTCCACCCCCAAACAAGCACCGCTCATTTTTCTCGAGTAATCTCAACAGTATCCTCACCTTTCAATGCATCATCATTTTCGATTATTCTTCCATCCTTCGGCACCAAACAAGGAATTCCGTCCCTTATCTAACACAAGGGTATGCAAAATTACAACATACAATAAACACGTCCTATAACCTAACTTGTTTAGAGGTGTTATAAAATCGACAAATAAAGAAAGCAAGAAAGTGTATATAACAACGATCAACATAGAGATTTACGTAGTTCACTAACATTGTGTTACTTATATCTTTGAGCAAAGAGATAACAGTTTATTAATACCATATAATACAAAAGCGCCAATAGATGAGAGAGTTTATATATGTCACAACTCTAAATCCCAAGTCCTTAATTGTAAATAGCATATAATACAAATACCACACTGAGTCCTATGCCCGCTTCGTTATTAGCAGTGCTAGATAATGGATTAAAGATATTCCAGCCAGAGAGAAAAAAGAAAAAGAAAAACGCAAGGGTTTGAACAGTAGATGCTGATTCTTAGAACCATTTTTACTACCTAACCTAGCAAATTTGAGAAATACTTCATAAAACAAACCAGCTACAGCACCCTAGATGATCTAAAAGAAGAACCAGAGAGCTAGTAAGGAAAAAGAAACTCATAATGAAAACAGAAAATGGTCAGAGATGAAGAACTATACCGGAATACAAATTTTTACAGAATTCAAGCTGATACTTACAGGGAAAGAAACACCAATCGTATCGCTGATGAGAGAATTCGACGCCTCACAATACCTAATGAA
This sequence comes from Cucumis cinereus, assembly GCA_037974625.1. Taxonomy (NCBI): domain Eukaryota; kingdom Viridiplantae; phylum Streptophyta; class Magnoliopsida; order Cucurbitales; family Cucurbitaceae; genus Cucumis; species Cucumis cinereus. The sequence goes on along the minus strand of JBBPDJ010000023.1, from coordinate 6,122,558 downwards.
AAAAAAAAAAAAACAGACAATCAAACCAAATTATGCACAACAGATTGAGGAGAATGATTGAAATAATGGAATAGAAATGGAATGATGACCTTAAAGGTTGTTTGGAGAGGGGGCAGACTAGGATTTGGGAGAGCGTGTTGGTGAATCCAGAGCTCGCATCTTTCAGAAGCGCTTTGCTTATTCTCACCATTTTAGAATGAAGCTCGAAGAAAGTTGAGGGGTTTTTCCGAGCCGTAATCAATCGTACGGGCTCAATTTCTTCTCCGGAAGGCTTTAAATACACAAGCCGAAGACTGAAGACTCCGTATTAGAGGGTGTGTATAATATACATATAGACAATGATATAAAAAAAATATATGTTTCTTATTTTTAATCATATTTTTGTGTAATAGATATATGAAGAAGTACTGAGTAGGTGTATTCGAAATGCAGTTAATTATTTTTCAAAAGATAAAATTAAAGGGTATTATTTTAATTTTATTTTTTGTGCGTCGAAAGAGATGTAAAGTATGAAATGAGCTATATATATCTACGTGTGTGTGAAAGATAATAAATGTATCGGAAAATGATATTTCCATGTAGACTGACTTTTTTTTTGGCTCTTTTGGTCTCGTTCTTTGGAGCTCGATCTCACAAATTGCTTTCTTCTCTCCATTTCGTTTATAATCTTTATCTGTGAAGTCCAATATCGCTCTACAATGCAAATTGAATAAATGGAGGAAAGAAGAAAAAGATGATCGGAGTTGATCTCGTCAAAGTTGGTCCATTGGAAAAAAAGAGGACGAGAAGAAGAAGAAAAGGAAATAAGGGTCATTTTGTACGATGACTGATGAGGTAACCAAAACGTCAAAATTCTTAATTTTTAATAGGGTTTTTTAATCAATTTCTCTATCAATTAATATTTTATTTGGTAAGTTTTCAAACACAACAATTTTACCGTCTATAGAATCCATATTCATGATTGTGTATATAACTAGTATCAAAACGAGTATAGCTTGATTAGCAACAGATGCTCATGAACTATGAAACTTGTGATTTTAATTCTCTACTCTTATAAGAGACTAACATTACTCTTACACGTGTTGGGTGTTGTCCATATCTACTCGAGTATGTCTTCTTCCTCACAATTTTCTTTGTTCAAATGATATATGTTGATCTAAATACTGTTAAGAGATATTTAATTGAAAAAATTAAGATATCTCACAATGTTTATGAGATACATGAGCCTAATTATCAATTGTTTTTTAGATAAAAGTTCAAATTATCTAATACGATGGATTCCATCAAACCGAAATAAGCATTAGATTTAATAATAAAAATAAAAGTTTGATCTAAAAACGATAAACACTTTTTTAGTAGAAAGATAATTAAACCTAAAACCTTTAGATTCTCCGTAAATCGAAATTGAAAAAGAAAAAAAATTGATGAGTTTTTTCATTAAAAATAAATTTCTCTTATTTCTTCGCCAGTTTCTCTTCGGTACGTCGTCACCGTTAAATGCCGTTTAAAACATATTTGGCATCGCATCGCCTCCATAGGGCCAACTTTTAACCTGCAAGCCCACGACGACTATGCGTTAATGGCGGAAACTAAGTGGAAGAAGACGAAGAAGAAGAAGAATTCAGTGGAAGTAAGTCAATGTCATACCGCAAGTGAATGGCTAGGATTTCCACTCGACAACTCTTTCGTTTCACACACTTCTCCCTCCCTCTGCCATTCAAATCCGTTGATCGATCTTCCTCTCCATTCTCCTCCTTTCCAGAACCAGATTACTCACCCGAGACTACAAATCCTCCTAGGCATAACCGAAGCCACTCGCTTCTTCAATCATGTCAGAGCGTAAGAGAATTATTTCAAATCCATGGCCATTTGATTACCTCTGGTCTTTTTAACCACCATTTTTGGGCCAACAGAGTTCTATTGCACGCCTCGGAGATTGGTGACATCGTTTATACTGTTTTGATCTTCAGACATATCAAAGTTCCCAATACGTTCTGTGTTAATAGAGTAATAAAGGCTTATTCTCTTAGCACAGTTCCTCTAGAGGCTGTATTTGTGTATTTTGAATGGCTTGGTAATGGACTTCGGCCAGATTCCTACACTTTTCTTTCACTTTTTTCCGCTTGTGCGAGTTTTAGCTGTGGGGCTTCTGGGCGTAAGTGCCATGGACAAGCTTTCAAGAATGGGGTTGACTCCGTGATGGTTTTGGGAAATAGTTTGATTCATATGTATGGCTGTTGTGGGCATATTGAGCTCGGTCGGAAGGTGTTCGACGAAATGTCGACACGGGATTTGGTATCTTGGAACTCAATTGTTACTGCTTATGCAAGAGTTGGAGATTTGTATACTGCCCATGACATGTTCGATGTAATGCCTGACAGAAATGTTGTGTCTTGGAATTTGATGATTAGTGAGTATTTGAGAGGTGGGAATCCGGGCTGTGCAATGAAGTTGTTTAGGAATATGGTGAATGTGGGAATCAGAGGGAACAATACAACAATGGTAAATGTTCTTGGTGCTTGTAGTCGATCGGCAAGGCTGAATGAAGGAAGATCGGTTCATGGTTTTATGTACCGTACTTTGATGAAGTTTTGCGTATTTATCGACACGGCATTGGTTGACATGTATAGCAAATGCCAGAGAGTGTCGATTGCAAGTAGAGTTTTTGACAGGATGATGAGTCGAAATTTAGTTACGTGGAATGCAATGGTTTTGGGGCATTCTCTACATGGGAATCCTAAAGATGGACTTAAGCTGTTTGAGGAAATGGCTGCCAAATTTAGAGAAATAAATGGGGAAACTAGCAATGGCAAGAAATTCAAGCAAGATGAAGGTAAGCAAAGAGTTTTCCCAGACCAAATTACATTTATTGGCGTTCTATGTGCCTGTGCCCGAGCAGGACTGCTGAAAGAGGCTAAGAATTACTTCGACGAGATGATCAACGTATTTCTTGTGAGACCAAATTTTGCCCACTACTGGTGTTTAGCCAATGTTTACGTTGCGGTAGGGTTGATACAGAAGGCTGTGGAAATACTGAGGAACATGCCTGAGGATATCGAGGACTTGTCATCAGAATCGGTTGTATGGATTAACTTGTTCACTACATGTCGTTTCGCGGGGGATGTTTCTTTGGGAGAACAGGTAGCAAAATATTTTATTGACATGGAACCTAAGAATGACTCATACTATAGATTGCTTTTGAATATTTATGCTGTAGCTGGGAGATGGGAGGATGTTTCTAGAATCAAATTATTAATGAAAGAAAAAGGACTCGGAACGATGCCGGGTTGTAGACTACTAGACCTGAAAGAGATTGTTCACAGTTTAAAACTAGGAAATCTTTTCCAAGAGGGGATGAAGGAGACAAACACAGTGATTCATAAACTTGATAGTGAAGTGAGTCTATTGTCAAACATGGCTGCAGGGCAATCAGATTATGGAGTTTAGAACCAATTTTCAAGCAAGAAAAAAATGGGTTTTCATTCAATTTTGTTACTTATTGTTCAGAACTCGGGGTTTGTTTCTGTAATAAGAAAAAGATGATCGGAAAGCTAGACTCACAGACTAAAGCATTCTCCCGAACAAGTCAAGTCGGTAACAGCTTACTGCTACCCCAAAAAAATGAGCACATGATACATACTGGAGAGTTATGCTTTTAACATCGCATGCTAGCTGAACAGCAGAAAGAAGAGGTTTGTTTTCCCTGCTCTTCAGCTCATGATGTTTTGCTCTGCGGCAAATTTATGTTCAAAGCTTTGTCTTCTCAACCTAGCTGCATTTGAAGTGAAGGTGGAACAATAATAGTTATTGCATTTATTATTCATCTGCATTCATAGACGATTTCGTTGAGCAATTGTTCTCGATGTATCTCTTGATTCAATGCGGTTTAATTCATTTTGATCATCATAAACTAACGAGAACTACAATTCTCAAACTGTCATCAAGCTCTCTAAATTGATTTGATTGTTCTAACCAAAAAAGGAAAGCAATTGTAATAGTAATTTGCTTTTTATACACCAAATTGTTTTGCACAATTAAGATTCACAATATGGAGTTCAAATCCTTTCACGAACCCATGAACCTCTGTTATACAGTCTACATGTGTTTTTTTTCTATTTTATACACAATGAAATGTTCACTATTGGAGAGTATTTATAACACTATGTACAGTGAATAGAGGGGAAAAGAAAGAGGATCAACCTTACACCGGGTTAATCAATTACAATGACACTAAGCAATGTTTATTTTACAATTTACATGGAAGCGTCCAGGTTAATCAAGTGTATTAACTTTCAAGAGGACTAGAATATGTTTTGGGTTACCTCTTACGATTCCATGTATTGCAATGGTGGAGGGATCGTTTTTGTGTTCTCTGGACCTGCAAGTTATATTTTGAATCAAATATATGGAAGGTCTTTCTACCTGTATTTGTACCAACAAGAAGGTCTTTCCATATTATACGGACATCCACATGTCAAAGGATGTCCGGTGAACATATTATAGATGGACTCTTATTTTTCATATAAATCTATGTGTTCAGATGTAAATTTGGTAAATGTACTATAAAAGATTAGCAGTCATAACTTGTACAAAATCTTTGCCTAAGGTTGGAGTTGGAGATGGAAATAAAATTTTTAAACCAAAAAATAGAAATGACAAAATGTAAATACATACCACAACGCATTTCTACTTCTCGCCATTCTTGGACGAGTGCACAGCAACAACACAAGAAGTGAGAAAGAAAATCATCAATAAGTCCACCCTGCAAAAGAGGTGGGGAAGAAGCGAAATATGGACATCACCAATTCGGAAGGTAGCAAAAGCATATATATGTCCTTAAAGAAAACAAGTTACAAACTATGTCACAAAAATGTAGAGGTTTAATTCATTATCCTAGAAAGTAGACTCTAACACCAAATCGATATATAGATCTCTAGAATAAGAAGAGCTATCCTAATGATAGTCACTCAAAGCATCCAAGTAATTTAATACTTGTGGCGAGCAACTACGGGCTGCTAGGCCATGAGCTCAAGAAGCAATCATTTGTCATTGGCATTTCTATGGGATAAGAACATCTAAGCTTGCAAAAGAGGCATATAGCTGCACCCACATCCGAACTTGTAAATTGAAACCTATTCTTTCATCAAGGGTGGGTGGTGGGTAGCGTGGACTTCAACAACAGTTAAATTGAAGAAGGAAATCCCCAATTTACAAGTTAAGTTAGAATTTAAGTTACCTTGATATTTAACATATTCCGGAGTTTTCTTCGGAAGCAGCAAGTGTAACAACAGCACGAGAACACCAAAGAATATGCTACCAACTCGTTACATGCATCTGCTGAAGCTGATAATCATAGGAAATGTAAGTTTTTTTTTTCCTTCTTTTTTTGAGCTTTGATACGTTACAAGGCATGTAATTTATTCAAGATCATCATTGGAGCCTTATATGGTGTTGAGAGAAGACGAAAGCGAGAGGGACATTCTTTGAGATATTCTACATTTTGTGAGATGGTTCCATATAAATCCACAAATCATGAGATTATCACCGACAGTCTATTGAATCATGTTATCTGAATCATCATTATGAAGACTGCCCGAGTTTAAAATAGACATTCGGTAATTACTTACACACATGCCTGTTGGTAGCAACAGAAGCAACCTTTGACAATGTCCAACAAGGGCAGAAAAATGTTTTCATACCTGGAAAATGTACAAAAGTACTTGGAATAAGAAACAAAACATAAGCACCACCGCAACCAAATTAAAGAAAGAATAGTCTTTAGTCCTATCACAAGGGCAAGCCAAAAGTGAGATGAACGTACAAAGGTAAGGTTGTGAACAACAACCAAACAAATCAGCATGCCATTCTTCATGTTGGCAATTGCTGGATGGCTGATCATGTCTTAATGAAACTGATGATCCCTTTCTGAAAGAGGAGAAAGAAAAATGAAAAAAGAAGAAACAGAATCCACCATATGAATGACTTTCAAGATATTCAATATGCCAAGAATAAATGACGTCGCGAAGTAAAGTTTCACTGGCAGACATAATGTACATTAGTTGACTTATCAAAGCATTCAAAACCTAATAGAAATAGAAGAGTTTGCACGGTCAAAAATATAATAAATAGGCATCAGATAGGGGATTGGCTCTTGAATTTTAAATGAACTACCTAAAATTGGTAAACACAACCCAAATTATGTAATTTTATTGAAGATAGAAGATAAAATATATATCTTTGATTTCCTCAACAGAATTTCAGTATGGGTGTGTGCTTTCTAGTAATAAATTGAACAAACTTCTAGCTCCAGAAGGGAGAAAAACCAACACTGTCATGTTATGATCTTTATCTAAAGAAAAACTTTCCTGCAACCAATGTGTACCATTACCTAGGAAAGGGAGAAAATCATAAGTACATGGGAAAAAAATATTTCCATTGGTATAAAACATTTTGGGTGAAACGAATAACAAAGCATGAGTTACCATGTAGTCATTTCTAGTGGACAATATTGAGAGGTATGTTTACCCTAACAATATGCAAGACCGCTAGAACTGTGGCATTAAACAAAGACAAACCTACCTTGTCATAATAGTCTCTCTATTCTTGTGAAAATTTCCATCATACGCATGAGTAGTCTCACCATTAGCATCAGAATAATTGTATTCATGTTGTGTTGGAATGCCTCTTTGTAAATCTTTTTCTATAAAATAATTTGCAGATAAGGCTTCTGTGATATCAAATAATCGTTCAATTATTTGACATTGCCCAACATCCATATTAGATTGAGATATTTGCAGCTCAAGTTGAAGTTTTTCATTTTCCTTTTGAAGCGCATCATCGAACCCCAAGTTTGGGTATGAACGAGAAAGAGTTTTTTTCAATATCGAAGCATCGTTCTTGATAGATTCTGGTTTGAGGATCACGTCCTGGATCCTTCTATCATCCTCCTCAAATGTATACTCACATTGATGCTTTTCTATATCATCAAGCCTCTCCTGAGAAAAAAAAAACAGAAAAGATGAATTTAATCAAGTTAGGCCATCTTAATAAGCACAAGCATCAAATCAAACTACTAGGAACCATTCTTAACTTTTACTTCCAAGATGAAGATAGAATGATTCACATTAAAAGGACAGGTACTGAAAACACTAAAATGATCCTTTTTTCGTTTTAATAGGAAATAACTGATGGACATCTATTTGTCAGTTAACGAAACAATTTAAACAGCAATAAATTTGTAAAACTAACAAAAAAGAGAGAAAAAATTACAGCAAAAGAAAGTGAATTATTACTCTGACTCGAGCATTGTCCACCAGATTAATCAGAGGGACAAGCCTTAGGTATCTATCGATTTCACTTTGAGCCTTCCTGAATTGATAAACAACATTCCATCCCATAGCCAACAAATAGAGATAGCTACGATCCTGGCAACTATTAATCAAAATATATGATTTTCTTAAGGCATCCTCCAGCTGCTCTAGAGGCTCTCGAGTCTCGGGATATTTCTTCAGCTCTGAGATCTTTAGTTGATCCAATAAGTTCCCGATCAACTTGAGATGCTGTGCAAACTGCTTGCAATTCTTCTTGTGCATCCTTGCGGTGTTTGCTGCTTTTACAATCATTGAAATTAGTTGAACTGCATTGATACCCGTCAGCTGGGCCACACCGGCAACGTCCCCAAGACTATCCCACGAAGACATACTTAAATCAAAATGTGCTTAGAAAAACCACTGTCCATGACCCCTTAGAATTTCCAAATTGCTCACCAAGAAAGTCACCAAATCCAAATTCCCCTCTCCCAATCAACAAAAATTGGACTGTGGAATTTTGAGAAACAATTCTTGATTATACCGGACAATTCAGCAATCTTCATTTGATGGAAGATCTCTAACTTTTTAAGCTCAAGCCTCTGCCGCACTTCTCAGCTGTACTCAAGATTATCCAGATAATTACAAGTTGGAGCTTCACAGAAGAAAATACACATGTACATGTACAACCACACACATATATTTTGAGAAATAACGATCAAAATGATACGAAAAATTCGGGTACGTTCATGATTGTTTTTTAAGTTTTCAACGAACTTTTCAGGAAACGAGGAGAAACAGAAAAGATAACACAAGTAATTTTCCATTAATATCTGGAAATTATATTACAATAAGAGATAGAATCATAGAATATAGCCCAGATCCCCTTACAATAATAACGACAACATAACTTCAAATGAACTTGAAATTGCATCCAAAGCATAAAATGCAGAACACAATAAAATTTAAATTAGAATAACAGATAGAATCATAGAATACAGTTCAAATCGCCTTAGCCTTACAATAATAACGATAACATAACTTCAACTGAACTTGAAATTTGCACCCGAAGCATAAAATGATAGAACACGATAAAATTTAAACTCGAATTAGAGATAGAATCATAGAATAAAGTTCAGATCACCTTACAATAATAAAGACAACAATAACATAACTTCAACTGAACTTGAAATTGCATCCGAAGCACAAAATGCAGAAGACGATAAGTTCAAAAGAGCATGCCGGAAAAGAAAAACTCAATTATTTCAGAGAACATAACAGATTCTGCAGTGAAGAAGCAACAAAGCTTTGGATATATACTTACATTGCTGAATATCATTTAGTGGTAACGATCTTCGTTTGTTTATTTCGTTTCTTTGCTGGAATTTGGAACATTCAAAGCAGAAATCTCTTAATGTCATTGATCTTCGTTCGAAATCTTGCACCTCCACAATCGGCATCCACAGTTTCTCGTGAATTGATTAGCATTTTTACAGAAGCGCATTCCCCACACGCACGCCATTAGAGTCATGTAAGCAACTATCTTTGTGCGTAACCAACGGAAAAGCCCTTCATATGTTTCAAATTGCAACATTGCCATTCCCGCGAAATATTTATATATACTTTTTTTTTTTTAATAAATTAACTAATCTGAAAATAAGCTCAAAACGACGTAGTAACGGCCTTTCTGGTGTGGGACTCGTGACCTTTCAACCCAGCTCTGGTCGTTATTAGTTTAATGTGATTTTTGCTTGCCTTTAAACTCACACACACCATATTAGAAAACCCTTCAATAAAAAGCAATTTTTTTCATAATTAATGACCCAATGCTCATACTAAATTCTAACTTCCAACCAACAAATTAGGTGGTCTTGGGTAACATCTATAATCTTAAATATATTTTAAAAAAACATAACTTTCAAAAGATTATCGAAATGAATAGCAATTTTAAGTATAATAATCAAGTGTGTGGCAACATTTTTAAATAATTATAAATATAGCAAAATCTATCGGTAATAGATTCTATAGCTAATTGACCCTCTTATCACTGGTGGTCTATCGTTGATAGTAGATCATACAAGTCTATCGAAAATGTTTCAATTTAAAACGGTTGCGTTAAAAGCGCATTCTTAAGCTTGTTTTTTTTCTTTTTTTTTTTCATAACCTTTTTTTTTAATAATTTAAAAAGAAAAACAAAATGTTTGAGGCAACTTAAAGAATCCTCCTTTTAAGTTTATAACCTCTACGTTTCAGATAATATTTCATTTTCAATCGTTTTAGAACTGACAAGTGTGACAGTTTTTTTCATATTTGCTCAATCATAATTTTATTGTTTTTTATGTGTACATCATTTTTCTATATCATTTTAATTTTTCATTTAAAAAAAACCTTGTTTTTTCTTTATGAGGGAGTCATGTATTTGTCGAGGGATGTGAATTAGGTTAGATTTTTAATTTTGTAATTTATTTATTTTATAGAAATTACTGTATTTGTAAAGTTCATTACATTGGTGTTTGTTAAAATTAATGACTCCATTACCAGAAATTCAACTGCACATAAATTTTGGATCATTTGTGTCAGTCTAAGCTCTAATTCTATGATATAATAAAAAAAAATCATTTGCTCCTAATAAGAAATTCATTATATTGCTATAATTATAATTTTTTGAAATATTATTATATATGCTAATACTTTAAAAACGGTTATATTTACAACTGTTCGATAGAAAACCGAAGTTGAGGCGCCCCCCAGACGAACTTTTGGGGTGGTGGAGAAAGTGGCCCACGCAATTTGCAGGAAATGAGGTTTTTGGTCAGGCTCATTGGCCCAAAGAAAGTGGCCCACGCAATTTGCAGAGAATGAGGCTTTTGGTCTGGCCCATTAGCCCAAATAAAAGTTAAGCAATTACTTCCAAAGATTTATGGGAATCTTTTTACTTTCAGAAGGGAAAAAAAATCCATTAATATGGAAGAGAAGAGAGGGAAAGATTGATTAAAAGGAGACCAAATGGATCAATTTACGTGTAGTATTTGTTAACGATTTAGAGATTTGTGGTTAAAGTCTCTCCGACCACATAATATTTAGAAAAAAAAGAGACAGTGAAAGAAGTAAAGAGATCGTAACAAGAGAGAAAAATTTGAGAAAAACATGATTCATTGTACATTTTTTAAGTTCGTTTATTCGTTTGATAAAATTGAAATATCGTGATGAGTTAAACTTTTTTTTTTTCCTAAAAAATATTTTGTGTAAATTGGGTTAGGTCTGCTTTGGCTTAATAAATAAGGTTTAAGTGCATGGATTTATAATATTTAAATTAAGTTACATTAATTAATTACAAAAATGTATAAAAAGTAAGGACAAATACATTTTTGGTCTTTTTAAAGTTTCAAAATATTTTGCTTTTAGTCCTTAAATTTTTACCTCAATTTTAATTTAGTTCCTTACGTTGTTAAAAATCTCACGTTGAAAAAATCAAAAGGTCTCTTACAATCCTGTTTCTTCCATTGTCAATTGGTTTTAAGACGAATATCTCGTAAAAAATGGAAGAACTTAAAAATTAAACCTAAAATCGAGAAACAAAAAGTATTTTAGTAATAAAAATTATTATAGAATTATACATAAAAAGAATAATATACAAATATATTGTAAAGTTGAAACAATTAAATTGAAAGGATTTCGAGCATTAGAAAATAACAAAACGCAACAACCAACGCCCGTGACCCCTCCAACCAACAAACCAACATATACTTATGATATATTAAACCTAATTTTAATGAGTACGCGTCCGCCCTTGAATAACTCCGTCCTTAATTGAAAGCCATGAACTATAAAATATCTTTGTCAATATTAATATATATCAATTGCTATATCGATAAAAATATTGATGTCAACCAATATAATTTATGAAATAAATATCATTTAAATCAATAATTAAGTCGTTTTTACTTCAAACAAAGTTATGGACACTGTGTTTGGATTGAACACACTGAATCTTCTAGACCATTGCTCTAATATCGTGTAAGATAATATAGCTCAATCTCAAAATCAATCGACAATGAGATAAGTAGTTCGTTCATCTTATGAAGTTCCTTAGTTTTTTCAATATACAAGATCTTCAGCATGCTCCTACAAGATGGTTGTTCTATTTAATTCATCATTCTTGAATCATTTTTTTTTTTGACTTAATGCCTAATTGAGCTTTATATAAACTTTAATACCATGTTAAATCATCGATTAACTCAAAAACTTAAGTTGATTGATGAAGATAAGTTCAATATTACGTAATTTAACATAAAAAAAATGCTTGATGTTTTACGAGCATTTATAAAAGACATTACAGATATCGATTGATATTGAATATCGATGTAAAATGTCTCTTTGATCTCAAATATATTGACATATGTTATTTCCATTTTTTGATTGAATTACATGTTTTATATCAATTGAGATGTTTTTGAGAAAGTAAGAAAAAAAAATATCAAAAAAATTTAGGAATACCATCTTTTAGGATGCGAAAAGTGAGAACCTTGTAAGCATTGTCGGTAGGGTGGTAACTATCCCAAAAGATATATTTATCAGGATTGGGACATGTTAATTTTGAAGATAAAGGATTGCACAAAACGCTGACTTCTATGGCTCCCGTTCCACAACATCCTTTTGTTGCCACTTCGAACCCTGAATATATAATTAATCCCAAAACTTAGTCCATAGTATCATTAATAAAATGAAAATATAACAAACTTGATTACTAATGTCATATTTTAAAACTTAAAATGCCAAATATAAATTAAAAGGTTGGAAGAAAAAGACTCTCTTTCTCCTGTAATTTAGGAATGAAACATAATATTAAACTTTTAGGTAAAAATATACTAAACTAAAAAAATCAAAATCAAAATGTTTATTTATTAATTTTTTTTTTAATTTTTTGTTTCATAACTTTTAAAGAATTATTTCCCGAAATCAACGTTTTATAAATATTTTGGTAAATTAAGATATTTTAAATTGGAAAATACAGGAATAAAAAAGGGAAAAGAAATGAAAATTACCAAATTGAGCAGGGTTTTGAATTAGGGCAAGAAACGGAGTGTAGACATCAAAATACACAAACTTAGCATCCGAGTACTCATTTCCCAGCGAATTAATCAACGACGATAGCTTTGAATTAAAAAGCACCGCCGCTGAATTAGCAGGTTCGGAGCAGCCTCGGGCTGCGCCGCCGAAGAGAGTCCTCTGCGACGGAACGCAACCGATCGCCGGCAAGCTGAGAACTCCAATCCTTCTTCCTCCGAGGGCGTAAAGCTGATGGAAGAAACTGGACGCCGATTGGAGCATCAGATCGGTGTACGATGGAACGTCGTAATGGAGTCGTCGGAACGGCGTTATGAAATAGGTGTTTGCAATGTCGTCGCTGCCGGTGCATACAATTATTACGCTTTTTGATAAGATGGCCGTCGCTTTTTCTTCTCCGACGGCGGCTTTTATCTTCTTGATGTAATCTTTGAACAACTCCAGTTGGTCGCTTAGCGATAGCACGGACTGGGTTTTGATTAGGACCCAAATTTTAATTGCAAAATAAATAAATTTGTTAGATTTTTCTTTTCCAACTTTTGACTTTTCAATTATGAAAGATATTTGGATTGCTCAAATTATTGAGAAAATATTAAAACAAAAATAAAAAATAATTTTTATGACATTTTCAATCAATTCTGTTTTAGTTTATATATTTTTTAAAATGTTGAATTTTAATTAATGTATTTTTAATGTTTATATATTATTATTATTATTATTTTTGTTAGGTAGGTTGATATATAGGAATATAATTTTTTGAGATTGCAAAACAAGCTGTTAGTCATTGAGATATGTATAAATTTTACCGTTATCTTGGATGTGAGAGGATCATATCCGGAAGCTCCAGAAGCAAAACTAACGCCAGTGAGAAGGTCTTGGATTGTCAAATGCGGATCAAGATACGCTGGCACTAATTCCTTCACACCTAATTCTTCCGCTGTCAAGTTTTTCAACTCCAAATAAGAACGTTTCAACAACAAATTACTGATTTATAGCACGCCAAAATTTATAAATAAATAACATTAAAACACAAGAAAATTCACATTTCACCTCGACAAAAAAAATATTTAGGGAGACCACCACGTATTTAAGTTGTGTTTGATGTATGAAAAAAATTATTAAAAATTACTTAAAAATTTGTATATTGTAGTTATTAAAAGGTATATAAATAGTTGTTTCGTCCAACCATCATTAAGAAGGTTAGCACACATATATACCCTTATTGAATAGCGTTTTCATTAACTATTTAACATAAATCTTTTGCTATCCACATAACAACGCCGATAAAACTCAATTATGAGATTAAAGGTTAAACCACCTCACGTCTAAACGATAAGTTTAGTAGCTATTTTGTTTTTTATTTTCTACCATTAAAATATATTGTTTTTTCTAATAATTTTCTTAGAGTAGATTTCACTTTTCTTTAAAAGAATATTTGAATTTTTCATTCATATTTAACTTTTTTTTATTATCTTTTAATTTTTTAATTTTAACTTTGGTTTTTAAAATATTAGGAAAAAGTGAACCACGTAACACAAAATCATAGACTCAAATGGAAATTTAAATTTTGTTTTTTTGTAAAAGAAAATAATGATTTTAAATGGAACAAAATGAACTGAATTACTTACAAGTATAACAAAAATTTATTTTTACTTACTGCAACTAGACTCAAATAAGTATCTATATGGACTACCCCATATGACATGCAACTAAATTTTTGTGCAATATTAGTAAATATTTTTAATAATTTTATGGTTTAAATCAAATTTAAAAAAAAAAAAATCAATTCTCAAACAGCACCCGAAGAATAATAGTATTAGAAGGCCAACCTACAAAATCGGTGGGGATTTTGCCGTTGGTAAACCTTCCGGTGGGCGTTCCGCCATTGAAGTCTCTTCCATAAGGTGGAAAGTTGCATTTAATCAACGTTTTGAGGTAGTTATTGTTGCCTGGATCAACAATGGAATCTCCGAACACGATTATCGCCGAAACCTCCTCGTTGTCCGGTAACAATTTCGAACCAGCTGCAGCGCCGACGTGGCAACAGCACAAAAATAAAATAAAACAAAAAAAGATGTCCAAGTAATTAGGAATCTTCATTTTGATCTGTGATATCATGCACCTAAATATTGGGACCTTATTGTGTGTGTGTGTGTATATATATATATAAATAGTGGTTTTGATTTGTAAAATGTGACGTGTCGTGAGATAAGTGGTTCTATGAGTCAGTTTTCAGACCCGTTGATGATTAGACCCTTTTTTCAAACACCTTTGCTTTCTTCTCGAGAGCCCTATAATTGATTCGTCTTGCGTTTAGTCTGTGCGTCTCGAACAACACCTATTTTACAAGTATTACGAATTTAGTAAATAAATAAGATGATTTTTTAAAAACGTTTGCAAAAAAACAAGTAGTTTTGAAAATATTTGCATAAATAAGGTTGTCTTTTAGTGTCAGTGATTACAATTAAATTCAAAATACAATCGATGTGGTAAATCACTTTTTCTGTTTTTGATAAAGTTCTTTGAAATCTAATTCTTATTTTTATTCTACATTTTTTTTTTCCATGGGGTTCAGAAGTTCAAATATTTCTTCTTTTTTTAGGCTAACAAAAATTAAATTATATTATAGAAAATCACCACATTTCTCTATAATATATTATCATCGTTGTCAACTAAATTTGCATGTGTGTGTTTTTCTCCATATTTATGGTGTGTTGTTTGGGAGGCATATTAAAGTTGGTAGATGTGCAAATCTTTTAAATGGACACCATTTTGGATGTGTAGGTTTATTTAATTGGTAGAGTGTGCTTTGGAAGATACCGGGTTTGATTAGGGTTACCTTTTTAAAATTTCAAAATTAGTTTTACTATATTTAAGATTGGAATGTTATTTGACTAAAATGAACTTAACTCAACCAAATTGTAGTATCTGTTGTTTAAACACGATTCTCATATAACTAAAAATATATGAAATAAAATTTTAGTTATTATTATTTTTAAAAAATAATATATATACTCATTGTTGAATTGTGAAGGTAGCATAACTTGACTTAATAAATAATACAAATGTTGACTATTTTTATGATTGAAAGTGGCAAATAACTGTGTATGAGTCATAAAGCGTATGTATACAGTGTTGTTATTCTAAGAATAAAATAGCAATACAAACTTTGCGACTATAATTTTAGGTTTAAATTTTATTTTGGTCTTTATTCTTAAACTTTGTATCTTGTTCAAATTTTGTCTCTAAAATTTTAAAAGCGTTTGTTTTGGTCATTGAATTTTTTTAAAAAAACTTCATTTAGTCTTTTTCATTAGAATTTTGTTTAACTCTTATGGAATGATGATGTGACTTCTCTATCGAGAATATTAGACTCTAAATTCATTGTATTGATTAAATTGATAAACAACTAAAAAATATTGTTAATTTATTCTATAAATATTTTATGCCAAGAGAGGAACATAATAATATGTAAATCTCTCACATCCCCTCTCCAGCTCCCCCCTGTTGATTTATTCAAATTGAAATCTTCAAGAAAATCAGAAGAGCGACATTGAGTATAATTAAAAAACAAAATTTGACATATTGGTGTTAACATCCATAGTAAGGTAAAATAAACTAGAAAAATAAAATAAGTACTAAATAAACTATATGAAATTGCAGATAAATATTCCAATAATGAATCATAAAATCCCCAAAAGAAAGGAAGAAGAAATAACTGGGAGGAAGAGAAAAAACACCCCAATGAATCAAAAAGTATGCCACTTGAGGCACACAAAAAAATTGTATGTAAATGAAATGCAATTTGCATATGAGTTGAGAAAAACGAACTAGAATGATAATGCACCAAAATGGTGATGATTAAAACCGTGAAGATAATGGCTTCTTGAGTTCTCCGGTAAAACATCAATTTATCATCTAGTCTATGATTAAAAAATTAAATCCTAGATTATTAAGAGTGATTATTTTTTTTTTTTGACAGCCTAGTCATCCAATTATAGAAGCTATCTCATCATTTCAGACCAAAATATACCACTTTTAAAAGTTCAGGGACCAAAACAAATGTTTTTAAAGTTCAGAGAACAAAATAAAACAAAATAGAAAGTTTAGAGACCAAAATAGGATTGAAACCAATTTTACGATTACATTAAAACAATATTAATGTTATTTAAATTAATAATCAACTTAATTTGATTTTTAAATTTGATAAAATATTGTAAATGAGAATAATAATTAGGGTTAAACTTTAAAAGTAGAAGCACAACTACCTCAACCAATAGAAAATGAAAGATGGAAGGAGGGGGTGCCACTAAAGTTTAGGATAAAATTAAAGAAATCACTACCAAATTTATGATTTAAGAGTCACAAAAGCGAAAAGGACATAATATTAAAACGGACGGCACCAATCCATATCTACTAACCCCCAACTAACTCCAACAAAACCCTAATCCAAAAAAATTGGTCTCCCTATTTCATAATTAATTTCTCCATTTTTAATGAAAAAAAATATATATATCAAAATCGCTTTGTCAAACCTACTTCTCATTAATAAGTGCGGCCATTCATTGCAATTAGCTTTCAGGGGGCGTCAATCGCTTTTTCTTTTCTTTTTTTTTTTCTCCCCTCTCAATATTATTAAATTATTTGTCTTAGTTCTAAAAATATTTTTTTTATCAATTTGTATTTGATTTATATATTTTAAAATGTTACAGTTTTAGTTGTTCGATCTTGAATTTGATTTTAATTTAGTCCATAAATTATAAAGTGTTATATTTTATCTTTGAAATTCGATTTTTGTTTCAATTTCATCCATAATTTTAAGATATACTTTTCTTAAATGTTAATTTCAGTCTTTACTATTAATTTTTATCAGTTGATTTGAAATAATTAATTTTGGTGAAACTTAATTGGTGTGAATTATTTTAAAATTTTAACATTAATCAATATATTGTTTTTTAAACAAATTGATTAATAGACATTGACGCCAAATATTTTAAGTGAATATTTAATAAAAATTTGAAGTTAAAAGTATAAATAATGAAAATACTAAATTGAAATCATATTTAAAATTCAATTACTGCAAGTGTGATATTTTGAAATCTAATAATCAGATGGAACGAGACCTAAAAAAATATTTTTTTTTCTTAAAAAAAGGTATAAATTTAATTGAATTTTTAAAAAAACATTTCATAAAGTTAGAGTCCATTTGACGCATCTTTCGTTTTGAGAACTATTACAAATGTAGCGATTAGATTCAAAATATTAGTATATATAATAACATTTTTTAAAATATTGCAAGTATAACAAAATCTGTCATAGTCTATCAATGATAAAAGTTAATCACCGATAAACCAATATTATGTTATATTTTAAGAGTCGATCAACGATAAAAGTTTAATGTCCAACTTTGCTATAATTGCAATTTTTTAAAAAATATTACTTTACACCAAAATATTATCCCTAAAAAATCTTGTCATTTTTCTAATCGTCCCCTAAATTTTATCATATCTCCAAATTTCTCTAATAATAAACTTTTGTCTTGTTTGACATCCAATTCAACAGGTCGTGTCATTTAGGCCTTTGGTAGGCCGTACCACTCTTATAGCTTAGGCCTAAGATATTAGTTTATTGTTTTGCAAAAGATTTAGTGGTATGGCCAATTTCACCGTTCATATCTACAATGTTCTAATTTTGAGAAATATTTTAGGATTATATTTCTTTTAATTTTAGGACAAAATCAATCTTTATTTTAGTGATTTTGTTGGTTAAATGTATTCCATATTTAATTTTAGTTACATTTATTTTGCACGTTTTTTTTACAACAAGACATTTTTCCTTTTTTTTTTTTCGAGATACATTTTCGTTTGTGATTTTCTCGACAAAGAAGAAGATCGTAAATATAACGCAATATATGTTGAAAAACGTTACAATATCATAACCACATAATATACTTGAGAAATGCACTATAAAAAACTAATTACAAATGAAAATATTGAAAAAAACGCAACATATACGAAAATACCCATTGCATATCATGATACATTACCAAATACATTATATATTGAAATATTATATAAGATGAGAAATTATGTAATTTAAAAAGGTTACGTGAATATACTATATTATAGATTTAGAAAATATACTATGAAAATATTAAGGAAAAAAACTCATTGGATATCACGATGCAAAACTAAATTAAATATATCGCTGGGAACGAACGTATCTTGAAAAAAAAAGAGAAATGCCCGATTGAGAAAAAAGAAAAGAAACGTGCATAATAAATATATTATACTCAAACTATAAGGTACGTTAAACTAGGTTATTAGTACATAAAGCTTTTGTTTATTTTTAAATAATTTAATAAATAACCTTACAAAATTATGATGCATTTTCTAGGTTAATCCTCACCTTCACATCACGCTAACGTGATTGATCTATTTCCTTTTTATCCCTCTAAATTATATAAGACTATTTAATAAAAATGTTATAATGCGATTCTTTGTTAATAATATGTTCCATGTCAATTCAAAAATTTACACTGTCTCCTAATTATAGTATTAAATTATTATTGTTACATCACCACTTCTTTTGATATTTTTAACATTTTCGTTAATTTTACAATTTTATACAAAGGGTTTTGATAATCAACGTTTTTGTTATTTCATAGAGAATGCACGAACCATAAAAATAAGGAACATGCACCACTGATGCTAATATTATATAAATACTAAATATTTTAATCTTTTAAATTAGATATTTTAATTTCTATAATCTTATACGTCAATGTTGAAATTGTTTTTAAATAAGATAAAATGAAATAAATTATAGTAAAAATATATTACAATTTATTTACAATAAATCTAAATAAATATGATATAGTCTATCTGTATCATAATAGAAAAAATAAATTTTCATATGTTTAATCGACAAAAATTAAGACTTCACATCCTTATCCACGTCACACCATTTTCCGTGACATTGAATAATTTCTCCGACATAAACGGTTCGCGCTTCTTGAAAAAGATGGAGGGTTTTGTTCATTCGGTGCCGATCTTTGATCAGTTCCCTGAACCTTTAAGCAAACTCAAAAAAAGAACCCCACAACCCCAAAGTCGAACTACGGCTGATGCCAAGTCATCCCCTCATTTGTCCACGTGTATATAACAAAATCCACGTGTCCATTTCACTGAAGATGACGTGTGATCAGCTTATGCCCCCTGGTAATCATATAGATATATTGGTTATTAGCTTACTTCCCTTCTCCACAAAGATAACAATTATATCGTTTTGAGGCCGAAAATACCATATAGAATACTCTTAATTACTTGAATTATTCTTTTAATTGTTTTCGTGTTCTTGTTCCCGCTGTGATGGGTTTCTTGGATCATTGCGCCGACATTTGCAACTTCTCTCACAGTCATAGCTATGACAGTAAGAGGCTCAAGAAAAACCAGCAACTTCAGGTACAATTTTAATCAAACCTTAACAGCATGTTTGGTCGGAATTCGTGGCCACAGCTGAAAAATGAGAATTAATTTAAAAAAAAAAACAAAATATTAATTAAATTCATTTTCACTGTAGTAAAGTGAGTTTAATTTATCGACTCCAATATTGTAGTCACACGGAGATCAATTAAAACAAGGATGTAATTGAATTTATCTAATTTAATTGCATGAAAAATTGGATTACTTAGCAATTTAACAAATTATTGTGTTGAAGAGGGTGGAGATAAAAGTGAAGATGGATTGCGAGGGGTGCGAAAAGAAGGTGAGGAAATCGGTGGAGGGAATGAAAGGCGTGACGGAGGTGGAGGTGGACCCTAAACGGAGCAAGCTTACGGTGGTGGGTTACGTGGATTCCGACAAGGTTCTGAACCGGGTCCGCCATCGGACCGGGAAGGCGGCCGAGCTCTGGCCTTATGTCCCGTACGACGTCGTTGAACACCCTTACGCGCCTGGAGCCTATGACAAGAAGGCGCCGCCTGGATACGTGCGGAATGTGGCGACCAACCCCGAGGTGGCGCCGCTCGCACGAGCCGGATCCTTCGAGGTTAAATACACCACCGCCTTCAGCGATGAGAATCCCAACGCTTGCTCTCTGATGTAACACAAAAAATGTAACGTTCGTCGTGTTTGTGTAAATAAAATGTAAGCCAAGGTGTAATTTGTAATATATTGATTATTCCAAAAAAGAAAAAACATGCAATATATTGCTTGAAAGAAAAAAAAATTATTTTACCTTTTTTTAAAGAAATTAAGATTCAAATCTTCATTTGGAAGACATGGAAACATCAACTAGACAATTATTATAGTTTAGTGGTTAAATGATATTTAAAAAATAGAGGTTGAATTTCCATTCCTATGAAGGAGATTTTGTAAAATAATTAAATGGTTCAATTATTTTAATTATTTATCCATATAATGATATGGATAGATATTTAATTATTCAACTAAATAATAATTTAGTATAAACCATTGACATTAACAAGTACTTATTATGGATAGATATTTAATTTGTATTTTCGTTAATAAAATTTTAACTACGATTTTATATTTTACTATGATTTTTCAGGTGCATGTTTTATAATTTGTAACATACTCATGGTATCTTTTACTATTTATGAAACATCCCTTAAATTATAATAATAATGAAGGTTCTAAGCTACAACCTCTCATTTGTTAACACACTTGACAACAGTATTGTTATATGCTCATATATCATAATTTTAATTGAATTACAAAATAACAATCAAATGTTTAAATTACTTTTATTTGGGTCATGATATATCTTAATATAATCGTTTAACAAACTCTAAACTTGCAAAGCCGACATATATTTGGCAATGCATATGGTAGTAAGATTGCAACTTTTGTATTTGTTGTTGTTTTTTATTCTATTCAAATTTGAATTATAATTCAATTATCCTTTTCTTCGGAGTTAACACTTAGAAACAATCTCAGTTGGGCCTAGGCCCAATAAACCTTACGAAATGGGCTGGCCTTTTAAATTTCTCAGCCCAAGGCGTTGTCGTTGGCTTCTTGGCGACGCCACTCTCCGAATTTCTTCTATAAAAACTCCCCGCGTTCTTCTCAAACCCGCGAAATCCGCTGGGTAAATTCGTAAACCTCTGGCACGACCAACCAAACTTCCTCATTCTTTCACCTGAAGACGAAAATTTCCACTGACGCTCTCTACTCCGGTTCAGAGAAGCCCAATTCGTGAGTTCGAACTCGCAAATGGAGTTGATACCACCTTGGCTGGTCTGTAAGGTTTTTTAAATTTCCGATTCTTTCTTGGAGGATGACGAAGAAGGAGAACAGTCCGATTTTACTATCGTCGGATGAAGAATACTGCGGTGGTCGATCATCCAGTTCCAAACGCAGATATCGAAAGACGAAATCTCAATCACCATTACCTCGGAAGAGTACTCGCCAAGCGAAGAAGGCTCGACTTCTCGGTTCTCGGTCTTGCTTGCAGAAGGATTCCCGTAATGTTGACGAGGCATGTGTAAAGTTCCTTTTGTTGCTTATCCATGCTTTACATTACTCTCTTGTCACCGTCTTAGATTCCGGAGTGTGTATGAGCGCCCATGGGCGAAAATGATCTTATTTGCTGTGTGGTTGTTCACATGTTCCGTAGAAAAACTTGCATTGGACCCGCATTTTCGTTTATTATCTCGCGCTTGGTTCTTATGTGAAGCGAGATGTTGATAGTGAGGAGGGATTTTGATTTTTCCAACGCTAAACTTCGTTTGTTCCAGTGTTATTATATCTTCCCGCTACTTCTTGGCAGTGTTTCTTCAACTACTAATGTCTCGTATATACTTTTTCTACTTGCCGCAAATACTCTTTTCCTGGGGCTTTTTAGCTGAGTTTGATATTATTTGGTGTTATATATTTTGATATGTTATTTTGGTAATGCAGTTCAACTCGTTCTGTGAAGATTTTGATCAAGTCTTTTCTACCTTCAAGGTATCTGCTGGTATGCCATTACCTTGTCACCGTAGTTTTTCTCACTCTTTCTTTAAATTGCTCGTGTGCCTAAATCAACGGAAATTTTTAATGTTATAGATTTTCTAAGTGGACTGAATTACTTGGAATAATCTGAAATAAAACTTTTGAATTGCATGTTTTCAGTTAGAAGCGCTGGGACTTTAATTTAGGTTAGCTATGTTTAGATTCTTGCTTGATGTGCATCAGGTTCTGGAACCGTTTGCAGAAATGAATTATGGATTGATAAGTATAGACCACATTCATTGGAAGAGCTTGCTGTACACAAAAAAAAGGTAATTCTGATTTGTTACTTTTTCCATTTCAAATGTATATTGACGTTTTTTCTCTCTACGTGATGGTAGGTAGAAGAAGTTAAGGTGTGGTTTGAAGACAGGTTGAGAACACCTAAGGTACTTATTTTATTATGAAGGCTTTCAAATCACAGATTCACAACCATAATTTTTCTTTATCACCTCTATACACGCACGTTTTTCCATCCTATCTGTATAGTTTGAATTCAATTAGTGGATGTCATGATACCATTTTACTTGGTTTACAGGATGCTAATGGAAATAATGTTCTTCTCATCACTGGTCCTGCTGGAGTTGGGAAATCTGTATGTGGCTGTGCCAATCTTTCATGGATTTGTACTCTTAATATTTACAGCTCTCCTTTTGTATCATACATACTTGATTGTGTTTTAAATTTAGTTCTTTCGTCTAACTGATATTCAATGTCAATAAATGTCCTTGGTTATGTGATCTTGGCTAACTTTGAAACTGTTTTACCAAATGTATAATTAATTAAATAAGTGGGTAATCCAGTTCTTTGTGATGCTCAATGTGTTATGTTGAGCCTGAAAATATTCTTGAGATTCCATGAGAATGAAGTCAGTTCTTTGTTCATGGATAACCATATATGGACTCTGAGTTTTGGAGGCTAGGTATTTGATCAGCCTACGTATGCTGTTTTATGTCACTCTATTCAATACACATTATATATCTTACAGGGTATAAGTTTAATTGGTTCCTATATGTCTATCTGTACCCAATCTCTTGTTTCTAACTTAAACTCTCTTAGTCTAAGTAAGTTTAATATAATAGTGGTGTGTTGTGGCTGATGAGCTTGCTTCCACATGTTGTTTTGATCAATTTTTCATGAGACGAAAGCAGTCAGTGCATGCACGGTCCTCATTCATAATATTTCTTCTCGCTATACTCTTAGAGTTTATGCAGTATGATTTCTTTAAAATTTTTAGAGAGAGCACCTGCTTCTTTTGTAGGCAACTGTTCATGTAATAGCATCTCGTCTTGGAGCCAGATTATGTGAATGGGACACACCTACTCCTGTGATCTGGCAAGAACATCTGCATAACTTGACTGCAGGTATTCTAATGAATCAATATATCTTGGTTATGGAGTATATCAACAATATCATACTGGTCCAATATGCTCTCCATTAATTATTTGAAGATTGATGGCTTATTGTACATGTCTTGGTGACTAATTGATGGATAGATACGTCCTAGATAAAGAAAATCTCTCATGTTATCTTACCTTTTAACTATTAAGCCATGCGAAGCTCTTAGATTTACTCGGAATGACTTGAAAACTTCCCGTCATTTTTGTAGTCTTTGAATCTGTGTTTTTCCAAGATCTAATTAGTTTGTGTTCATGTGGTAGTTAATTAAGCCAACACACAAAACAAACCTTCGCATGTATTTTACTCTGATGTGCTTTTGTAAGGTAAAGTTTTGGTATGCCAAGTAATAATGTGTAATCTAACGAAGTTTTCTATTATTAATGAGATGCTTTTGCCTACGAATTGTTGCAAAAGTATTTCTGGCGCTGACTTATCATCAATCAGGGATACAGTACACATCTAAACTTGACGAGTTTGAAAGTTTTATTGGGAGAATGAGAAAGTATGGGGTCATACCTTCACGCTTTCCCATAGACTCAAAACAACCGGTCATACTCTTGATAGATGATCTTCCTTTGACTAATGGGAAGGCTGCTCTTAGAAGACTTCAGAACTGTTTGCATCTTTATGTGCAATCAACACAAGTTCCAACAGCCATTGTGATTACCGATTGTGCCAAAGCCGAAACAACAGATCTCACTGTGCAGTACTTGGAAGATATTCAACTCTGTCTGGAGAATGCTGGGGCTTGTAAGGTTACTTTCCTGATTAAGTTTTTTGGCGTGTCATGCTTTTGGGTGTAAAGCCTATAAACATGGTGCTAGTTGACTTTGGGTTATTTATTATTTAAATTTTTTCAGGTTGCATTCAATCCGATAACGAATAACTCCATTAAAAAGATAATTTCTAGAATATGTTCTCATGAACAGTACAATCTGGCAGTTGAAGAAATTGATGCAATAGCCAAATCAAGTGGTGGTGATGTGAGACATGCAATCATGTCCTTGCAATTATTTTGCCTGAAACCAAGCCAGATATGTTCATCATCAACCGGTGCTCCAGAATCTTTGAAAGTTGAAGAGCTGCCTCCTTCAGTGGTGGATGACCGATTCTTTTTTCAATTTGGCCGCGATGAGACTCTTTCTTTATTTCATGCCCTGGGAAAATTTTTGCACAACAAACGACATAGTGAATTGGTATTAGGTCTGTTTCATGCACAACATGGCACGACAAAATTTCTTTATTTCATGCACTGGGAATTGGTATTAGGTCTGTTTCATCAAAGACACTATCCTGAGGTGGAAGGGGTTGTCATTTGGAATTGACTAAAGGAAAAATAAATAAATAAATCATTGTGAAGATTTGGGTAGGAATCTATTCTTATGGTATGCGAAAGGTTTCTAAACTTAGTACCTTGTTTATGTTGCAGACAGTGAGTTTTCCGTTCAAGAAAGTTTATTAAGACGGCCACTAAATATGGATCCTCCTGAAAAGGTTCTCTGTCAAGCACATGGGCAAGCCAGGCCTATTGCTGATTTTCTACATGAAAATGGTACATTGCTATCGCTAAAAAGATACTATTTTTACTTATACAAGATTGCTTTTGTTTTCAACTTTGTCGCCCATTTCTTTGCAGTTCTTGACTTCATGAATGAGGAAGCTATAGATGATGCATGGTTTGTGGCTTCGTATTTAGGTGATGCTGACACACTTCTTTCTTCTTACGATGGAATGCTAGCCAGACATAATGATGCAGAAAATATTCTACACTTGGCTGCTGCTTCAGTTGCGGTTCGTGGAGTACTATTTGGCAATTCTCATCCGTTGTCTTCCAGGTGGTTCTTAGGAATTTGATTTGATAATATAAAAAGCAACAATAATTACATATTTTCAAATTCCAACTTTTCCAAGTCTTGAATACGCAGGTGGCATGCTATTCGTAGACCTAAGCTTTGGCAAATCGAGAGATCCACATTATCCAATAAGGTGGATTGAGTTCCTTCATCTCACTTTTACTATTAAACTTAGGTGCTGCATATTTGGGTGTATTCGAGTGTATTTTCAATTCTACTGCATGGCCTACAGTAGGTGTAAGGTGATAAAAGACACATTTTAAAGCTTATATTTTAGGTATTTAGCTCTAGACTCGAGAGCAGCATCTTAAAAATGTTGCAATGAGCTAGCGTTCTGGAAGTCTTAGCTAACCTCTATCTTGGATTAAGTCATGATTACCTGCAATGAAGGGGAAGGTGTTTAAATACAATACTTTTGACTTATTATAATAATAGCCAAGAATTTTTCTTAGTTCGATGCTGTACATGTAAGGGTAGGCCATTTATTTTGTTTATTTCCCAAATGTTTTACAGAAGGAGATGGTTAAACAAAGATTTATTGCCTATGGTGGGATCACTTTAGCTCATCTTTCAGTAGTTGCCACCGAGTACGTACCTGCATTGAAGTGGCTGGCTGCTAGTGCATCCAAAGATCATGAAAACCTACGGGTTCTCACCGAAGGAAATACAGGTTTTGATTTGGTGATTTCAGAAGACCGAGAAAGTTATACTTCCGACGAAGAAATTGAAGATTGGTAAATTGGATAGGCACCCTATTATGTAAGCAATCCCAAGATGATTGGATGTCTTTCTTCACACCACATGTGGTTTTGTAAAATGTAATGAACCTTCTTTTTTATTCACATTAATATGAAATTTAAGTACAAATTGTGTCTTTGTTACAGAAATCCTGTTGCCTTTCCCTTTAAGACGGTTTAAAAGTTGACCCTTGGGAATTAGCTTCCAGCAATAGTTTCCCAGAGGTGTTATTCAAACTTTCAAGTTCTGACTTCTGAGTAGGTACTGTTACTCAGATTTGTTGAAAATATTGGTAATGTCTCAGTTTTGATGCACATATACATGGAAAAATTTCTAGCTATAGAGCTACCATACTCTATTCTTTATTTATATTAAAAATTTGTGTTCATAAATATATAAATATTAATGTTAATCTCATTATATTTTTAGAAGTATGCTTACGTGACACAATAAAAAGAGGGAGTATGAACTTTTCATACTCCGTTCTAGAAATTTTCCATACACACACACACACGCTTGTGTGCAATATACATAAGTTTACTTTTCAAGAAAGACTAAAAAATATATGAAGTGCATGAAAATTTGAGTGTCCGTACAAGGGGTCCTTTCCTCTTGAATGCCACAGGAACTTCAATTGTCCTGTGGCTCATAGAGCAATAATAATAATGAGATGATTGTTTAAGCAAATAAAACTTCTGAAAATGTGATGAAATATCTATTTACAAGAACACCATGACTGACCCTAAGGGTCTAGAAACTATGAACTCTACAAAACTCCAGGCCTGTATTTAACTTCCAAACCATTTCAGAGTAGCCGGCCCGGTAATTCCTACCCCTTCATAAAAATATCGCACTCTCTTTTCCATTATCCATATGAAATCTTCTATCAAACTAAATGAAGTTGATGCCTTACTTCCACTTTTTCCAGTAAACTCCCCCCCCTGTTGAATTCACATTTATGCATGGGATTGGTTGGAATAGCTCTCTCTCGAATCAGGTATTGTCTAAGGTAGTAATCTCTTCACCTCATGCTGGTCAGGGTTTTTAGTTTGATTATAAACTGCCTCGTATGCGTGCATACATACACTGGAAAACCCAACCATTGCCTGGAAAACATGTGGAAAACTCATTTGCAAGTTATTTATCGTCATTGACCTAGTCACACTGACTAAGTTTTCATGCTTTTGTTTTTCATCTTGAGCTTTTGTTCTCAAATTATCCACCTTGTTTTGCTTCTCCTGAACTGGGTCTCTCCCTCTCGTCGATGCGGAGCATTCTCGCATTGAATGTGAGACATATTTGCTTTCTAGTGATCTTAGTTCGGTAGCTCTCTTGTCAAGCTCTTTCGAGGCAGAATCTGCCTTCTTCTTTTGCCTATATTCCTCAGCTTGTTGGACAACTATGGCATGAACTACGGTTAAGAAGCTCTTGATTCCTTCAGAAGCCACTTTGTCTGGAATCCTATCAACTGCGAGATTCCATTCCTCACACAGTGAGTAGATTCTAGAATCTTGACCTGTTCTTAATAACGGGCTTCCACTTATCTGGAAAAGGCAAAGCCGTAGCCAGCCGGTAAGAGATTGGACATAATCCCGCTGCGCTTTCACTAGGTTGCAAAAAGAGGCATGCCATTGCTGGACTTCAAGCTCAAGCTGGAGAGTTGATTGGCGGTGAATCTCGGATGTCGGCTCGGCAGATGGTATCATGTTTAGATATTTAAGCTGTTCAACAATGTGTGTTTGGACCTGATGAGACTCGTACATACTTCTCCACATGCACATCAATCTGTGAAAACCAGGGCAGATCTTAGTGTCTAGAATAGAATACTTCAAAGTTAAGACAGGATTACTATTTATGTCCACGAAGACATCTAGAATAAGCTTAGTATTTTCCATGTAGGCTTCCTGAAATACCAGAAGGTAGCAAAACTGTACAAGTGAACAATGAAAAGCCATAGGATAAAAAACTCAATCATCTCCCAATTAAATAATGAAATGGAAAATAATAGTTTTCTAAAATCCTCAGCCTATTTGAATTGCTTTGACTTCTTCCATCACTAAATGGTGGAAGCACAGAAGCTATGGACTTTTTATAGCTTAAATTTCAAGCAAGCATCAAAATACAGTCGAATAATTAGTGATTTCTTATTTCTGTTGAGACTAAAACAGAAGTATGAAAGAGACTAACTAACCCTTTGACAAGCTCAAGAAGTTGTGGATAGAGCTCAATTTCTCTAAGCTTGATGATTTCAGCAGATGTAGTTTCAATGGCCTGAGAAGCAACCATCCTCTGTGACTCCAGCTTTTCAACTTCTTTCTTAGTTTTCTCAGTCTTTACGTAATCAGCCCTCTTCAACTCTAGCTTCCTCAATTGTTCCACCTTCTTCTCATGCTCTATCCTCGTGGCCTCGGCAGTCTAAAAAAGCCGCTCAACATAATTTCACGAACTTTAAATACACAAAATTCCACAACCAAGTTCTTCAATGCCTTGAAATGCATTGAGAAATGCTAAAGTTTCATCTTTGTTTGGTTATGTTGGACCCCATTAAGTAAAAGAAAAAAAAAAAGTGAAAAGAATCATTTCAAATTGAAGACTTTATTTAAAGTACCAAAATGTCATATTATTCCACCAATGTGACAAGAGATTTGATTGAAATATGCGAAAGTGAAAACGTTACCTTGACCTCTTGGTACAGTTTTTTCTCCCAAGCGTACAACTTCTCCACTGTTGAACAGTGGCTCCCGCTATTCCCACCATATCCATTCCCCATATTTGTTGTTGTTATTTCTCCATTTAACTTACCAAATGCATCATTTGGTTTTGTATTTGAACCCCTCAAACTCCACCCATTATTGTAAACCTGCCCTGCTACCACCATGATATGAAACTCGTTAGGGTGCCTTATGATTTGAGGAATTTGAAGAGAAAACTATTATTTGATTGATTTTCTACTTCTTTGTGTGGTATTAGATTTTTACCTCCTTTATTCTGAGATGAAAAAGTGGGGACTTCCAAAAGCAAAGAGAGCTGAGCACCAGCATCAGCAGCTTTGAGAAAGTACTCATCAAGCTCCTTAATAATCTCCACCAGATCTTTAGTGTTCCTCGACACTACCATTGCAAGCTCAGTGCTTGAAGTATCCTTTGAAAAACCACTCACCACAGACGGCGGCGGTGCTGAACTCGCCGCCCCTGTTACAGTGACCATAGCTTCCGATGCAATGGTGGTAGCTTCCCATTCTTCCTCAGTCACAGTGCGAGATGTCGACGGCACAAAAGGGTCCCAGAAATCCCAAGTGGATGATGGAGGCGGCGGTGGCGGCGGAGGTAATGCCGGGGAGGCCGTGATCGATGTCCAGGTGTCGGAACTAGGACTCATGGGAATATGCGGCGGTGGAGGAGGCGGCGGCGTTCGTGGAGTTGGAGATGGGAGCACCGGCGGGAGGTGGTGGTGGTGGTGGTGGTGCTGGTGCGGCTGAGGGCGGCGAATGTAGGTTTCTGCATTGGAGAACTGTCGGAGAGCGGCGCCGGTACCGCGAAGAGAACGAATGTACAAGCTATGCGAAGCTGAAAAAGCTTGCCTTGCCTTAACCAACTGTTTCATGTACCTCTTTCTTGCTTTGCACCTTGAAACAGTTTCTTCTCTCTCTAATCTCGAGTAACAGCAACCCATAGCTTCTTGAGCTCCTTTGACCAAAATCTGAACCAGAAAAAGCAGTCTTTCAATAACAGATAACAAAACTCCGGCGGGTTTTTACTTCCGATCTTCACATTCCGATGAAGGTGGCTAAAATGGGAGATCTTCCATTGGTGGTGGTGGAGGGAACTGTAAAGGCTCGTGCTTAAAAAAAGCAACTCTCTTTCCTTTTCCTTGTTACTCGCTGGCAGAGCCGGTGCCTTTTTTCTCACTCTCGTAGACTCGGAATTGACCCATTTCAGACCTTCGAACTTTGGCTACTTCACATATATAAAAATAAATAAAATAAAATAAAAATGGTAAAATGGGTTTGGGGAGTTAGAAGTATATACTTTGGTCAGGTTTAAAGATGCACAGCACAGAGAGACAATAGGAGCATCGGGCAGAGAGCCTGTAGTGTTTTTTTTTAAAAAATAATAATTGTTATTATATATTATTATATAACCTTATGGAAAAGACGAAATTGTCCTACCTGTTCCTATCATATTACTGTAACGTAATACTTCTAATAATGGCTGTTTTAGTATAATCTCACCTCCAAAATAGTAGCTCCACGTGGCATTCCACTTTTACTTTTTGCTCTATTACCAAAGGGGTCATTGAGCTGTGTGTAGGGCATGACTGCACTGCCAGGTCATTTTTGCCCTAAGAATCTCATTACACAAAATGAGATATATAAATATATATATATATATATATATATATATATGTTAACATATATATAATATATTTATTTCAAATTAAATCAAATGGTTTACTCACCGTTGATCAATTTAAGCATAGTTGAAGCATTTTTAGAGAATCTGACAAAGGAAACAACAAGTCACCAATAGTTACGTCTAAAACTCAATTTCTTATGCATCCAAATAGTGAATGGTAAGATTAAAGCCATAAATCATAAAACTTAATATCATACTAAATTACTCGATGAGCAATATCGTTACAAACATGAGAACAAACACAAGGCGACTGGATTTAACTCACTAATTAACATTCGAATTTTCTCAATCACGTCCTTAACCTTAGTGAAATGGATCGAGCAGTTTGTCAAAAAAAATAGAGAACTCAATAAAATAATTAAAATTAGATTGATTTAACTAGGGAGAAAAGTCCAAAATACCTAATTTGTAATGAAATAATGAGAGTAAGTATTTTCTTTGTAACTATTGAATATAATGCCACCAAACCACATTGGTTGAGTCTAGGCTGTTGTTCTTCTTCTTCCCATTCCTTTTTGCTTGTGAATGGACATTGAAAAGAGGTCTGACCGAAGAAAGCATGCAGTTGACTCTTGTCAATGTCTATTAGCTATACAACTTAATTTAAATCATCTTTCTTTTAAATTTCCTTATTCGAAAAATCTAGCTCTCCTTATTTTAAACTTTTTTTTTCTTCACTCCGTTTGATGATTATTTAATTTAATTTATAGACACTATTCTGATCGACTTTTTTTCACATGTTTTGAAAAATCAAATTAGTTTTGAAAACAAGAAAAAGAGCTTTGATTTTAACTGTTCGATTATATTGGAAGTTACAAAAGGAATTTGACATTCAAATTGAGAGAAATGTTCAAGAATGTTAATTATATTTTTCAAAAATTAATTAATTTTTATTTAATTTTTTAGCTTACTTTTCAAAAACTAAAATTCAATATTACATTTGATAACCATTTTCGTTTTTTGTGTGGTTTTTCATAATCAAGTTTATTTTTATCATTTTCTTAACATGATCGACATGTCTCTCAATTATATATTTTTCTTAATCAGAAAATGAAATATTAGATTAAAGCAAAACATAGTCAACTAAAACTTGAAAAGCAATGAATGATAGTGGAATTTGTAGGCGTAATTTGCAAGAACAAAAAATTCAGACTCAAATGGTCACCAAATGGAGCATAAATGAAACAAAAATTCAAATAGTTTGTTTTACTTAAAATTGAAATTTCATCTTTTTAATTTGTACGTAAAAACAATAATTAGGTGTAGTATTTCCATTCATAGAGTCTACTCTTTAGTAAACAAAATAAAAGTTATTCGAATTTCATAATTTTTTTTTTTTTACCATGGGAAAAATTAAAATTGAACAATTTTTTATTTGACGAAACTCAGTTCGGTTGACCCGTATTGGCCTCACACGCCGCCGGCGGTGGTCGGGTTTCGATTCGTTAATCCTCAGACGCCGTACGGACACACGAAGCTTCTAAGCCCAACGCGCTTCAAACTCACGTCCCAATTCCATGCAAAAAATCACCCAATTTCAAAATTCCGTCTGTACGCGCGTTATTTTCACGCGCCATAATAGAGCGTGGCTTTGAGTAATTCACACAAAAAAGTCCAATTTCTTTATTTAAAATATACATCTCTGCCTCCGCCGCGAAGCAAAGAACCCAATGCTTTCCTTGGCGCTTTCGTATACAAAGAATCGCACCAAAAACTCCATTTCTCCCTCTTCGTTTCTTCTCAATTTAAACCCTCAATCTGAACTCCGACGAATAATGTCATCAATTTCTGTTCCATTTCTTAGCAAAGAAAGTGAAATTTCTCCATTCTTATTAAGATTTCAATGGCGCCTCCCAAAGTGGATGCTGTGTACCTGAAGGAAATCGAGAAGGCCCGTCGAGACCTTCGTGCTCTAATCTTCAAGGAGAAATGCGCTCCTA
This sequence comes from Cucumis cinereus, assembly GCA_037974625.1. Taxonomy (NCBI): domain Eukaryota; kingdom Viridiplantae; phylum Streptophyta; class Magnoliopsida; order Cucurbitales; family Cucurbitaceae; genus Cucumis; species Cucumis cinereus. The sequence continues at coordinate 6,089,824 of JBBPDJ010000023.1, read as the reverse complement.
TTATGCTCCGTTTAGCGTAAGTTCTTGTTTTAAGTTCTATATTTGTGATTATTTAGGAATTTGCAGGGGAAAGTGAAATAAATTATTTCACTGCATCTGCTCGGGAAATGTTTTGGCATTGTGTTTTTCTATCATTGCACAGTTGATTGTGTGTTTTAGTTGATGAGTTCAAAATCACTATGAAATGTCCATTTCATCCAATAATCTTTTGATTCTTGAGCTTTTAGTTTTAGTGAGTGACAATGAACTTCAGTCGGTAAAGTTTTAATATTTGTAATTTTAACTTTGTAACAAGTTAAACTTTAATAACTAACCATCTAGTTGATATACTTTTCAATTTGTACTGATTTAGTCCTTAACATGTAAACTATTATAGATTAATGAAATATTTTATGCATGTAGATTGATAATTTGACCAAGGATAAGTTTTGTTTATAAACTATAAAAAATATTTCGTTAGGCAATAAAGAACGACACTTACTTTTGATATGGTTATCAGGGTAGGTCCAGATCGTTACAAATTTGGAAGTATAGAGATTAAGTTGTTGCATGGAAAGTTTAAGAACTAAAATCTTACAAAATTTTGGAAGTACATAGATGAAATCATCACAAATTCAAGTTTAGAGAGTAAGTTGTTGCTAGCACAAAAGTTTGGGACAAAATGTTTTTAACCTAAATTTTTACACTTGTGATTTTCATACAATTAAATTTAATTTTGGATGATTAAAAGCATGCATGATAAAAGTGATATCATTAAAATCACTCTCAAACATCCTATTGGATTTGTTGCTGGAACTCATTTATTGAAGAGGTATTTTTGTTGGGTAGGTGGCATGATGCTGGTACTTATGACGCTGAAACGAAAACCGGAGGTCCCAATGGCTCCATCAGGTTCATGGATGAATTGAACCATACTGCAAACAAGGGACTCAAAATCGCAGTTGATTTCTGTGGTGAGGTTTTTTTTTTCTCTCTCTTTATTGTGGAGTCTATCTATAGAAAAGAATTAACATCTTTCTTCAAATGTTAGTTTCAGTGTAATGACAAAATTAATTTGTCTCTGTCCCAACTGATATGATTGTCTGGGGATTTGATTTGATTTGCTTTGGTAGACATTTTTACTCATTCTTCCTTATGTTGTGCCACTCAACAGAAACTGTGAAGGCCAGACATCCAAAAATCACATATGCAGATCTGTACCAGGTGATTTTCCTTTTGTTGGGAATTGCCCCTTTTGGACTATTTCTTTCTTCCAGTTTTACTTGTCATTCATTGACATAATTTACTCTCTCAAATTTATGCTATTTTACTTTCTCAAATTTAGAAATGGGAGGCAGATTCTTCTTCTAAATCACCACCAAACCCAAAAGCTTGAAGCTAATGGGTTACTTCAACACTTCCCTCATTTGTAGGCTTGAAAATTTATAAGACCCACCCCAACAAGTAAAAATCAATATTAATAAAGAAAAAAGTGATATTATAGGGGTTCGAGTACAGGATCTCTAACTCTGATATTATGTTGAAACACGAATGAACTCAAAAGCTTAAGTTAGTGGATTATGATAAGTTAAATTATATCAATACTTCCACAGTTTCGCCTTCTACTCATGCTCGTCGCTTCAATCATTGAAATGCGAAATTTTCAAAGTTAAAAGAACCTAATAAAGTAAAAGTTTCATCTGTCAAGATGTGGCTTATTCTCCTCCAATTGTAAATTTTCAGCTTGCTGGAGTTGTTGCTGTGGAGATTACTGGCGGGCCATCCATTGACTTTGTCCCTGGAAGAAAGGTATATCTGATACATAAGAAAATACGATTGATTGACGTTGACAATTGGTATTGCCGTTGAACAACTTCATTCTTCTTTTACATCAATGTATTAGGACGCAAATGCAGTTCCAGAAGAAGGCCGCCTTCCAGATGCCCACCAAGGTGACTTTTTGTTAAGACTATGTAGATATACAATAGATATAAATAACTTCATTGGCAGTTATTACATTGATGGTTCAACTTTTAACATATTATTATCTATATTAGTCCCTAAATATTAAATATAACTTTGAATGTTTATCTTAGTACATGAAATTTGTAAAACAACAACTATTTTGGGGCTGGGTAATTTTTCCATGTAATAATTACTCACATCAGCATGTTTGTACATATATCGAAGTTACCTTATTTATGAACAGATGTTTTTTTTCCCTATAACTAATAGTCCTTTTGAAATTTTTAATTAAAGAAATGAGATATGAACCTTTAATATTGTTAGGTATTTAAACTTCTTGCTTCACACATTTGGTCTCTTGCTGATTTTCAAATCCACAAATGAAAGGGCAGTTTAAGATTTTGGAGTGTCTGGATTTTTTTTTCTTCAAAGTTATAGCAGAAGCCAAGATTGATTGGTCATTACATGAAACTCCACTGCAGGTGCTTCCCATTTAAGAGATGTATTTTACAGGATGGGACTAACTGACAAGGATATTGTGGCATTATCTGGAGGACACACATTGGTCTTGCTTTTTGTTTTTCAACTATGAAGAAATTGGATCTTCACCTTTGTCTTTACCTTTTTATTTTCATTAATCATAGTTATTGTTTGCTAATTCTTCAGGGAAGAGCTCACAAGGACAGATCTGATTTTGAAGGCCCATGGACAAAGGACCCTCTGAAGTTTGATAACTCCTACTTTGTGTGAGAATGAGAGAGAAAAAAAGAAAAAAAAAAAGTCTCCTCTCTTCATTTTATATGCATTCGATTTCCTTTTGCTTGTAGATAAAATAAGTTCTCATGCAAATGTATTTTGATCAGGGAATTACTGAAAAATGACTCTCGATCTGGGGAACAACTGTTGAAGCTTCCTACAGACAAAGCCTTGCTCACGGATCCTCGGTTTTCCCAATATGTGAAGGCATACGCAAAGGTGAACTTCAGCTGCTATACTTTTATCATTTAGGTCACATACGAGAGTGATTTTTTCACATTTAGAAGTGTGAAACAAAACAGTAAATTGATTTTAAATGATTAGATAATATTTTTGAATGATTTTGAATATGACAAAAGTGATATTAATCATTGTAAAGTCACTTTGAAACTCATCTTTTAACTTGGAGGATTTTATGTTTTTCTTTCCAATAGGATGAAGACAAGTTTTTCGAGGATTATGCAGCATCTCACAAGAAACTGTCTGAGCTTGGCTTCACTAAACCTTCCCCAGTTCTCGAAAGCAGAGGCCGTGCATGGGTAAATGGAATTTTGGTAGCTGTGATCGTAGCAGTTGTGGGGATTCTGAGTTACAGAAGAGGCATGTCGCCTAAGGGGAATGCCTTTCTTCCAAATCTCTTCTGATTATCCTAAAGAAAGATATTCTTCCAATTATGTATGTATGCATGTTCATGGATAATTTAATGTTCCCCTTTGTAAATCTCTCTACCCATAAGGGGAAAAAAGTCTTGCATTTTAAAATGGTGTGGGAATGAAAGAGAGCTTTGAACTTTTTCCAATTCTTATGTAAGTGATGACAATTGGCAAGAGAACAGAATGCTCAGAATGTTGATTATATCCAATTCGTGTTTGATTCTTTCACATCGTGAATAAATTCTCCTGTTTGTACCTCGTAAAAAGAAGTACTTGGTTGATGAATCATTTACTCTAATGGTTGATTTAATCAGGTTTACTCTGTTTATGGGCATCCTTTGTAGCCAGCATTTGATGATAAAGGTGGAAGACTATATTAAAATTGTGGGAAAATACTTGTACATCTCGAGTACTTATCTTTAACCAAACGGTCCAGTTATAATTTTTCATATAGCAATCCTTCTTTTTTAATATTTTATACATTTTTTATGTGGTGATAATAAAATACATATAATATGGGTGCATCTCAAGATGCACTCAAGTATGGTTCAAAATTATGACGAAACCAAACATAATTTTACATAACAAGAGAATTTATTAAATCAAATGGACCCTTCACCTATCTGCGTTCAAGTATGCAAATTGTCTCTCATTTGTAAAAAAAAGTTTGGAAAAAAGACGTTTCAGTTCTTAATACCAGTGATTGACAAGTTAATCTATGCTTAGCATCACAAAAATACACAGAAGATGAGCAAACTAGAACAGATTTTATTAATACCATCATCATATGCCCCATTGTTAGAGGCCATATGTGAATTAAAATAGAGAACAACAAATAAACTTATGTAGAGTGGTTACTAATAAATGTAAGCAAAGGAGAACAAGTTCATCTCCTCTGCCATAAAATACAAAAAGAAAAATTAGGAATTCAATTAGATAGGTAAAAAAGAGCTTATTGTAAAATTAGAATAAGTTAGGCTCTGGGACTCAAGGAAAGTGTAATATCTTCAAAAACCTTGAGCCTCTTCTCAATTTTCCTCTGAATTACGCCACCACCACCTCCACCACCGGCACCGGCATTGGCTGTTGTTTTCTTCTCTGCTTCATCATCTGTTGATCCCAGAACTGCAGCAAGAATAGCCTCTTCAAAATCATTGTCATCAGGCAATATTTCTGCCCATTTATCTGTCTCTTCTGATGTAGGAAATGGCTTTCTTGTCTTAGTTTCTGTCTTTCCTAATGCTGCTAAAAATGGCCTTTTTATTTCCACCAAATCATTCACTCTCATTGAGTTGGCTGCATTTCCAGACCTTGTTCTCTTCAGACCTTCAGGAAATTGGTTTCCCAATGGGACTTTACTAATGGGTTCACTAACAAATTTTGATGAAAAAAATGGTTGTGCAGCAACATTCAACGAGTTCCCTAAAGGAGCTTGAACTTGTTTGATAAACTTCTGTTGTTGAGGAGGAGCAACCATTTGGTTTGTTAACAAGTTCGTATCAATATTCTCATCACCGAAATCATCTTGAATTGTCCTAACAGGATTTGTGACAGGTAATGTTGGTAAGGTTGTTGTTGTATGATCCTTGCAAGGCTGAGGTTGCCAAATCGACGAAGAACCGAGAAAGGTGTCGAACAGCCGCCTTTGTTCGAGCCTGTCGCCTCCTCTATTCATCATTTCCGACTCGAGATCTTTGAGCATTTGTTGTGCTCTTTCATAAGCTTTGAGATGAGAATCTGTTCCTCTTGGCCCATCTATAACTGCTGGTTTAACTCTTCTAAGATTTTCTTTTGCCTCTGAAATTCTCCCTTGTTTCATCAAACAGATTCCAAGGTTGCACATTTTGTTGTTATCTGGTGCAATTGTAAGTGCTTTTCTATAAGCATCTTCTGCTTCAACATAGTTGTTTTGTTGCATCAGTGCCCATCCCAAATTCCCCTAAAGAAGAACAAATCAAACAACGTCAAAATCTAAGTTGGAAATTCTCAGAAACCCAATCGTTAATTTTATAAGATATCATTGTCTTACCAGTAATCTAGTTGCTTCTTGCTCTACAGAAACTTGAAACTTCTTTCCTTGAGATCGCGCGGTTTTAGTCCTTTTACCATTAAACGCTAAACCTTGTTGAATCAAGAACAGTTTATGCTTCAAAAGAGCTATCTGGTCATCTAATCTTCCACATCTCTGTGAATTCAAATTTGAAATAATCAGTCTCGGTTATAATCAAGAACAAATTCCAGAAAAATTCGTACTGACCTTGTATAGATCGAGAAGAATATTATCCAGAGACTCCTGAGCCTGATCGGAACACCGATTTCGCAAAGATTTAATCGCTTCAATCGCTTCTTCAGCTCGATTCTGCTGTTTCATCACAATAGCCATATCTTTCAAGGCACTATCAACTCTGTCCCCTGCATTAATGGCAGCCCAAAAGAGAGGAATCGCCTTATCCGGGTCCTTAGCCACCAACTGAATATAAGAAACAGCAAATCAATTTTCAAATTCGAAAAAAATCCAAATAGAATTGTAAAGGAAACAAATTGAAAAACCCCCAGAAATCTTGCCTGAACATTTTTTGCCCTAACATAGGGAGTATCCCCAACTGGAACCTTGTGAGTGACATGGTATGGATCAGGACGGAGCCGGGAGACGGCAAGAGGCTTGGCCGGAGAAGAAGGGGCGGATTTGGAAGGCCTGAAGCCCGGAGGAGCGTTCCACATGTCTTGTAGCATTGTGAAATTGAGAGTGGAAGAAGAGGAAGAAGAAGAAGAAGAAGAAGAAGAAGAAGAAGAAGAAGAAGAAGAAGAAGAAAAGTGAAAATGGAGGAATGGGACTTGGCAGAGTGAGAGATGTAGGCGAAATGGAAGGGGGGATAATATGAGAGAATTTTTGAATTTGTGACCGTTGGAAGAGTTACCGTTCCCACAACTAGCCGTTGGTTCTACGTTCGAAATTAGTACATTGTATAATTATATTATATTATTCGTGAAAAAAAAATAACGTTTTTTGTTGTTCGAAAAAGGGGGGAAATCGCTGACTTCAGAGACGGATTCTTTAACCGGAGATTTCAATTATTTAATTTACTTATTTATTCATAATATTTGTGTTTCCTTAAAAAATTCGTAAAGTCAGATTTTTTTTTTTTTTGAAACTTAAAATTGTTACTCATAAAAATTTTGCATCTCTATTTTTTATTTTGCCAGCAATTCTTTAAACTATAAACACGTAAACTTGTGATTGTGAAGTATTCGATTTTTTCAAGGTGAGATTCTCATTATGCTGCTTTTTTTTTTGTTTCTGATTCACCTTCTAGTATACTGTATTAGATAATAAGTGATTCCACCTAAAAACAAAATTGATAATATGAAAGTAATTCATCTATCTTATAAAAACATTATGAGCTTATGAGGTTTCTTGATTTTAAGTGTTAAAATTCTTAACCTCAAGAATTACTATAGAGAAATTTGTAAATGATTTAAAAATTTAATACTTTTTTTTTTGTTACTATTACAAGTTGGTGTATATAAATTTGAATTTTTCTAATGTTGATTATTTTGAACTTTTGAGCTACACATCCAAATGTTACAACTTTTTTTTTAATGTATTAAAGTAAATTGATGTTTTTTTTAATACTACGGATTCAAACTGCATATCTCTTAATTTATTAACCGTAAGCAAATACATTAATAGTTGAGGTAAGCTCATTTTTATCACGTTAATTAATGTTATTTCACATGTAATATTGTGTGTAATTAATGAAATTCAATACATAATTTTTTTTTTATGTTATATGGAAGAGATTCGCTTATTTCAAAGATCAACGATAAAAAAAATTTCTTGATGTTTCTCCAAATTTGGTGAGGTAGAAAAGGACAAAGGAAATAAAAAAAAGGAAGGAAGAACAAGGCAGGGTGGACTTTCAGGCAGTAAATTGTAAGGTCTCTCTTCATTATTATGTATGTATGTATGTGTATATATATATATATATATATATATACACACACACGTGTGTGTATATGTATGTAAATATATGTATGTTATGTATGTATTATTAAAAGTATAAGAGTTCGGGCAACACAATTCTAGTGACTAAAACAAATCTAATTTGAATCTCTCCTCTGCCCTCACTATTTTACGAAATAAAATAAATAAAATTTCAATAATGGTCATTTTCAATATAGCAGAATTAGGTGACTTACTTTTAAATATAGCAGGAGTTTTATTTTCTAATAGAGATATATTGTGATAGATGTCTATCAAAATTTATCACAAATAAAATAAAAATTATATTGTATTTATAAATATTTTCAAACATTCTTCCATTTAAAGTAATTTTCCTTTCGATTAACTTATTATTTTAAAAAATAAACTATTATAAAAAATCAAACCGAAATACCCATGGCATGGGACGTGACTCACTTTCCCCGTTCTAAAAATGAGGGAAATGTATTTTTTTTTTTAATTTAAAATTTTAAATTTAAATAAAAGATAACTTTTACTTGTGTGTACAAATAAATTTAATTGTCAAAGAAAAATATTTAACAGCCTCCAATTTTACTTTTGTTTCGTCGACCACTGAGACAAACTTGGAACAGATTAGATATATAGATGTGAGAAGCCCATTAGAAATAAGATTGGGCCCGGGCCCATGCCCAGGCCCAGGCTCATTTCCTATAACTCATAAGTCCATAACCATCATAATATACCTATGCACTCATATTCGTCACACAAAACTTACAAGGAAATAATACATGTAAATAGTGAAAGTTTCCATCTCTTGGTAAACAGCAAACAGATAATTTCAAATAATGAGAAGGAAATGTGAGTTAAAATAAGAGAAAAGGTTAGACAAGGCAGGTAAATCCCATATGTAGTGAAGGCCTTCAACTGGGAGTCGTCGAGCTACAGCACTCTAAAGCTATCTACTTTATCAAGTCTAGCTGTACCTGAGCTTGACGATTCGCCCATGGCATCGGGAGAAGCTGCTCGTTGGGATGACTCCCTATTCAAAGAAGTTGGAATTCCAGAAATCTCCTGAACATAGAAAGAAATAACAACCATGATCTTTTATATTTTGATTTGTTAACAGGTGTAAAAGAGAAGACTCTATGAATCTACGTAGGTGGTGATTGATTGGAAAGTTTTAAGTCCCATAGTTCTTATGAGATAAAAATATATGTTTAAGTGCAAAGGAATTACGGGATAACAAAGTGAGCAGGTGGCGCAGCTTTTGATAAAAATGAGTGTTATTCACATTTACATATAAACACTGTAAAATCATCAAGTAAGCCAGAAGTTTAAGCTGATTGGTTATATAGGATTTAATTATGTCACTACTATAACACTTCCCCTCACTTTTAGGCTTGGAGATTTGTAGAAGACTGAACAAGTACAAATCAATATTAATAAAAAAGAAGGATATTACATTACGAGAGTTTGAACACATAACCTTATGTATACCATGTTAAATTCTCGATTGACTCCAAAGCTTAAGCTAATGGGTGAAGGTAAATTAAATCTTATATCATCACTCTAACAAAATACCAAACAAGTGGCAATCAATAATAATTGAAGGAAAGGGCAATTTGAACATAAGACCTCCAACTCTAATACCATGTTGAATCACAAATTGGTGATTTAACTGACGCAATTGGAAATATTAAAGTTCCATCATATACTATTATAGATAAACTCAACCAAAAGAAAATGATTTCTACAATTATAGATGAGAAATCCAAGGGGAAAAAGTATACCTTCATCAAGTGAAATCTCAAGTCACATGGTCTTACTTGATTACCAATACAGGCCATCACAAATTTTGAATATTGAAACATTACATCAGCAGCAGCTTGCTTTTTCTCTTCGGTCTGCAAATTGTCATCTTGATAATCAGAATGACATCACAAAAGGTAGAAAACGTAGATGGCAAGGAAACCTATCTACAACTCATGATGGCACATGAAGACTTCAGTTAGGACTGGAAACAATCTTAGACATAACACCAGGGACCTATTGCCCGTAAAGTGAATCCTGGACTTCTTATGGTTGAAAGGTTGATGCTGATAGGTCCAAAACAAGATATAGATTTATCTAGCCTTTTGATTCATGACGTGCCGCATCCTACAAAACATAAATCCTACTACGCCCTCTGTGCACGAACAGAATTTCAAGAATTTGGAGGCCGAAAAAGGAATGGCGAATCGAAATGCAACTGTAGAAACTAGAAAGCATAACAAATACAGGCAGAATCAAAGTAGGAAAACAAGAAACTCAAGTACACAAACAAGGTAGCCATGGAGAATCAAGTTAGCAAAATGAGGAAATACAACACACAAAGTAGACATCGATGTGGAATCAAAACTAGTAAATGCAATTTACAGATATGAGGAATCAGATAAGAACTTTTACAGATCATCAAGAAGTGAAATAAATTCAAAAGGAAAATATCATATCCTATTTCCTAACCCAATTAATCACCAGTACATGAACTGGATATGGTTTCTCAAGATCATCAATCCAAAGATACGAAAACTTCTACAGAAAAACAGTAATTCACGATTTCTTTAGCAGGGATATGACCATTTCATTCCGAGTTTTGAAAAAGGAAACAAAGAATATCGACATGTATCAACTCCTCAGGAAAACTGAAAAAGGTTCAACATATATAACTAATCTACCAGCTCAGGCTTTAAGTTATAACCCAAATACCAAATCCACCAAATTCTTGATAGCATATACTCCAACAGGCAATGAATGTTATAGAACAAAGTTGATACATCTAATCTAACCATGAAAATATCCTTAAGATGATTTCAACTACGAAATCGAACAGGAGAGGGAGAGGGATGACTTGAGCACCTAGATTTTAGCGCAAGATCGCATAATTGATAGCTACGACTGCGAGGGAAGGGAGTTGGTACATATGCGTAGTCGAAATTCGAGGCTCAAAAGAGAGAAAATCGCATACCTCGTAGTCGTCTTTCATGGCTGAGCTCCGTCGCTGGTAACAAAAGAAGAAGGATGATGTCTTCCTCCATTGATATGGGCGGAGAGCTTAGATTTATTAACCCATTTGGAAACCGGACTTCCGATTCCCGTCTTCGGGGGCTGTCTTTTTTTTGGGTTATTTTATTTTATTTCTACAATTTAAACTAAAGTAAAATTTTCGGGAAAATATATTAAAAGTTCAAAAACCACTTTTTGAAAGAGAATTATATAAATTAATTTTAAAAATTACATTTTCGTAAATAAAGGCTTCTACACAATTTTTTTTTATAAAATAATTCTTGGAAAAGAATATTCATGAATTTATTCGACATTTAAAAAAAAAATCTATTAAACACGAGCTTGAAATTTTATATACTAAACTCATAATTTAACCAAATTTCTAGTGCTTTCTAACAAACAACCTTAGAATTTTATATTATTTTTAATAAGTGGATAAGAAAAAACATAGAATAACTATTCGATCACACTACTTCTTTGAGTTATTATTAGATGAATTGTCAAGAATAGCAAAATATTGAAACTATTTTCACTTGTAACAAAAAAGAAAAAAAAAACTTACATGAGTTAAAAAGAATTGGTTAGATTTTGTATATTTTGTAAATAGTTTTAATTTTTTTATAAAATTTGAAAATGTCCATTTTTTTTGTTTAAATAATTTTTTTCAATAAAAACATTTTAAGTAAACAAGAGGCAAAATTCAACTAGTACATGTGACCAAGAAGTCCATGGTTCGATAAAAAAAAAAAAAAAAAAAAAAACAAACAAACTATCTAACGTATGTCGTCGTGGCTCACCTAGCCCAAAAAGGAGCATGTTTGTGAACTTCGCATGATGCATCACATTCAGGGACACAATAATCTCAACAACAATACACAAATCAGAACACTTTACCATCCCATGGAAAGAGGCTGGAAGGACAATGAACAGGCATTTTTCAGAGGCTACAACTACAGCCACCTCGTGTCAATGATACACGAAATGGTATAAGTTTTGAAGTTCAGAACAAGATTTAACGGTCCACTTGTTACACCATAAAACTAAAACATTAAGAAATGCCTGAAGAAATGTAAGAAATTGGATCATGTTTCCTTGGGAGGAGCTTTTTTTGCAGCCTCAGCAGCTGCTTTTTCTGCTTCAATTTCTGCAACTAGAGCATCAATTTCAGCTTCTTCCAATTGACGCAGTCCGTGCTCCTTTGTCATCACTGCGACCTCTATGTTCTTTCCACCACTCTCGACAACCTGCATTTGAGAGAGAGAAAAAAAAGGGTTCATAGTTTTTCCAACGACTTGGTGTTATGGCATTCTTATGCAAACATCTAACGTCTACAAGAAAAATTACATGCCGATCTATATGAATGATTCCTTACAGCAGCCCTTCTGCCGGAAATGGAATAAGGAAGCAAAGCAGAGCTATTTACATATCTAAAGATTCCAAAAATAGATAACTCCCTTAGCCCCAAGAGCTATTTAGAAACAAAGGTCATAAGGACTCAATATAATGTGCCAGGTATCTTTAGATCACAATTCAACTTATACAACAAGAGTACTTACGTGATTTTTTTATTGCCAGCTGTGTTACTGATTGGCATCGTGATATGTTTATATCACATAGTTTTAGATGATTTTGTATCCATCAACCAAGAAAGTTTTATGGCTGATTATCACCTAACTTCAACGAGGAAGTGTGGGGAAGTCTATAGGTACTGTAAAAGAAAACGGCTACAGGAATTTGGACTTTGGAAGACAGCAGAAAGATCGAGAATGGAGAATGCTCCTAATTTCTTAAACTATGAACTTTTGATGTAGTCTGAGGCAGGACGAAAAACTTGGAGAGGCAGGTTCCTTCTCAGTTCTCTGTTAAGTTCTTGTACAATAATAACATGTTGGAGGGTTATCCTTGAACGTTTTCAGTTAGTTCTCAAACACATAACCTTGTGGAAGTTATCTTTCAACGCACAATTCGTCAAGTTTTTTAGAATAATTCTACCTCACAAAATGAAAATTATTTCTGCAGATTGCCCATGTATGTTTAAACACTTCTGCTAAAATTCAGTTTAGAAATCCTATCATGTACATCTTCCCTGATTTGGTGTTTTCTATGTAAGAGTATCATTGCAAATCATCTTTTTCTCAACTTTTTCCTCCACTATTTTGGTGGAAGCAGCTGGAAATTTTAGGCTTGGTGCTGTCTTCCAGTTGAATGTTCCAGCAGGGTTAGATGTTCTTGTGCAATCACCACTTGAAAGGGGGAAAAGGGGGCAAAGGAGCTCTGGTAAATATAGTTAGAGGTTTGTAAAGAAGTGTGGCTGAGAGGAATAAGTTGAAAGGTAGAAAATGATTAGCCAAAGATTTGGAACCTTATATTTTTGTTGTCTTCTCTTGGAGCCTTCTTCCTCTCATTTATTTTGTAATTTACCGTTCTTGTTTCTTAACTCATCATTATCATAATGGTATCAACAAAAATATATATACAAATCTAGCTATAAGAATCATGCATCCAAGAGCTCCTTGAGATGGTCATGTCTCATTACCAAATAATTTCAGAAAAACAACTATAGGAAAATGTGGGAATAATATAAAGCTGAGTGGCTTCCTAACTAAATGTAAAGAACTCAAGCATACAAGTGAACAACCTACATAACAGATCTAGTTCAACCAAGATCATTAGCTTCCTAACTAAATCTAGAAACAAAACTTCAAGAATCAAAACTAGCCAAAAGGAGCAGCTCAAAATGGTTCTGGTGCTGTGAAGGAATTAACTAACTCTAGCATGTCGTTCATCCAAACTTAATGAGATACAGAAAAATTAAGAAGTGAATTACAGCAAGATACCCATGAGGCATGAACTAATGCGAAGCAGTATAAATAGGAAATGCAATTTTAAAACCCCACCACAAAATTGTGAGAATAACCAAAAAACAAAGACGTGAGATTTGAATTCTTCCTTATAAGGAAAGCTTTCCGACGTGATTTTGCCAACATATATAAGAATAAACCTAATGAAAAATATTGATGAGCTCACCTCAAGCAATGCACGGATAGCAAGTTTCACAGTTTCCTGACCAGAAGTTTCCTTATAATTTTTCTCTAAGAATTCCCTTATTGAATTGGAGTTTCTACCAGTTGCATTTGCTTTCCAAGCTGAAAATGTCCCAGAAGGATCTGTCTGGTACAGGGAGGGAGCGTCAGTATATGGATCAAAACCTATAATCAAGGTTGAGAGGCCAAATGGTCGCACTCCACCACTTTGGGTATACTTCTGTTGAAGACCTGCAATGTAACGAGTAATATACTCAACAGTTACTGGATCCTCAACTGTAAGTCGATGACTTTGACACTCAATCCGAGCTCTATTGATCAAGACACGTGCATCTGCCTTGAGCCCAGCGCAGGCTAATGCAATATGGTTATCAAGATTCACAATCTTCCTCACAGATCTGAAAACAAAAGGAGAACATCAGTAATGGTCATTTCACTCGATAGAGGATGTAGGGAAAATACTCGATATACAAATTACGGTAAGGGCATATAACATACTGTGTGTTCTGTTAAGATGATCATTCATGATACCGCCATTATTGACATAAAATATGGTCATCTTAGTATAACAAGTATGCATTCCAACGAATTTGAGCAAACCAGTAATGTTGATGCAAATGGACATGGTGTTGAAATGAATATCACCAGATTGGACATAGTTTTTCCTATCCAAATGAAGGCAGCTCTCCTTCTTTTATTATTAAATTTCAAAGCGCCCCCAAGTCGACATTAATTGGATAATCCAAATATATTTTTTTTAACAAACTACCGCCAGAAATAATAATAATAATAATAATAATAACCCAGAAGCAGCGTTAGTTCCACAGAACAGAATCACATGAAATTAGCGGAATGACACGAACTACTATCCCCCAGTTACAACAATTGGAACATAAAGAACAACAAAATGAAAATCATTTAGCGCCAAACTACAATTATACGCGTTCCTAACACAGAAAACCATCAGTCATTTGGCAAGTAATACTAAACCCAGTTTCACTGGTGGACCATGCCCAATCAGTTAAATTTTGTAAAACACACGAAGTTATTGAATCAAAAATAATTGAAGCACTAATGATCTCAGTAAATCTCAGACCTTCACACTCCATTTCATCATTTAAGATAGATCCATTCACAGGAAGAAACAGAGAAGGAAATGGAAGTACCTGGAGTCTTGGAGCTTAGGCGTAGCCTTCTTTTCAACACCGAGGACGATAGTATCGGTGCCACGAACACCGACGGCGGCGTTACCCTTGCGCACAGCTTCGAGAGCGTATTCAACTTGAAACAAATGGCCGTCAGGGGAGAAGACGGTGATTGCCCTATCGTATCTAGCCATTGTTGTCTTGCTTCAGCTCCTTCTTTCTCTCTCGCACCGGAAATTATAGAGAGAAATCCCAACTTGAGCAACAAGGTACCACCACCACCTCTTTTCTTCCTCACTTCTTTTCCCTCTTTCTTTTTTCTTTTACATTAACCATTAATTAATTAATTATTTATTTTAATTCACAAATAAATAGTCTCGAATACGAATGTTTTAGCAACCAAAAATTGTGATTCTTATCCTTATTGTAAAATTAAAATAGAATTTGTTTTTACCAATTGATCTATGCAATTTAGGTTATCGATAATGTTCATCGGACCATACACACTTTTTTTAAAATACATGATACTTCAAAAAAAAATATGGTTAACAATTTTTTTTGTGTTCAACATGTGGTGGGAGTTTCAAACTTTCAACGTTGATATTTGTATCAGAAAATCGTAACTTAACTGATATAAATTTGTACTATTAATCTTAAGGTCAAATGTTAGATTCTCCAACTTCAAATAATATCGAAAAAAAAAAACAAATTTACACACTCTTCTTTTCTTATTTGTTTGGTATAATTGAGAAAGAATGATTCAAATCACTAACTTTATGATCGTTAACATATAGCGATGCCAAACAAGTCAAATTTATTTATTGTATCTTGAAATATTTACAAAATATATCTAAATTGTAAAAGTCATTAAAAGACTATAAATTTATTGCAATTACATTCTTAAACTTATAAGATGGTTACAATATATAAAGTTTAATACTGAATATTTCAACAAAACGAGCTTATTTATAAAACACAGTACATTAGAAAAGAATTTGAGGCAATGATCTCAAATTCTCGACATTATTGCTGATAATTTGTGTAAATTACATACAGAGAGAGGAGATTTTTATTCAAAATTTCAATATGAAAGTACGAATCTCCATTGGGCCCAACTCCACAACAAGAGCTGATTGGTCAATAGGGCCACCTCTAACTGGGGTTGCTTCTGTTTTGCCTTCTCCCTCAACTTTCCATACCTTCTTTTTCATCTCTGATTTCAACTGATTTGCTGATAAACTCATCTCCTTCACCTCTTTTATCTGGAAAAAGAAAAAAAAAAAAAACAGAAAAATCCCACCAACAATTATCCATGGAATGGAAACAAGTTTCAACTTTCATTTAGTTTACATTCTTGAGTTGGTTCTTGTTTACATACACTTTTCTTGAGGAACATTCTCCTCAGTTCCACTTTAGCCAGTTTTGAATATTCAGGATCTTCTTCAGCCTGAACAGATTGTAATCGAAATCGTTATGATTAACTTGCAGAAAGAAGGTAACTTCCTTTGCTTTTTGAGTTTAAATTTCGCTTATGAGCTTAATGCATGTTTTGTACTTTTTGACAGATCCACCTTTGTGGGATGTTTGTTTTACCTCGTATAGATGAGCCAACCGGAGTAATACACTTCCATCATTCAACTCCTACAGAACATAAGTTAGAGAGAAAGCGAGAAACGAGAACAAGAGCGGAGAGCAAAGTCGATGATGCTGGGATCACCTGAAGAGTAATCAAGGCAACATTGAAAGGCAAGCTGTAAAGTGGATCCATTGTTGTTGATTTGGTCACCTTGGATGCAATCCAGCTCTCCCTTTTCTATACAAACAATAGATATTACTAAGAGAGAAAATTTGAATGTTATTTACGGACAGTTTTTCCATTTAAAACAAATATCCTTTACAGTATTATAAGTTCATGTATCATACATCGTGTGCAAAAGCCAAGAGTAGCGGAGAGTAAATTTCTTGGCCTGTTTTTCGGCGCCAACGAGCTCCAGAGCCCAGTTGGTTGATGTTCACATAGTAATTTCCTCTCACCTGATAAAAAGTCAATGAGATACGAGGAAAGCATACAATTCAGGTCAAGCGTTCTGTACTTTGTGATCAATGAAAAACATTAGAAACTTCTTAGATCAAAACATTCCCATAGTTTAAAAGTCAGCATTCCAACCTTTCCCATTTTACTGTAAATCAGAAACTGAACTCAAAAGAACATCATGTTCTGGTCAAGTACAATACCGTTAATCCTTGACATTGATCGTCGACACACACAAGTTCATCAAGAGGTTCATCTACTCCTCTACTGTCGTCGAAGAGTGTACGCCTTTCGTGTTACAAAAATATTGAATTAGCACCTAACTCAATGCATATGATAAAATGGTATCTTCAAGCAAGTATCAGAGACTAAGAATGTTAAAAAGCATATCAACCTATGAAGCATCAACTCCAGTTGTCCATCGTTAATGCTGGCTGCTCCTGTGGCACGATCGACCAAAACAGATAATTCAGTATTTTTATCTGTAGTGTAAATCCCAAGGTTGAGCTGAGAAAGAGCATCCCAAATGCAAAGGTTAAGACCCCTATATACCATCTACTTGATTAATGACCTTTATCACAGTCAATCAAGTCATGGAGCATTACCGGATAATAGTTTCCTGCCTGTGGTTCATTGACAGAAAGATTCCAGTCTTGTCTATAGTCCCGAACCTGGAAATAATACTCATGGTAACACCAAAGAAAAAAACAACTGAAGGCGAGAAGAGAAATAGTGTAGAACAAGAGAAGAAGAAACGGAAAATGTTCTCAGAAAACAAAAGAGAGTGCTCATTCAAAATGTTCTTAAAAGATATTTCAAACTGAAATTTGAACATCTGTATGCTATTACCCTCTTTAAAAAGTCTCTCCCATTCGAATCAGTGTAGAACGTCTTATTCGTAACCAAATTCGTTGTCAGTCTTGTGATGACCTCCTTTCCCACACTATCATCCACTGGAATTGGACCAACCTTAAGAGTAGAAAATCACCAGAGCCATTCAATGGACGATTAAGGTATCTACATATTTTGGATTTTTAAAAACAGAAAGATGAAAAGTCAGGCAAGTTGAGAATAAACTTTCAACATACTCACAGTGAATTCAAACTCAGCGTGGTCTTTGTCTTTGTAAAGTCTAACAACCTATGCACAAGCATTTACTCAAAGATTAGGCCATTAACAGATATAAACCCAAATGGACAGTTCCTTTCTCAATTTCATTCTATTTTTAGTAAGCAACCTGGTAGACCCATGGACTGAATTGTTGGCGGACCTCGTCAACCAGCTCTCCACGAATGATTTCCACAGGAATCTGTTTTGTTCAAAATGAAAAATGAGGAAAAAGTAGTTGGAACATAATAGATACAGGTCTCTTGTACTTTGACAATAATAATAATAAAGAGAAAGTCTCCTTTTCAGGAAAAAAAAAACATAATAGATACAGGAAGGTTAACAATTTGATGCACATCACACAACAAAAAGTAATAAGCGAAACATAAGACTTACTGATCTGGAAAGAATATTTGGTTCCCCTTGCGGCACAAAAATATATGCACCAGAATTCTACACGAAGAAATTATGGAAAAGGCATATTAGCAGATGCCAAATTTCAATTTCATGAAATGTATTTGTTTAAAGAGCTTGAGAAACCTGTTGATCGCTATAGTAACCTGTAGATGAAGTATACCAAAGATAGCTTTGTTGTATTGGTAAATCAACCTGACATACAGAGTTGACAACTACAGAATTATTCCAGCTTACCAGGTGTTAGAAACAAAAATAAAAAGCAATTAGATCACTGAGCCAAAAAATTCTACTCTCGAAGTCACAAGATGCTAATCTTATTGAGGAAATACCACAGTAAGATCACCAGATCAATCATAATTAAGTTAAACATGCACTAGAAATTGAAACAAAAGAAACGTGTATAATCACTAGCCAAGCAGTATAAGATGAGTGAAGTATTGTTTTAAAGTTGTAATTTCATCCATCTTGTATCAACCTTTTTAATGCTAAAACTACTTCGATCGGAAAGGCGAGACAACTTACCCCGGTTTTTGAATTGTACATGCGTTTGAGTTGACCAGATGCAATAGAAAAGGACATCTTCAAATGGCCAGGCCCAACTTCAATGGTATCGTTCTGACTGTCCGTGGGAAGGAATTCAGATCTTCTCTTACCTGAATATTTTAATACAAAAGTGAATTAGAAGTCTCATTTAATTTTTTAAGGAACTTCTATGATTTTCTGAGCAGATGAGTTCAACTTAAGATCCACTTGAAAGAAACCTGGCTCTTAAAATATGAATATTTCACAAGAGTTCAAAAGATATCCACAGTTCTTAGTGACTAGAAATGAAAAATGACTTGGTTAGAGATAGAATATCAAATATCTACCTCCACCACTTCCTTTAGAAATAAAGTATGTGTTCCATCCAAGTTGAGGAACTGATACTTGAAACAGAAGCCAGTACTTGGGAAATTGTCCCCTCGGCAGTCCCAAGTTGGCCTTCACATAGAACTCACTTATGCTATTTGTGACTTTATCAATAGCGACAAATTGTGTTTCGATGGTTTTTCCTGAGATATCTTGGACAACAAGATCAGCATCATGAACCTGATGAAAGTTTTCATTTCAGATTATATGAATATAATGAATTCCGTTTTTGTCTTCTTATTCATATTTCCCTCAATTGTAAATGTAGTAATGGTCCAAGTCATTCAATTGTCTGGAATGTGAACCAGGCAAGCAAAAGCAAGTTTCTACTCACTGGTATTCTAACAACATCGTTACGAATCCATCCAAGAGGGTTGTACACCACCATGACCTGTCCGCAGGCACATTTACTCATTCACATTGTAGTTGAAAATTTTAAATAGAAGTTTTACAAGGAAAGGAAAATAAAAGGAACATTACCAAACTATTCCCTTTTTGAATATCTTGCTCAGTTGGTGGGCAGAAACTGATATTGAGTAACGGACACTACTTAACAAAAAAATAAAGGGAATTTCAAAAGTCATAAACTGCAAAAATTCAAATATAGCAATGAGAAAAAGGATCCGAATGACTCAGAAATGAAAAACAAATTTCAGGAAAAAGGCAGACTTAGATAAATAATGTAAAAAATCCGAGCAGCTATAAAGCATCACCTGGCTTAGTATTTTTGATTGCTCACAATGATCACCCAATTGTTTTTGTCCCAGGCAAACAAGGGCAGAATTGACTACTGCTTCGGCCTGTAAACGTTTCCATTGCCTTTAGATTAAAAGCTTAGATATATTTAAGCTAACAGAGGAACAAATGGTAGATTATAAAACCAACCTCAGAGGATCCTGCAGCAAGCCGTTTCATATAGTCATTTGTAGTATGTTGCTTAGCAGTACCAGTCACTGCATCATGGTGCTGTGCAATCCCCAAAGCATCACCGAGACTAAAAGTATTGGCGCCACCAGATTTCCTTCCAACAAGGAATTCAAGCTGTCGTGCAACCTAATATGAAACACAATATTATTCAACTGATATGGATTTTTAAAATGTACCAAAAATTTAAAATCAACGAGCTAGCAATTCAGATTCTTCTTGGCATCACAAAAAGAAGCTTTTCAGCAGTTATATTCAAGAGCTCAAAAGTTGGATTACACATAATAAAACTCCTTAACAAATCCTCAGCTACCCTTATGAGTTATGACATACCAAGTAATATCCACTAAGCATCCTGATATATCCTTTAAAGGCTGGGCGACTGGTAAAGAAGCCGGTCCAGTATGCATGATCACGATCAGCATACCTGTTATTATCAATGTGAAAGCGTATTGATCAATTATACAATACCAAAAAAAGTTATTCTTCACCAACAGGAACATCATAAATTTTAAGGATGATGAAATGCAGGACTCACGGGAAAAAATCATCGGTTTTCAATGGCCATGATTCATTTGCTGCATGTTTTGCATCGGTATATATGGATGGTGTTGAATACAGAGCATTAATCCGACCGTCCTGGTAAATTATGCATTCCCAAAACAACAAAACATAATGGGAAACGGTAACCCAGTAATCATAATGCAATACGCATGCAAAAGAATTGATTTTCCATTCAACCACACCTTTTTAACGTAGTGAATAAACCTATCCATTTGTCTGAACCAGGACTCAGCATATTGGTACTGGAAATCATCACCCATTGTCCACATAATATGATTAGTCCTGGTGATATTTGCCTGCACATACATGATACAACGGTACAAATAATTAACCAATGTCTGTTGTTACTACTTCTTGCCTAAAATCAGAATGCAAATCATGAAACAGAGGTTTTACTTGGGTCAGGGCAGCATCTATAAAATCATTAACTCGCTGTTCAACATTGTAGTCATAAAGTAAAGGATCATCCTGCAGTTTTATCATATTAGCCAAGAGGTAATGTGAATGTTACCAAGGATCGGGAGTAGTCTTTCATTCACAAACATTATACCTGAATAAGATTGGAGTTATCGTTCACTTCAAAGTGAAACCCAGGAGGAGGACTGTAATGTACAGGGAAGGCATTTGTAAAAATCTG
Source organism: Cucumis cinereus (assembly GCA_037974625.1). Taxonomy (NCBI): domain Eukaryota; kingdom Viridiplantae; phylum Streptophyta; class Magnoliopsida; order Cucurbitales; family Cucurbitaceae; genus Cucumis; species Cucumis cinereus. The sequence continues at coordinate 6,068,686 of JBBPDJ010000023.1, read as the reverse complement.
CAAATGGGCAGTAAGCACAAAAATAAGTATACAAATACAACAGCAGATCACAAGAAAGAATAGACATTGTAAGAAGAGAATAAATCTGATTTCTTATGGTAGACCTGAGATGAAGAACCAAATGTTTTGGAGCCACGCCATACAACTTCTAGAGATTTATCTACCTTGCGCTTTTCTCTATCCTGATAATCAATCCTTGCAAAATGTACGGATTCGAAACCAACCTGGAGAATGAAATCATGGAAGTCCAGAACTATGTGTTAGAAGTTCCAATGGTAGAACTACAACAGAGGTGATCCTTCATTCTAAGAAAAGTGTGGCCATGCCAATTTCTATCAAGAAAAAGTGAATACATGGTCAAAAAAGTCAAAAAATGAGGAAATTTAGGATTAGAGATAAATGAAACCTAGGACCTCAGCACTAAGTAAGTAAGCTTGCACAGCAGAGTGGCCAAAGGGGTCAATTTGCCATCCAGCACGAGGAACTTTGTTGAACTCTTCCTTTATCACACTGTGCCCAAGTGTGGTTTGGTCAATCATGTCTATGTAATGGCAAGTTGCTTCATCATGCATGCACCAACCTCCATTTCTAAAGATATGTGAAAAAAATATTTGAAAATATCCTCAATGTAACAGTGTCAAAGAAAGACTAGAGTTGTTTTATAATTACATACATGAATTCCAACTGCCCATCTTCAACAAGTTCTCTCACTCTTTTTTGTACTATGGGATTTTGTTGTGACCACCATCGCTGGAAAAATGCCTAAGCCATTCAAAATGAACTTCATTAAAAAAAAACTTTTACATGGCTTTCTCAAGCTGTGGGCTCATTTAGAAGATCCAAAGCTTTAACTTCAACATGGATCGAGATAGCAAATTCAAGATGGGATACTTAGCATACCTTTAGGAGTGCTTTTAAATAAAATAAAATCCTGGAAAGAGAAAAAGGCTAAAAAACACCCACAAAGTGCTTTTTAGAATCCTACATCTAGAGTGTTTTTCTCAAGTGATTGATTAGCAATCACTTTAAAAGTACTTTTCAGGGTACAAAGCCAAAGCCAAGCCAGTAATCATTTAGTTCTTTTTACTTTGCTTATGCTTTTGTTAACAGTACTCATTCTAGATACCCTCACAAAAGCATGAATCCCACTGATTGGAACAGGCAGAATAAAAAGAAAGTTACCATTTCAGCAAAAACAAACTTCCTGTTTGAATCACGAAGCAAAGAATCAACAACTGAATCAAGCACGTTCTGCACACAAGCTCCCTATTTGAACACCATCAAATTCAACCATCAAAAAACACTTCCCAAATCCACAAAACAAGCAAGTCTTTATTCAATACAAGATTAAAACTAACAACCAACCTGAATACTGTTGTTTGAACCAACATAGTATTGATCAATCGTCTTCAACCAACCAACGTCGTCGTGTGAATGAGCAACCAAATGAACATTCAGCTTTCCATCCACAACACCGCCTCCAGTGTCATAGTTAACAAAAGTACAGTCCACTTCAACACAAAAAAATATCAGCACAAGAACCAGAAACGAAAAGGGTAAGCAAGAATTAGCTAGCTTCTCCATTATTCAAAGCCGATTCCCTCAATTCTAGCAGAATATAGGGGAGAAATGGTTTTTGGGTTTTGGGTTTTTCTGGCCGGCATATATAGAAAATAATCTTGAATTTGTTGGGTCTTTAAAAACATGAAACCATAGTTCCGTACAAGAAATATTATTGACCTCCATTGACGAATTCCTTGATCTTTCCGTTTGATATTTTTCTCGTAACTAATCGAGTAGTGATTAGAAAAAATTAAGAAAAACAGGCATTCAATTTCCATTATAGAAACTTCAATCCTAATGAAGAAAAGTCTTTGTCTGATTCAGTGAATTATGAGATTATCAAATCCAATCATATGGAAGGAAAAGGAATGAACGTTATCTGTTGGTTTGGATAAGTAAATTTTTGGAACTGTTTTTTTTAGTAGTTGGTAGGGAATTTATTGGCCCTCACTTCAAGATGACACTGGGACTTTAGGGTAGAAATTTAATTATTCTTACCCTTATTTTTAAAAGATTTTTTTCCTTTTTTCCCTTTTTCTTTTTCTCTTTTTGTCTTTTTCGTTCTGGCCAAGGCCATTCAACTTCTTTTATCAATATGATTAAAACAATATGTAACAGTCAAACTGTTGTACTAAATTTTCGCCCATATATTCCACGTTTTTGTACATTTTTGTATATTCATATTCCATAAATTGATCTTTTATTAGGTGAACTTAGTTCGGTATTAATTGACATGATTTTTCATTTTGGAGGTAAGAACATCATTCATTTTTATAATTATTAAATTAAGAAAAATAAAAATTGAGTAAGAAAATGCAATGCTGTGAGCTTTGGATCGGTAGAAGATAAGATAGAATTTAGGATGGTTAGTAATTCTTTTCTTTTTTATATTTGTATTTTAAATTTTGTCCAACTTTCTCTTTTATTTATTTCAATTTTCTATTAAAATTAGTATATTTTGACTAGGTTAAGAAATATACACTTGACTAATGAGTTCATCCCTCCAAATCCCATATAATGTTAAACTAAAAAAAGAATAATTTAATTTAATTTAAAAATTGCAAAGTTTGACATTACAATATGTATTTAAGATTAAGAAATTGGGAAGTTTGGATAAGAAAAATTAATGTACTACGCAATTAAAATGTTAAAGAGAGAAAGTTGGTAAAGAAGTTTATTAATCTACGGATGTTTATAGTCAAAGGGCATTGAAAGTTTATCAATTCCATAGTGCATTTACTTCATAAAAATTTAAAACTAATTTAAAGTCATTTTCAAGATTACCAAGAAATTGATTTATTATTTTAATTAATTGAGAATGCACTCTCATCGTTACTAAGCTTAAAATAAGAACACCCATTGCAGTGTCCAATTCCAGAGAAAGAGACGTCTGAAAAGAAAAGGACAAAACAAAATTAGAAAATACTCCTCCATATTGTATTACACTTGATCTTCAATTGTATTCTATATTATGTCTAATTTGACTATTTGAGGCACTCGCACTTCGCAAAGGTTTAATGGTAAAGGTGGATGCAGGGAAGGGCACCTCGCAAAGGTTTAATGGTAAAGGTGGATGCAGGGATGGGCACGCCGTATACATTCGCTAGACTCTAGAGTTCAACTCAGTTGGTTTCAAAGATCAAATGTGTGAGATGAACCAAAGAATTATTGTAGAAAAAGATGTAATTGAACCATCTATTTGGAGTAAAACCTCTATCTAAATTCAAAAAAACACAAACCCCCAAACTTTAACTTACGATATAACTTATAGTTTAACCTATTTTGTTTCTGACAAACATATGACTTTCATTGAATAAACAAAATGTGTTGAATGAGGAAGTGAAAAGTGAAAAAGAAAGTAATGTTCCGAAGCAGCTGGATATCTCCTACTCTCACAATGAAGGACTTGTACGGCCTTCGTTTGACAATGAAGAAGATAAGATATGAAGATCCAGAATGGAGGAAGGCACAATGCTGATGATACCATATATTCTACCATCAAAAGATAACAATTTGGAAACGGGTGAGGAGAATGGTGAGGAATTTGATAATAGTCATCTTCCTAGACATTTGTGAATAATGGCTGCAAATCGATCCCGAAATGCCTCATTTCTCGTCTTCCTTTGATGATTTCTCCTCGTCTTTCTTATCCTGCACCTGAACAATGAAGCATTGTTAAAAAAAATCGTTCTTTAAATTCATTTATTCATGTCTTCATTGACTAGTTATTGTCGAAAATATTTAGTTGATGCATATAATCGAAAGACAGAAAGGTTAACACATCTAATCGAAAGACAGAAAAGGTAATTCAGGAAAATGATAGTCTAGTACTATAACACATCATGAATGTCAGTTAATAACAATTTCTCACCTCTGATTGGCTTTGCATGGAAGCAAGCAAATCTTTTACAGAGGGATCATTTGGATCTACGCCTGGAAGCTGGGGAAAAAAATATTGTTAGTATTTGACTGGAAGCAGGAAAAACCAAAACGAGCAGCTTAAATTTCTCAATATAGATAAGAAAACTGAGGGAGAAAAGCTGAAATTATGTAAACATACTGAAGCAAGAATAGAAGACACAAAAGACTGATCGGCCAACAATTTACTCATATCTGTCTGGCTTGATGAATCACCGGAGCCTTCCTGCACAGACAACTGAAGAGCTGCAAGCCAACTATCAGTAGATGGTTTTGTATGGACACAGGTATAAAATATATTTATCAAGTCTAACCATCCAATTAAGAATCACAATATGGATACCACACAACATGGCACATCATTTATAGAAAATCCAGGCAACGAACTCAGCAAAATGTCTTTTTATGAAGATATCATTTTTTAAAAATATATCATCAATTCAAAGACGTGCGTAAAAAATGAGCACAGTGCATTCTGCTTCCAAAATTTATTGTTCTAAATGTAAAATACAAGTCTCACAAATGTTAGACCTGCATTCACATTGTACAATGTCTAATTGTCTGGTTTGCTTACAAATGCTCAACACTCTTGAAAAGGGGCAAGTTATTCTTAATTTGAGCTTCTTTAATGGTCAACTATCACAATGGAACATTGGAGTCCTCTTGTCCGTTATTCTTAGTTTCTTTTTAATCACCAACACGTCACGACAAAATTAGTAATTTCATGCAGCCTATAGGATAGTCTGGTAATGCTTTTCAGAAGTTTTCTCTAGAAACTCCAGTAATAAAAAGATGGTAGATGGAGATAAAACAGAAAAGTATGCACTCGTGAGTCATGAAAGCCTAAAAAATGGGAAAAGGTGAAACACCAAAGACTAACCAAGTGCCAACTCAGGATCGTCTGATGCTGCTTCTGACATGTCAATATCTCGTATGTCACTGGTACCAGAAGGATTATCCATTGACATGGCAAGGGCTTGTTGTAGCAGTGCATTCTCATCATTCTATAATCCAGAATCAACTCAAATAATAAGAATTGTTTTAGACTTTCTGGCAATTACATGTGTCGCAAAGGGTAGCGAAGATATTCAAATTAGAATAGAGAAAAGGGATCAATCTGTTCAGAGGCTAAAGGCTAAAATCATATTACTCTGAACAGTTAGATTTTAAAAGACCAGTCGAGCAAAATAATAATAATAAAACAAAAACATGCAGTAATACAATACAATTTTCAGCTATACTGACCATTAAATCAGCAGCCTTGTTTTCAGAATCAGAAGTCGCAAGGCCAGGGCGTTCAGTCATAGTTGCATCCTGTGAACCAGATGGCTGCTCAGCTCCTTTTTCTTGCTTTGTATTCTCCTCTGCAGCCTTTTTCGCAGCTGCCTCTTGTCTGGCCCTCTCCTCTTCCATTGAAACTCTAAGAGCAAGGGCAAGTTCAGGATCTAAGTTGGGATCAACCCCAAAATCGAAACCAGATACGCCACCAGCAGCAGCAGCCGCTGCAGCTGCTGCAAAACCAGTTCCACCTTCCCCGTCTCCAGTAAAGATAGGAGTACTGAAATCAAATTCGGAAACTTAAAATCAGGATATGAAGTGTGTTATAACACAAAATATACAAAAGATCTTGAAATAGAACGGAGTGAAAACCCAACCTGATGAGTACGTCAGAGAGCACATTTGGACCAGCAGGAACATGAACAATGTGACTGGTGTCATTACTATTCACAGCTGCCAGAAGACTTTCCAGTTTCTCAGGTTTGCCATCATCTTCTTCGCCAAAATCAACAATGTCAAGGGCCACATTGTTCTTCTTCAACTTCCTTCCGATCATCTCCAGTACCTTTTTCTCATGTTTGACAGGACTGCATCAAACATTGATTAATGATAAATTAGAGTATATTAAGTACTTAGTTTTGGAAAGTTAAATTACATCTCTAGGTTGATGGTAATAAATTTCAATGTGGACATCAAATCTACGTGGTTCCTGACAGTTTGAGTAAATCGTCATCAGTTTTCATCTTGATACTACATAGTTTATTTTTAAAAATAAATTATTTACTCGTTTAGATAGGAGATTTGAATTTTAGGGTGAATAACCCAAATTACTGGGGCCAACAGAGTTTAATCATTACAGGCTATTGTGAGGTTCATCAATCAGCGAGGGTTATACATACTTCTACTTCAAAACATCATTCAACTAAATCTAACCTAAGCATAAACACCCTATGGTTGAGAGGGTAAAAAAATTTAAAACCACGTACCTGCCAACAAATACTATAATCCTTTGTTGCTGCTTTTTGTTCTGACGATGCTTAAGAGCCAACTGAGCCACCTGGATGCCAGCTGTGAGGTTTATCTCACCCCCTATCTCCAAACCTATATTTAACGTTTGGGACATAGTTTCAATGAATTAAAATATATAGAGATGGACTAAGACTAATACATAGTAGAACAAAGCAATATGAACTAGGCAATTTCTATCCAACAATATAATGCTTTTAAGTCCAGAAATAACCATGACTCCAAGAGAAACCGGTGTGACTTCCTCTCGATAACGATACAAATATAAGAAATTGAATCCTAAACCATCATTCAAAAGAAGCTCCAATTTTTTTTATTGACTACAAAACAAATGAGGAAGAAAAATAGAAAAAGACCAATACTCAAGGACAGCAGATTGGTATCTGGTGGTAGGTCTGCAATGCCACAAACTACAACAATTATAACAAATGCAACTAACCGTGCATGCATGCCAGTATCTTGCCCAGGTCAGTGGTAGGCGTGACCAGCACACGAACACCTTTTCCCGCCATTGTGAGAACCCCAACCGTATTCTCTGGATTAGACTGTCAGAGCATAAACATGTTCATTCACAACTCAGAATAGCAATCATTGGAGAAACATACAGAGACTTGTCACTAGAAGCAAATTCCAAATACAGAAAGCCTCCGATGGCACTTCTTCTAGCAGAAACAATTATCTGAATGTGTATTCTCATAACCAGACACGCTACAAAATCTGACCCGAAATCATGAGCTACAGAGGGAGTGAGCAGCCAACATGCGGCGTTTAGATGATAAAATAAGAAAATGCAACAGAATCCCAATTGATCAATAATGCAGAATCTTCTTCATTTCTAGAGACTCCCGCCAACGAGGAGAAATCAAGAAACGAGTTCAAGATCAGTTACCTGCGTCTTAGCTCCACAAATAAGATTGATGGCATCTGCTTGAGCTTGAAATCTTGAAGGAGCGTAATCGCCATTCCGCATCCATTCGGAATTGTCAATACAGATCATAGTCGCCTGAGTCAATCGAGACAACGAAAGTCACATTAGTAAAACCCTAACTTGCAGATAACAATAGCAGGAAAATCACGTAATCCTGAAATTTAGAGAATGAAAACTCGGCGACTATAAGCAAAATCAATATTTGAAAAGGAAAAACAGAAATTGAAAGATGGAATAAACCTCGAGCACCATCGTTGAAGAGGTAGAACTATGGAAGATGAATCTGGCGCTACACGAACACTTCGATCTTCCCTGCAAACCTTTGCTTGTTGGCTGAGCCAAAGAGGATGCAATCTGGTGCTTCGCAGTATGATATGTTGGTCCTCTAAAACGAATGACGAGGCCCCACGTAATAGTCTTCTTTGCCTCGGGCCAAAAGGACATTCGAGAAAGAAAATTAATTACTCCATACGGCGTCGTCTTTGGGTGGATAGTTTTCCCCAGTTTGAATGTGTAATAAAATAAGTCATGGAAAAAATATTTTTAAAAACTTCGGAAAATGAATTAACAACTGGATTCCAATCACTAATTTTTAGGAATTCAAACCTCTCACAAGTGTTGATAATACAAATATTATATTAAATTAAATTTATTTTAACATAAATTTTAAAATTAAAAAATAAAGAAAACTAAAAGAAATGGAGAGAGATAAAAATAATAGTTCTTATATATAACTTAGATCATGACCAATAGTTATGTGGTTCAAATTTTTGGTCCCATTAGTAATTAAAAAAATTGTCATAAAAAGTAATTAAATTTAAATATATTATGAAAATAATTATATATAAATTAAACATATATAGGAGAATTATTTTTTAAATTACAATTTTAAGTTTTTGAACAACAGTAATAAATCGAATTTTAAAGATTGATTTAGGTTGCATTGGAAGCCATATTCGAACTTTTTAGGTAGCCAATCAACTCAATTCATCCAAATTTAAGTGTTGATTCAAAAAAGTACCTCTTACTCTTATTCAATTTTCAACTCGTGTATATCCGTAAATATAAAACTTAAATTTAAAAGAAATATTAAAATAACATATTGTTACCAAAGCAAGCTTAACTCAATAGTAATCAACATAATATCATAAACGTTTGAAATGTCGATAAGTCTCACAAATATTCTATATTCTATACTTGGATTGGTGTAGAAGAATAGATTCGGCAATATCACAGCAATGGAAAAGTTGAAGTACAGATAAATAAAATTAAAGATGGAAAAAAGGTTATTCAATGAATAGCTTATTCAACGAAGATGTTACATTAATAACGATTTGATGCAAATTATCAATACAAAGTTGAATCATTTTAGGCATCAAATCAAACACAATCACAAGCTTGTAGATCACAGTTCATCAATTTTACGATCTTTTGGATTTGTTAGCTTCTCATTTGGGTTAGCCACGGGTAATGCATTCTCCAACCAAGCTAGATGCCCTCCACCTAAATCTTTCAAGTGCTTGTAACCCTGCAATCTCAAGTTATGCCATATCAATTGGTCAATTCAGTATTTATAGTTTTTAGAAAAATTTAAAATTTAAACCAAATATTATTTACAATACTATAATTATCATTAACATATAGATTATTTAAGAAGTTCCATTAAACCATAATGACTAAATACAATTTTAATTTAGCTTTTAAAAGACCGTTTAAACGGACGTAAAAATATATGTGAAGCACGTTGAAGATTCTAGAAAAATAAGTATAAATTTTTAATTTATATGATAGCGGACAAAATAATATTTTGTCTTTAACTTACATTATTATGGAGTTCTTCAATGGCAAGCAAAGATCTGACACCGCTCCGACAACCCTACTAAAAACATAGTTTAAATTCTACAAAATACTGAGAAATTTAAGATAGATTTTAATTAATTATACCCATATATTCTAATTGATGTAAAATTGGAAGGTATACCCAACATCATTTGCGACAGCGTATACGTGAATTTACACGATGTCAATGACTAAATTTTGATTGGTAAGGATTCAACCTTATATAGGATGAATCTAATTTTAAACAATCGTGTTAATTTCTAAATTTTATTATAATTTAAAAACAAAAACAATTTAAATGTTCTAACTATATTCCCATCACGAACTTTTAATTTGATATTCAATAGATCTATCAGCTTTTAAAAAATTGCTTAAAAAATCTTTAAATTTTCAATATCACAAATATAAATCTCTCTATCCTACAATATGTAAATACATGTCATGTTCTAAATATTTAATTTATTTTACTATTTTTTATAATTTCCCAATTTTTCATATATTAAAATTTTAAGAGATTTTCAAATATAACAATAAATACACAAAAACAATTTATTAGAGATTAGTTTAACTCATATTTAGTGGAAAAAAATAGTGAAAAATATTTTGAAGGAAAAAAAAAAAAAGTTACCACGAGGAGGCGGTCGTCTTTCTTAAACACCGCCGATACTTCCGCCAGAAACTGAGCATTTTTCACCCTACCTGAAGATTCCACCGCCGCAACTGTCAGTCACTTTACCGGAAAATTTAAAAGGAACATCAAAGAAATATCGAATCGATTATTAAAAACAGTTCACCATTAGGAGAATTTAACAGATACGGAATATTAACAATCCTCTCCGTCGCCACATGCCCTTCCTTGAACTCCTCAACAGTCCTAACCAAAACACACACCAATAATCTCAACAAAATCAACCGAAACTCACCAAGCAAAAAAATCAACACAAAACTAACCTGACGTCGAGAAAAGCGTAGCCGGAATGGAGCAGATTATCGGCGGTTTTGACGTCGACGGTGACGATTCCGGCATCGGAACTGCAGAAAACGAGAAAACAGAGGAGAAATCCCAACGGAAGAACAAGAATCGAATTAGCATTCATTGAAAGAAAAAAGATCGAAACGATAAGCAGAGGAAAAGTCATATAAATAAGATATAATAAAGAGATTGGAGACCTATCAAGGGAGCCCATGATTGGCCGCGGAATTCCGGCGGTTCGAAATCCGTGGGCGGTTTTTGAAGCCGGGAAAATCAGAGACTGCGACGAAAGAACAACGGCGGCGGAAACAGCAGGTAAATTCTGATAGCGACGAAGAATGTGGAAATTTCGTTTTATAGTGAGATTTGATTGCGATCGTTCCTGGTATGTAGGACGACATGTCGTTTTGCAACACCTGCCGGAGAAATAAGTGGGAGTCGGGTTGGGTTGGAGATGACTCCACTTCCTCAATTGAAGAACGATGGTATTGGCTCGTTTCATTGGTAGTGGAAAAAGGATGAATCAGATTTAATTTAATGTAATTTTTTAGATTAGTGTTGGGGCATTTACATAATCGGCTAATTTAATTAATTGCTTGTGATAATGAAGAGCCTAATTTTGTAAAGTATGAAAGATTAAAGTTTTGTCTTTTTCGGGATTTAAGTACAGTCGTTTTGTGTGAATTTAATTTGGACTGTTGTAAATTTTCTATATCTAAAGGAACAATAATGTCAACATCACTTTTGAATAAAGTTTAAGTCATGGTTGTTCCATCTCTTCACGGTTGATTTCTTTATTAGATTACAATACCCTTTTAGTCATACATTTTGATATATCCGAGTTTTAACAAATTGATGTTTTATCGATAGTGCCTATAGGCAACCCACCGCCTTGCGTGAAAATAGTTTATATTGTTGATTTTTTCAAATAATTCTTTTTATTCTTTATTAACCTTATTGTTTACCTGTATTTTCTTGTGTGAAAATTATTATTATTGTTAAACATCCTTCAATGATAATAACAAATAAAAACTTTGAATAATTATATTAAAAATTAATTGAAAGTATTAAGAACAAAAATTGAATATTAAAAAACGTTGAAGGAGCAAACTTGTATTTTAACTTTTTTTTTTCTCTCTTTTGATTAGGGTGTTCAAAAAAATGATAACCAGACCAACTCGAATTACCTAACCCAAGGATTGGGTTGGGTTAAATTTTATTTTGGGTTGGGTTGTGATGTGAAAGAAAAAAAAAAAAAACTTGGTGACCCAACCCAACCAAATTCAAAAATTAAGGGTTGGGTTGGGTTGATCCTTTAAACGATAGAGTTCAATTTTTGACAATCCGAGAACCTCTAAGGTCCATAATTTACCTGCGCAACCCGCTTATGTACACCCCTACTTTTGATAGAGAATATAAATTTTGAGACGTTTTAAATGTGAATGGTCACACATTCCATTTGATTTGAAACTTGTTAGAATAAATTACAAATACATGAAATTTCAACATTGGACAAGGACAACCAAGATTGAAATGGTTGATGTTATGTTTCAATTCTATCTAATTGTAGATGAAAATATTGACAATATGTTAACCGTCACGAATGAATAAAAATGCTACTTACGTGTATAATCTTTTTTCTTATTTTTTACACTTTGTGGATGAATAAAATGTTATTTTTTTAAAGGAATAATATGCTAATTATGTATATAATCTTTTCATTATAAATATAATAATAATGTTGATGTTGAACTCACGAACATGTGAAAATAGCAACAAATATATTGACATGTCTATTAAATTTTAATAGCAAGTACAATGGACAATAATTTTGAAATAAGAAAATACATTACCCCTAATTTAAAGGTATTTGTTTGGCTTATTTTCAAATTGTAGTTTGATATTTGAGATAAATAAAAGACCAAATTATATAAAAATTGTTCGTAAACTATGGTGTCAGTTGTAATTACATCTTTAAAGTTTAAAGAACAACAATTGAGTTCCTAAACTCCTAAATGTATTAACACTAAATTTTAAATTTATAATAGTTGTAAAAATTGGACTTACAAATGATAAAATTTAAATAATAAAATTTATACCATCAGTATAATTTATATAATTATGTAAATTTAAGTTTACAATCTTAAAATTGGAGTAAGATTGGGAGCTTAATTTTTGAACTTCAATTTAGTTGAAGGGTATAATTAGGACGGTGAAATATCTTAGGTTGGATTTTGCAATTTGCTCTTATATCGAAAAATAAGCTACCATGCGGACTTTCGCGGGACGAAACAGTAACGCGGAATCGCTCCCTCGTAATACGTTTTCGAAACCCACACTCCCAGTTCTACGAATCGCCGCGACCGTTGTAAACCCTACTTCAAGGATTCGAATTCCTCCCCCACTTTCTTTCTTCCTCTGATTTGGGCTTTGCCTTATAGTCCGAATCTATGGGGGGACCTTCTACGTCGCCTTTGCCGGCGGGGTTTCTTGATTTTCTGAAGGAGAATGGTCTAGACCCTTCCATTTACGCCGCTACTGATTCGACTCCTCGTTATGTCAGGTACTTCGATTCCCAGTTAATTCGAATTGGTGGGTAATGTTTTTGGTTATCCATTTTGTTTAATTTGTTTCAATGGCAAGGTTGAAGCCTGGTCATGAAGCCGATGTGGAGGAGATAGAGGCCGAGATCAAGTGCAAGCTCGAGAAAGTCAGTTGGCTTCCTGGATTCTATTCGCTTCCGCCTGATGTGCAGATTGCTGGCTCCCATGCTTACAAAACAGGAAAGGTGAGGAACTTCAGCATCAGCTTTGGTAATCAGATATTTGTCCTTAGTAATTTGGGATTTGTGAAATTTTTATTTGTAAGTTCGTGCTTTTGAATAACCCCTATGCACATGTGGGAAAGAATTGCTTATATCAATCTTCCTTTTGGTATTTGTTTATACAATTCAGTAAATTGTTACGGGTGAGTGAGTAACTATAGGATTTAATGTTGCTGCTTAACGTAGATGTAATTGGATTCTGAATGTTCAATTTATGTTGTACATTTGATTCTGAATCTTATTGTTTTCTTTCATTTTAGTTTCTTTGTTACCATATTAATCGGAAGAGTAAATTAATTTGCACACTTCATTCAATGTTAAAATAACCCAATAAATAGACAGTCAAAGTACTTGGCATAGGTGGCATTAACTAACTAAAAATAAAGTCTAATATAAATATTTAACCATTTGTTTTTTCATTCAGATATATGGGATAGATGCAGCATCCGGTGCTGCTGTAACTGCCTTGGACATTTTACCTGGAAACCATGTTCTCGATCTTTGTGCAGCTCCAGGTAATGCTTCTTTCTGGCTTTTTGATGAATAGTTAGTTATACATGCGATGTGACTATGCATAATATGTAGATCAAAGTGATGTAAAACTGTCAAATTGCTGCCAACTTCATTATTAGGTTTATCTAAGGAGGAGAAGGACAATAACGATAGTATAAGTTGTAAAATCACCAACAATTTAACGTTTTTAGAATAGATATGAATAGAGAAGAAAGCATTTACTTCCCCGCAATGTTGACAACTAAGTCAGGACCTCAGGACCTATTTTAACCATGCCATACCTGTGTCAATTTTAATCACATTCAAATAAAATAAACAACCTTGAGACTTCTATGCGACGTTTGAGTGTCAAAATTCCAAGCTGGATTAGTGACGGCCAAGGTCCTCAAGGATGAAAAGTTCTAGACTAGAACTTTTCATCCTCTTATTTCTCAATCAGTAAAATATTTAGGCTAAAAGAAGGGACCTTCATTTACTCAGTTTAAACAATGTTGAAATTTGGAAGCATGTTGAACGAGGAAGGCATCCATAGATGCATAGTCTAGAAGGTTCAACTGTAAAACTTAATAAAATTAAAGGAAAATGATTTCTGGCCATTCCTATAAAATATAAACACATTTTTTTTTATGACGACGAACAATTTAATTCAGGAAAATATTGTCTTAACTCAAGATTTGGAATAGAGTGGAGCAAGTGGATTTGTTGGTTTTAGTTACCTGAATGAATAAAATTAATGTCCATGTATCACACTGTTAAATGTTTATTAATGTAACACGCTGTGTAGTGAACAATAAGTTTGGTGCAACTTATTATTAGATATTTGAATAACTAATCAGTCAGTCATCTAGTTCTCACATGCGCGTGTCATTACATTCAGGGGCCAAACTTTGCATGATCGTAGATCTTCTTGATGGTTTGGGTTCTGTAACTGGAGTAGATGTTTCACAGCATCGTTTAGCTGCTTGTAGAACAATGCTGCAAAAATATGCTCTTGGTGATATTTGCCGACTTTTTGTTGCTGATGGAGCAACGTTTTCTCTCATTCCCGTGAATGTTACTTCAGAATCTAGATTAGGTAACCACTTGTCGATCTAAATATCTTTATCATCATTATTAAATTGTAACCAGCAACTATTCACTAGTCATCTTTCCGTTTCTTTAATTAGTTATGATCTGTTTAGTCTCATGTAGGTGAATCTACATTAGAAGATAGTGTAGACAGACTGAAGGAGTGGACCTCCAGAAAATCTTGGAAGGAAAGGAAAAAAGCAGCCAAAGCAAAACAAAATGTTGCTGCAGAGTTAGTCAATAGGCGTCAGGATCCAGAACTCATCTTTTATGGCCTGAAATCTGGTGTGGTTGGGTTCACTAAGAGTGAGATATACCGAAGCTCTCCAGAAAAAGAGTTATTGAGCTATGGGTATGATAGGGTGAGCTGCGCTGTGCTTATTGTCCTCCTCACCTCTCCTTTCTTTTTTTTAAGAATTGTTATTCTTGTGCTTTTGGTATTGTCCAGTGAATTTCTGGATTGATGATGTTGACATTTATTAGGTCCTAGTGGATGCCGAGTGCACTCATGATGGCTCTATAAAGCATATCCAGAAATTTGAAAGTTGGGGTTGGACATCTCTTCAGCGCAGAGTATTGGACGCTGAGAGAACAGATAATTTGACTGTACTTCAGGTACTTGTAAAGTTAATCAGACTCTATAAAGCATGTCTGTTAGAATCTTCCCAATCTTTTGCTAAATTTTAAAAGAACATAGATGTTAAAGCTAGATATCCGTGCATTAGAAATGAAAATGGCAATAGATGGCTAAAAGATTACCTGTCCTTGTCACTAGCAAGTATGTGATGACACTTAGTCTTATTAAATCTTGAACTTCAGAATAATGTGGTTCATATCTTCTTTCTCTTGCCTCCTCTTTAAGTTTGTAAAATCTTCACTAATAATAAGAGAGCATCTTAACCATCATGGGTTAGCCTAGTGGTAAGAAATGAGACATTATCTCAATAATGGGCTAAGAGGTCATGAGTTCAATCCATGATGACTACCTAAGTAAGAATTATTATTCTTCGAGTTTTCTTGACACCCAAATGTTTTAGGGTCAGGCAGGTTGTTTCGTGAGAATGGTCGAAGTGTCTGTGAGGTAGTATGAATACTCACAAATCAAAAACAAAAGAAGAAGAAGAAGAAAAAACAGAGAGAACATCCTTTGAAACTATTTACATTTTCTTCTCAGTACTCAGAGCTCCTGAATAGCATTTTTTCTATAAAAAGAATTCTCAAATGTACAAGGATCTTGAATGATTTGTTGGTCTTTTGTTCTGTTGCAGTTAAGACTCCTCACCAATGGTTTTAGGTTGCTCAAATCTGGGGGGATACTTGTCTACAGCACTTGCAGGTTCTTTCCACTTGCTGCAGCATTTTTTACGGTTTGAAACCCCAACCACACACAAAATAATACAAAAATCAAGAAGAAAACACATACACTTAACTGTAATCTTTTCTTTTGATTAGTTTTACCGTAGCACAGAATGAGGATGTGGTGGAACAGTTTCTCAAGGATAATGCTTCCGCTGGTAAAGTGTTCTATATTTCTAGTAGATTCTCTAGTCTTTGGCATTTCACAAACGAGAATAGTATTTCTTAAATTTTGATAAGACTCGAATCTTAAAAACATTCTTTTAAGTACTTAGCGGTGTTTG
This sequence comes from Cucumis cinereus, assembly GCA_037974625.1. NCBI lineage: Eukaryota > Viridiplantae > Streptophyta > Magnoliopsida > Cucurbitales > Cucurbitaceae > Cucumis > Cucumis cinereus. The sequence goes on along the minus strand of JBBPDJ010000023.1, from coordinate 6,052,616 downwards.
GTGCAAGATAGTAGTATAATGAACTTCAAGGAGTTAGGAACTCTTGGGGCTCATGATATAAGGGGTTGACAAAGTATAAAATTGATGTTTATCAGCCGTGGGACTGGGACTCAAACTATTTAGGTCAAATAAGGGGTGAAGTTCATAACTTCAACTTCTCAGTCATTTTTTCAGAAATAAAAACTACTTCACAACTCCTTGGACGAAACACACGTAGAAATTCATTTCTAAACAAGCTCTAAGACTGATGGTTGCTACGTTTTAAAGTACTTGAAAGTTCATTCCAAACCAGCCTATGACTGACCATTCCTCTTTTTCCTATCCTTTAGAGTTGCAGAAGATAGAAGCTGCCAGAAATTGGCCGTGTAAGAGCGGAAGAATACCAAAAACCTTACGCTTTGATCCTTTAACATCACAGACCAGTGGCCTTTTTGTAGCTAAATTCTTGAAGATAGCTGAATAGATCGTGAATCACGTGGTTACATCTCACTTTGGTGTAATCGGGGATTTTGATAATTTAATAAACTTTGCTGTACGGTGATTGAGACGTGAAAAAGGTATATTTATTACACTCAATCATTCATCAAGTAACAAAAACGAGATTAAGTCAATTCTAAGTTTAAGCTGTGAGCCATCCCCTTCTTTTAAACTTTATTTTATAATGTTACCCTAAACCTTAAATACTATGAGACTATTTGTAATTCGATTATTGCTTGAGGCTGCATTTTTCTTTGGCTCTATTCTGACACCTTTATTTTTTATTTTATTTATTTTTAAATAACTATCGATTGCATGAAATTTATTTAATTGAAAAATACTTTGTCTTCTCTTTGAACACTTTTGGTGATTTGTATATTCAAGTTCGAATTATAGATGTTGTAATATTCTTGTTGCCTTTTTCCCCTCTTCTTTAAATAAAGAAACATATAGTTACTTTTGTTATTTGGTTCTTGTTTTTTCAAATTTTAAAAACGTACTAAAGTTATGTGACAAATTATAAAAACAATTTTTAAATATTTATGTAATATTTATTTTTATATATTTATTCTATTATCCATTATCTAAATAAAAATGATAAAATAATGATTTAATTTATGTTTTTGAAAAATTGTAAATCGGAACAAGAATGAAGTCGGTTGATTTTGTCGTTTCTCAAATTTCTACAAAATATTTGCAGAAATATATATAACCACAAAATTATTCATTATATATATATGTGTGTGTATATACATATTATATATATATATGTATGTATTTGTACAAACAAACAATTCCGATGAATAATTATGTTATTTTTAACATCCATAAATGAGGCCAAAAATTGTAATATGTCTTTACGACGGAAAAAATTAAATTCTCAGGAAAAAAAGGTTCATTTTCATTTTCATGTTTTAAAAAAGAACAAAGGAAAGAAAAATAATAAAAATGTGTTTGATATATATATTTTTAAAAACGATTTTTAAAAACAACGATCAAAATAGTTCATTTTTTAAAATAATAAATTGTCACTTTTTTTGTTTTTAAACATTCTAAACATGAGATATATTATTGTATTTTTAAATTTACGGTCAAATATGAATTTTGAATTTGAATTTCAAAATTTTAAATTGGAACCAAATTATTTTCAAATACAGTTAAAAATAAAAAATTTTATTTTTTCATGTTTTCCAATTTCTATAAATCATCCTCCATTTTTTTCCACTAAAATTATTTGGTAGAGGGTATTAAATTGCACATGCAGAATTATTATTTCTTCTTCTTCTTTTTTTTTTTTGTGATAAAAATCATGATATTATTTCTGTCTTAAATCCACTTTAAATCCGAAAAGAAAAAAAACAAGAAAACATCCACTTCCCTTTTTCTTTTTTTGAATGCGAATTAACTAGAGTATGACTAGAATTACATATACTTGTCCCGAATAACTAACCAACCAAAATTATGAAATTATAATTCATTTGAAAATAACATTGATAAAAAAAAAAAAAAAAAAGAAGTGGAAATTCTCTACTTCTCGTTTTCTGAATTCAACTACAAAACGGGAAATATTCATTTAAAGGATGGGCGGGCCCCCTTTCCCGTTTCAAATTATTTAACTACCATTTCCGCCTTGGAGTTGGCACGGAGGGACCATCACCTGTGGGAAACGCCTTATGGCCATTTCCTCCGTCGCCGGTGACATCAACCAATGGAACTTCTTGTTCTGATAAAAAACAGACCACCAACAAACCCTCTATGATCGCCTTTCTCCGATACTTCTCTCTGATTCAATCTTGTTTAGTCAACGCATCCACATCGAAACAGAGTCGGTTTTGTTGCTAGAAGAGCACCACGAGCTCCGATTGAACCTGCAGGGTTTTACAGACAATGTTGCCGGATTTATAGGATTTTGGCGGTTGGTCTTTTGACGGACGGGAGGAGTAGATGGCCGATGACCATGAAATTTTGGATCCTCTAAGTAAGACCTCCAATTCATTTCTGCTTTTGTCTGTTAATTTTCTCCAAAGGCCTAATTTGACCTTTTCCTCGTGTGCAGTACAGGAAAAGCAGATCACTCAATGGCGTGCGTCGGGGTCAACCTCTGCTTCTTCAGCTACGGAGGATCCATTTCCTGTCGAAAATTCTCCTGTGGAGCAAGTTGCCCTTACAGTTCCGGTCACCGACGATACTTCGCTTCCCACATTCACTTTCAGGACGTGGATTTTGGGGACAATCGCGTGTATGCTTCTGTCCTTCCTCAATCAATTCTTCTACTATCGGAAAGAGCCTCTTTCAGTTACATCAATTTCCGCCCAAATCGTGGTGGTTCCGATTGGCCATTTCTTGGCTTCCGCCCTAACTAACAGAGTATTCTTCGAAGGGAAGAAATGGAAGTTCACTCTCAATCCAGGACCCTTCAATCAGAAGGAACACGTCCTCATCACCATCTTTGCAAACTCTGGCGCCTCTACCGTCTATGCAATTCATGTCGTCAGTGCAATCAAGATCTTCTACAAAAAGGAACTCACCTTCTTTCTAGCGTTGCTCGTCGTATTGACTACTCAAGTGCTTGGTTTTGGCTGGGCGGGGATTTTCCGGCGATACTTGGTCGAGCCGGCCGCCATGTGGTGGCCGCAAAATCTGGTTCAAGTCTCCCTCTTCAGGTGAGTCCTCGATAAGACTATGAATGCATGATTAAATATAATGGTTGTGTTGATATTAATATACATCAGTAGGCTTCCAATTTGTTTGAACTATGTATAATTGTAATGCCAGTTTCGCTTTGTTAAGTTTTTGTTTAATGGCGATTTAAAGGTAACCATTGTGCACTTTGGTTTTCTTTTAATCAAATCATTCATTATCGCCGTGAAATTGTAGGGCATTACACGAAAAAGAAGAGAGACCAAAAGGGAAATTAAGCAGAAACCAATTCTTTGTCATTGCCTTCACTTGCAGCTTTGCTTATTACGTTTTCCCTGGCTATCTCTTTCCCATGTTGACATCAATGTCCTGGCTCTGTTGGGTGTTTCCCACATCCATAATCACCCAGCAGCTCGGTTCAGGGCTGCGTGGCTTAGGTATCGGTGCCTTTGGTTTCGATTGGTCCACCATATCAGCTTATCTTGGGAGCCCTCTTGCCAGTCCATGGTTTGCTACTGCTAACATTGCTGCTGGTTTTGCCATTGTCACTTACCTTGTCACCCCATTAGCATATTGGCTTGATCTCTTTGATGCTAAGACATTCCCCATTTTTTCTGATGGATTGTTTACCTCTGCTGGCCAAAACTACAATATCTCTGCTATAATTGACCCCAATTTCCGTCTTGATGTCGATGCTTATAACCGCGAAGGTCCGCTCCGCTTTAGTACCTTCTTTGCTCTCTACTATGGTGTCAACTTTGCCTGTCTTGCTGCCACTATCGTTCACGTCTTACTCTTCCATGGGAGGTTAGCGATCTTTCAAACTTGATTTTGATCACATTCCCTAGACTGAAATTCATGAACTTCTAACAGGGAATGGTTTCGGTTTCGATTTGTGCTGATTTGTTGTTATCATGTGCAGAGACATATGGCGATTAAGCAGGTCAGCTTTGCAAGAGAAGCTGATGGATGTACATACAAAGCTGATGAGAAAGTATGATCAAGTTCCTGAATCGTGGTTCATGTGCATCCTTGTAGTTAACATTTCAGCCACCATTTTCATATGCGAGTACTATAACAACCAGCTCCAATTGCCATGGTGGGGCGTTCTGCTTGCTTGTGGTATTGCGGTGTTTTTCACCCTCCCAGTCGGAGTTATCGCTGCTGTGACAAATCAGGTATCATTCCATGATATCTACTTAATTGCTATGCATTTATGAGCTATACAAAAGGCTGGTAACATTGTTGTTTAAACTTTCCATTTTATTGATCAACAGGCTCCATCATTAAACGTAATCACTGAATTCATTATCGGTTACTTGTATCCTGGCTACCCTGTTGCTAACATGTGCTTTAAAGTTTATGGATACATAAGTATGAAGCAGGCAATCACATTTTTGCAAGATTTCAAAATCGGCCATTACATGAAAATTCCTCCTAGAGAAATGTTCATTGCACAGGTTAGCGCTAGAACTGTGACACCAATATTCAATTCTCATTGTTGAAGTACGAAAAAACAATAAGTTTACTGAAAACCATTTATTGAAGAACTTTGGTCATGTACTTTGGACTCTAGTTCATTTGTTCTGTATTTTAGATCCTACACTTTCAACTTTGGTTCACTTTTTAAAAGTAGAGGCACAAAATAGACATTTTGAAAATAAGGACCAGAATGGATTAAAGTTGGAAGTATATAGATTACAACTTAACATTTATGATCGAAATGAACCAAAACTCAAAATAAAAGTACAAGACTCAAGTAGTATTTACTCAATTTTTTTAACTGTGAGTTGTTTTAACATTCACCCTTCTCATTAACCCTTTTATCAGGTCGTTGGAACAGTGATATCGGCAGTGACGCACTTGGGAACAGCCTGGTGGCTTATGGCAACAATCCCCAACATATGTGACCGAGCCATGCTTCCAGCAGGCAGTCCATGGACATGTCCCGGTGACCATGTATTCTATGACGCCTCAGTCATTTGGGGCCTTGTCGGCCCTCGTCGAATCTTCGGGGATCAAGGCAAATATGGATCATTAAACTGGTTTTTCTTAGCTGGAGCAGTGTCTCCTCTCTTGGTTTGGCTAGCACACAAGGCCTTCCCAGACAAGAATTGGATCAAGCTGATCACCATGCCTGTGCTCCTCGGCGCAGTGGTGAATATGCCACCGGCCACCGCAGTAAACTACACGAGCTGGATTGTAATAGGATTTGCTTCAGGCTTTGTTGCTTACCGTCATTACCGTGGGTGGTGGAGCCGCCATAACTATTTGCTATCAGGAGCTTTGGATGCTGGATTGGCATTCATGGGTGTGTTTCTGTACCTTTGTTTGGGAATGCAACATTTATCTCTTCAATGGTGGGGTGGGGATTCAGATGCTTGTCCTTTGGCTTCTTGTCCTACAGCCCCAGGAGTTGTTGTCAAAGATTGTCCTGTCCATTATTAGTTGCTGCTATTGTTTTTGTAATGGTGAGTTTCAATGTAATATAGTTCATTGATATTTATTTTTGAGCTGAAGAAGAAAATCAGTTGATTCATATAGGAAATAATTCCTAAGTTTGTTTTAATAGGTGGGGAATGTAACTACTAACATTGAGGTCGATACGATAGTACGAGTTGGTAAAATATCATTTTAGTTTATATACTAATATTGTTTTAGTTAATATACTAATATCATTTTAGTTTTATACTTTAGTTAAATCTTAAATTTAGTTACTCAAAGTTAATTTTTTAGGACGTCTTTAAAGTTAATTTATATCAAAATTGGTTAAGTAATAATTAATAAATTTGATAGAAGAAATTTCAATGTGTGATTTGTTTTTAAAATTTATAATGGGACGATAATTTTTTTTTAAAAAAAATAACATTAAACTGACAATAGGTACTAAATTCAAGATATATTGAGACTACAAGAACTAAAATTATATATTTAAAAGAAAAAAGAACTAAAATTAAATGAATCTTAAAGGCAGAGATCAATTTAGTATTTAAATATATATTTTTGTTATAAAAGATTAACTACCACACCACATGAATCACCGATTATAATTTTTCTTTAATCAAACCAATGATATTTGAGCCAAAGCTTGACCTTTCGTTATAAAGGTTCGAAAATTGTTGTGCTAAATGTCCATGAATTTTATTTTCAATGTTTCATACAAAAAAGGATTAAAAGATTTTATAAAAAAAATGGAGTAAAAAATTAAAATGTTAAAAAAAATAATTAAAAAAAATTGTTACGTGTAAAATTAATGAGCGTGAAGTGTACAAAATGGAATAGGGGAATTGGAGTAAATGGCAAAATTTGGAGGGTCATTTTAATTTATAGCAGAAAACGAAAATGATAAGATTTATAGCAAATTCGAGAATAACGGTTGTTCCAACTTTTCAATAATCCCAAAATACCCTTAAGAAAATCTA
>JBBPDJ010000023.1:5923883-6045354 GCA_037974625.1 Cucumis cinereus | reverse complement strand
TTCATTTTGCTATTTTTATAATTTAAATTATTTTTTGCTAATTTTCAAAATGAAACCTCTTATTTTGCCATTTTTCTAGTTGCCCAATGAAATACTTGTTTGTGTTGGCAGGAATTGGGCCGTGCCTGAACCGGATCTCAATTTGAGACCTCCCAGGTACCGTAAATCCGACGTCGTTTCATTCTCAACCGTCGGATCTAAACATCCTTTGCAATCACATGGTCGCCGAAGTTTATCAGTTGTTCAGTCGCAAGTACGGTGGCGGGAAGAGATGCAAAAAATGGATAGCAACAAACCGATCCTCAAGGCTTCATCTCTGAGATGGAAAATTCTTCGTCAAGCGCTTATTCCTCCTTCTTCCTCCCGCAATGGTATCCTTAAGCTTTTTCATTCACTGCTCCATCACTATTTACAGACATTCACTTCCGATTCTACTTTTCGTTGTTTCAACAGAGGATCAGTCTGAAATCGACACTAAGCGTATTTCTAGGAGAACAAAAAACGGCTTCAATTTGATTCCCTCATCTATAACGGACGACATTGGCGACGACGGCGCGGGTGGTTTTTCTGTATCTCATTGCTCCGATCACCGTCGGGAGCGTCGCGTGTGCTATACCTTGCCTATCGATGGAGCGTCCAAACTTTTCCTCAAGTCAGCTCCCGAAATTATACTTTGTACTTGTTTTCCTTTTATTTCTTTTCGTTTCGATTTTCTTTGTAGAGAATTTGAACATTTCCAATCATGTCGTACATAATCGTTACTGGTCGTGGAATGCTTATACAGGCAAAGAATGGACGATGTTGCCGACCTTGATGACTTCAAGATCTGTAATAAATATGACATTGACAATACCGGGCTTGTTTGTTAGTTCTCTTTCTCTCTCTCTCTCTCTCTCTCTCTCTCTCTCTCTCTGCGATTGAAACTGTTAGGTTTTACTTGTTTTAGTTCATTAAATGTTACTGTAGAGGAATACATGCCAATTTCTTGTTTGTCGGCCTGTCGGTATAAGTATGATCCGTCGGACAGAACAAAATCACGCAGGTGATTCTGTAAATTGGACTGAGTTCAAACGGAATGTTTTAAATTTGTCACAAAGTTCAAATTGATAGTCGTTGTGTAATCTTGGTCCTTTTTTTTGTGTTATTATTTGAGATTTTACGTTTTGATTCCTCAATTTTGTAAATCTATTTTGGAATTTGTTGTCCATTTAATATTTAATATAAATTTTGAGCTGTTTGTTGAATGCAGTACAAGTTTTTGATTAGGATCAAAACAAGTTTTTCTTAGGAAGGTTAAGTGATCAAAATAAAATATTTGAAAATAAATTTTGCATAGTGAAGTTAATCGGAAAATCTAGACATAAATATAATATGATTTTAAACTTTTTTTTCTTTTAATTGAATGAAAAACTATCATTTACTTGTATCAAAACCTTTTATGATTGTCTTCTCAGCTCCACATACTATTTTAGTTAGGTTCAGTGCTTTGGTCTGATTGATTATACTGCTGAACAGGGCCTTGTTCTTCTTGCTCATCTAGTGTATTTTATTTTTAGTTGTACATCTAGTCTGATGGGTGAATTTTCCTGCACAGGTCATTGGCCATCAGAAGATGTTCTTGCTTACTTCTGTTTGTTGCATTCGGACCTATTTAGGTTAGTTCAACAATGTTGGTCTCTGTTCTCTGGATACTTGATACCTATTCACAGGCCTCTGGGTTGGAGGGATTAAGTTTTCAATGGGTACTCTCATGGACAGCCATATTTTAAATGATCTTCTGGCGTTTCCCTTTGAATCCAATTATACAGATGTAAGAGAGTTATTGAACTTGGATCTGGCTATGGCTTGGCTGGATTAGTAGTTGCTGCAAGTACAGAGGCATCAGAAGTGGTTATCACAGACGGAAATCCTCAAGTAGTTGAATGTATCCTCAATAATTCTTTTTATATTCTAGTGGTTTTCTTTTTATCAGCAAAGATATATCTATTATTTTCTGTGATTACAAGTTTGGTAAAGCATTAGCACCGTTGTCCCTTAGACTTGATGATTCCTACTCTTGCACCTAGATATTCAGCATAATATAGCAATGAACTCTAAAGCATTTGGTGGCACCAGAGTGGATTCTTTGACATTGCACTGGAATCAGGAAAACGTCTCAAATATATCCGGCAGTTTTGATCTCATTATCGCCAGTGACTGGTAGGTTATGTCCTTTCAATCTCAATGCAATACCTTACCATCAATGTTTCGTCGATTCAAATCTAAGGAAGACAAGTGCCTTATTTTGAGACTTGTTTATCTTCTTTATCATGTATTTTTTTTTTAAAAAAAGAAATCATTTATGCACATGAATCAAAAACTTCCTCCTCTCAACGAGTTTAATTATTTTTTTATCTTTATAACTTTTATCCACGAAAAGTCATGTGATTGATTAAGCAAAAGATGCCTTCTACACAACAACGTTATTCTCATGCCTTCTTTCAGTGTCCTAGTTATTTACGTCCATTTTTTTTCATATTTTTTAAACAGCACCTTTTTTAAAGAATACCATAGTGATCTTGCTCGAATGGTCATGTCCTTGTTGAAGAAAGCAGAGTCATCCGAAGCTATATTTTTCAGCCCCAAAAGAGGTGACTCACTCATGAAGTTTCTAGCGGAAATCAAAGCCAATGGCTTGAATTTCAGTGTGACAGAGAAGTATGATGCTGAAGTTTGGAAACTACACGAGAAATTCTCTAATGGTGATGACTCCTGGCCTGGATATGAAAAGGATCATTGCTATCCATTATTGGTCAGAATTACTCTCTGAACTCTTATTACATTTCCACCTCATCCCCAACCATTTAGTCACCAAGAAGTTACCTTCTCATCCACCCACCTTGGATTATAGACAAAGCGTTCATAATTCATAGTTTCCATGCATTAGAGTACACAAAGCTCTCCTGTTCTGTCGAAAGGACGATGCCCATGCCGATGCCGATGCAGAAGAATGGCAACAGCAGGGCCTTCCTATTTCTGTAAGGATCAAACTTATCATTTATTTTAGTTGAGATTGTCGCATACCTGTTATTAAATACGATATGGCTCTGATAAGCAATTGTGTGATTTGGGCCCGTTTTAATATGTAGGCTATTCCTAGTAGTCCTTTCAATTCTTCCTTCCCTCCCTGTAAAATAATATATTTTCTTCTGTTTGTGCTCGAACGTGTTTGTTAAATTTTGTTTTATCAAATCATATTTAGGATTGAAATTCAACTTCAATCTTAGAACTTTACGGTAAACTTTGATTTTTTTTTTCTTTTAAAAAAAACCTTGGTTATTATTTAGGAGACACTTTCTCCTATCACATTTCTTGGAAAATCTCATACTTGGTCAATGTATGGAGACCCTGCCCCCAAGGAGGGATTCAAAGGTCTAGGGGGTTCGAGCTCCTCCTCAACTTTACGCTCTTTATATAATATATATTTTACAAACTTCCATAGTATCAAAATTGCTAGTTTCCGCCCCCTCTAGACCCAAGTTCAAGTCTTACTTTTTACAATTTTTTTACCTTTTTTATATAAAGTTCTCCATCATCAAAATTTTTGGATCCGCCACTGTCTGTCCTTCAGAAATGTTATGGCTCAGGTTACCTTCCAACATATTCCTTCTCCATACTAAACTAGACAGGAAAAGAGTATTCATTCTTCAATCTTCGTTCCATTGAAGTTTTAATATCTTTACTTTGATCTCTTGAATTTCAGTTTACCAAGTTCAGTTATTCCTTTTATCAGAGCCAAACTGTGAAATTGTTGGAAAATCAACTTGTGGATTACCGAGTCTAGCCAGCTGAACCTCCACTTCTGACCGCAAAGGAGAAAGTACCAAAATCCATGCAAAATAAAGCTCAACACCATAAAACCATTCACAAAAAGCATCTTCCTGAAGCTTCAACAATCCTTAATTTTAACTACAAATCTAACTCTTCTAACAAAGTATTACCTTTATTTGTGGGCTTTGGTTTTATATATGTCCTTGTATTATTTCATTTTTACTCCATGAAAGGAGTAGTTATTATATAACATAAAAAGTACTAACAAATTTAAAGGTCAAAGTTGATTTGATTAAATACCAAAGTAGAACATATTTTTTAACGGACAAATAATTGTAAAAGATTTAGCTTGCTTACTAATAGGTTGTCGATTCTGCTCAAATAATCATATTGTTTTATTTGTTCCGAAATCCTATGAAGAAGAATCAGGTGTTAGGTGCAACAATGATTAAGCAGCTTGTGATGTCTATGGCCGTCTCTTGCTGACCACTCCCAGCATATATATCACGAAACAGTATTCGCTTCCGGTAGCCCACCCCCATGGGAGTTGTTCCAACAACCATGTCCTTTTATGATTTTTCTTGGTTCTGGCCAGACCTCTTGGGGCCTATCAATCTATCAAATGGTTTATTTTAGACGGAGCCTTAGCTACTCTTCTGATTTGGCTTGCAAACAAGGTTTTTGCTTACAGTCATTGGTGGAGCCTCTTCAACTGTCTGTTATCTAGTGTTCTTGATGCTGTTTTGATCTTTATAGGCCTGCTATTTGTACTTTGTGTTTAGGGATGGAACATTTCACCCCAAACTGGTGGGGTGGTGTTGTCTCATATAAATGCCCTTAAGCTTCTGGTCCTACAGCCAAAGGCATCGTCCTTAAAGGTTGTCTTGTCCAATCCTTTAGGAGATGCCTAACTCACCGGTTGTTTGTATAGTGTGATAGTTAGAAAGTGGATGTCACTTTAGTTTTTGATATTTCTTTTCAATGCTAGTTAAATTTATGGGTTAGAATTAGAAAAAATGTGTTGGTTTAGTTTCCAAAACTAATCTCTCAATCTAGAATATACTGGCCGCCATATAGTAGCTACCTCACTCTAAACCCATAGACTCTCTTACATTCAGTAGTCTAAAGCCACCAATATTCCAGCCTTGTTCAGCCTTCATGCATATCAAAACTTTCAAAAGCACATTCTTTGTATCGTCTAGATAGTTTGCTTTTAAAAAAGAGGTTAGTTTGGTAATGTAAAAATCTCGAACATTCGAACTCTTCTAATCCATTCAAACTCAGACCTTCAAAATCCTCCATGAAACAAATTTCTCTGTGACTTTTCATATTTCATATATGCTCATATAGTGGGATTATATTGGTATGTAAAAATAGTGTTGATTGCCTTAATTTGTGGCATTGTGGATGGTTGGTAGTGAGAGTGTTTGGATACTTTCGAGGAAGATAGATTGCTTTACTTGAAATTAGTTTATATGCAAAAAACGCCGAAAGCCGTTGTAGTATATTGCCTTCCACTAGAATGAGAAATGACCCATCCACAATATAGAAAGACGGATGCAACAATGTCAATTGTCAAACGGGCAAAGCCATTGGTTATAATTCGGATGGGTCAGATTACAACATTCATGTGAAAGTGGTCGTTTGGAGTCTTCCTTTTCAATATTTTATTGGATTAACTAGGAGGTAGGATATGACAAATTATTCAATGACCTTGTCACAATGTAGTGTTTTTGTGTGTCTCTAATAACTACTAGATATAAATTCGAGACACTACTCTCTTATACATTCAACAATAACATTTACATTGTTATAGCTAGATGAAATCGTTTTTGTTTCACCATCTTTGGCCAAGGGTGACATCTTCTAGGGCCAGTTCAACATCCATTTGGACAACGACGATGTTTTTGGGGAAGCAACCAGGTCAATTTTGAGCTTTTTTCATGATTCTCATGAAGAAGAAATTTTAGGTGGCCTTTTTTTTTCTTGTTATGAAGTTTTTAATCTTCACTCTTACTCTACTCTATTTACACCGTGACTAATGTAAATTGATGTGATGGTGCAAGTGGGAGTCAATGATTATGATATTTTTAACTATTTGTTAAAAGTAATGTTGTCATCTTAATATATAGAATTTGGTTTTAGAAGTTCGATTTAGAATAAATGCATTTATATTGTTGAGTTGGGGGTTGTGTAGAATTTGAGTTGGTTAACTTTTTTTTTTTTTGTTAAGTTGAACAATTTCGAGACCCAAAGGATTGGACTGTGACTTAACTATTAGGATGTTAATTGGTTGTCTTATCTCATATTCGGATTGACATTCTTGGACGATTAATACTATATTTTGACAAGCTAGGTTTTGTTACTTTATTCTTTGGCTCCTAAAGTTCCTATAATCATTTCTTCTATATATATAGTAGTTGTTGGCAAACTTTCGTATTTCCTTTATTTTCTACACCTTCATTCTATTTTTTTGTGTACACCTTGTCAATTGCATTTTCTCTTATATTATTCACTAAAGTGATGGATTAAGATTATGAAAACACCATCATTATGCTAATTAACTAATAGATATAAATTTCTACTAAAAAAATAAATAAATAGAATTAACTAAATGCATCTACAAATATACATTAACATGGCCAATGATTTGAAAAACAAAAAAGAAAAGGGTAAAGAATTTTCCGAAATATCAAATAGTGATGGAATGAAATTGAGGAATATTAATAGAGTAAGATATTTTGGAAAATTAAATATCATGAGGAGAAAACAAAATAAAAAGGTAAATTGAATATGACTAAATAAAAAGAGAGGAAATTGATTGATATGACTGTGAAAAAGGAAGAACATGTTCCATTGGTTTTAGAGTTAATTTATCCTTTTTTCTTTCTTTATATATATATATATATATTAATTAATTAATTAAAAAAGCAGTAGAAAGTTGGTGTTCCCACTGAAGAACAGCCTCCAATTCTCCTCCTCTCTTATCTCCAATCAAAAAGAAAAGGAAAAAAAAAAAAAAAAAAAAGGAACATTTCCATCTTTGCTTTTTAATTTATGCCTTTTTTTTCTCCTATGCTTCTTCCGCACACCAACTTGTTCAAGAATCCTCCCTCTAATCCCCTCGTCTTAATTCCACGGTCTACACACAAAAACATCTCGCATCATATTCGTGTCAAAATCATACGTCATATAAAAGGTAAGTTACGTAAATTTGAACATAGTTTAGTAGATATGACACCTTGTACGATTACAAAGTCAATAATTTGATCTCCACCTCTCATTATAAAAGGTAAGTTACATCAATGGTAAGACACTTTTTACTATCTATGTTTATTAAGTTACGTCTATGACTCGATCTTCACTCTACAATATCGTTAAACTAAAGAGAGAGGGGGGTTAAATTGACCTTAAACTTTCAATTTGATTTATCTAAATGTAAAACTTGAATAATTAAATTAATTTTACACATTTTGACTAAATTTGATTTGGGCAAAAGTTGATACAACTTCATTAATGCGGGTGTGTGGAAAATGATAAAATAAAAATAATAAAATAAAAAAGAAGTGTTGGGGGGACATTGAGTGTGGGTTTTCAGGTATAAAGTAGAGATACCAAAGTGATGAGAAGAATCTTTGATATTCAAATTCATATGCCAATGCCATCCTATCAAATACACCATTTACCCATTGATATGCTATGCATGTGCTTTGCCTTTGCCCCCTCCCACTCATTCATTCATTCATTCATTCATTTTTTTTAACTTATCATTCATTTATTTCAAACTTATACACTTTGTAATAATGGAAACACAATTCTTTTATTTTTTTTTATTTAATTTTTTTTGTGGAATTAAATGGAAAAGGGAATAGAGTAGTTTTAAAAAGTTAAATTTAGAAATAAATAAAAACCCTAATGGAATAATAAACAACTAAGTTTTGCATTCAAAATATCTTATTTTATTTTATTTCAAACTAACGAACTCATCTAATTAATACAAAAACTTGAAATCCATCGTTTTTCTGTTTGTTTCTCGTCATTTTACATCGCTTATGTATATTATGCAAAGAAGAATCGTCAAAAATTGTAAAGTTAACAAAGTATTTACATTTCATGCCAAATTTATGTGTAATAATTTTTTGTCCTTTGGTAAATTTTTACCATAAAATATAGATATTTTTTATTATTATTCTTAAAATAACCCTTTGACAAATTTTCCTACTTTGATTAATAATGTAGTTGGGTCCTTTTTGTGGAGGCCAATTTGCCAACTTTACACCACAAAAAAATAAATAAATAAATAAATAAAAAAGATAATGGTGTTGTCATAAAGTTATTTTATTTTATTTTTAATTTCTCAAAAAGAAATAAAGGAGTTAACTTTATGGCTCTGCCTCTCATATTCCAAATTCCCACTTCAGAATCATCCAAATTCAACTTCCCTAATTTATTTATTTATTTATTAATAATATTTTAATTTCTCCCAATCTCTAAATAAATAATAAAAAAAAAAGCCTTAAAATTTGTACATACATCAAAATAATAAAATTTCCTACATTCCCTACTAAATGTTTTACGATTTGGGATTTCGTCAATTTTAATTTCTTTCTCTTTATCCTTTGATTTGATCATTTCATCCTCTACTATGACACGAGAACCAAAGATAAAACCGCATTCAATATCAAAATTGAAGCATATTGAAATGTGGAGCTTGGTTTTGTGGCAATGGATGAGTCTCCTCCGATCGCCATATTTGCAAGCCAAGAACTACTTAAAGCTGCTTCTTGTATAGTTTCTGGTCCCGATTCTGACCCTGATCCGGACTCGGTCATCGGCTCTGATCCTGACTGCTCTGTATTTGGCTCTGGTGTCATTGGTGACGAATCCCTTGAAGACTTTCGACTGTCATTTTCAAATAAACTTATATTTTCAATATTTGTGGGAGAACTATCTTGATAATAAAACTTTGATTTTATGTATAATAGTTCTAACTTTAAAAATATTCAATATGCTCTTAACTTTCAATTTTATTCTTAACAGGTCGCTATCATTTTAAAATTTTAAAAAATGAAATGTTTTGTTTTCAAGATAGAACAAAATTTCGTGTTTTGAAATATTAACTAATAATTTTAAAAAAAATTTAAACAATATAATACGGAATTGGAAGTTTAAATTCGACAATTTTGATAGTTCACAAGGGTATCATACACCAATTGAAAGTTTAGGAACTTATTATTTTTTTTAAATGGGAGGATTATAGAGTAAATTTATGAGTTTGGTGGACTAAACTTACTAATTTAATTAAAATTAAGATATATATATATTTTTTGGTTACCTTGGGGAAGAAGGGCAAAATGTGATGGTGTAGTCAGCTCCATTGCAAGTGAATGTGCTAGTGGCGTCATCATACGCGTAACTGTACGATTTAGGGCACGCTGATTTAAACATTTGTGAGTACATGGACGGCCGGCAAGTCGCCGGCGAGTTGTACTCGCCACTGCAGCAGTACTCCGGCGTCTCAAATGCCTCACAAGCACTTTTACACGCGCCGCCATTCTCCGCCTTCAGCTCAGCCGGGCAAAGTTGGTTCAGGTCCGTAATGCAGCCGGTTGATGCGCACGTGCCGGACCCGCCGGTTCCCTCCACGATCATCGGCAGATTGTAGCCATCGACTAGGCTAACGTCATAGAAATCCTGCGAGCCAGAGCCGAGTGTGAATTCGGCTAACGTCGCAGGAGGCGTGGCGCCGGCGCCGTTGCACTCGATCTCTCCAGAGCCGCAGTCGCCGGTATTGCAGCTGCCACGGCCGGAGTCATCGAAATTGCAATTGGTTCGCCCCCAGAACCGACCGGACCAGCCGGTTGAAGCTTGCAAAGACCGAGAACTGCCTGCTTCGAGCTGGAAACCGGTGGTTTCGAGTTTCGGGCTGCCGGAACTGGCGAGAATTCCCGGCCAGACAGTGTAATCACACTTGTTTACGAACGTGAATGTAGCACCGGAAACCTCTGTAAAACACAGAAAAAAGATTATAAAAAAAAACAGAGCAACCAGATTAAACCAATTCAGACAAGATACCGTAAAATTGTAAAAAACAAGCAATTACCCAGAATTCAAATAGGCAGAAGGAATTAGAAAATTCAATTTACCTTTGAGAAGAAGAAGCACAATCAAGGTGGAGAAGAAGGGAGAAGAATGGTGAAAATAGCAGAGCATCGTCATCGACTGAATGATTCTACCGAAACAATTGGTTGATTTAACGAAGATGAAAGAATGAGTAAGGTCAAAAATGAAAGATATGAATTGGGATTTCAATTATGAAGGCGTTTGAAGTTAGGAGATGGGAGATAAATGGTGAAAGACAGCAATGGCGGAAACAGGGGATCGTTTTTGGGTGAAAATTGGGGATGAGAGATGAAGAATATTGAAGAAGACAATGAAGATTACTGGAAATAGAACTTTAAATTATAAACTTTTAGAACATTTAATGGTAAAATGAGAGTGAAAGAGGGAATGAAAAGGAAAAGAAAGAAAGAAAAGGAAAGTGTATGGTGAGAGAACCTTGGACAGGGCGATGCTCTGTTATTTATAAAGAAAACGTGATCGATCAAAGAGGAAAGCTCACTTCCCCATCACCGACATCACTCTCACTCACCGACCAATCATCTTCAATCTTTTTTTCTTTTTCTTTTTCTTTTTCTTTTTTTTTTAAAGAACGACTCTAAATTTATAGTAGAACAACTTAAAAGACGTACTACATGTACCACTTTCCTCTGCTCTCCTTGATTTATAGGAAATTTCGGATTTTATCCTTCTACTTGCCACCTTTACTAATTTTCATTTTAAATTTAATCAAATATTAGACTTAATACTATTAATTTATGATTAGATAATATTAGAGACTCGACTCATCTCTCCTACATATTATAAAAAAAAAAAAAAAAAACATAGACATTTTAACTCATTCTAGCAAAAAACAATGTGTGTGTATACGTATATTATAAAAACCTATACACATACACATACATGATAATGGTTTTAAAAAAAAACAATTGGTTTGTTTTAGTACACCATTGCTATTCTTACATTACAATTTTTGTTTATGTCAATGGGTATCTTACTATTTAATTACGCCTTATGATTGTTTATGAACTTGTTTTTTTATAGTATAATAGAAGTAGACAACTTTTAAATATAGATCTCTTGATCGTTAACACATTTAAACGTTAGTTGACTATACTCATTTTCACATGTTTGATTCTCTTCTAAACATGAGATTAAGTAAGTCTAAAATGCATGTGTCTCCTCATTTATACAATAACTCATTTAATCTAAACATGTTATCCAATTTGTTATTGTTGTTCTTTCTAAAAATTTTTGTATTTATAAGTGGTTTGTTTGTTTATTATAACTCTTTCTTTTATTAAATTAATGTGCAAACATTATATTTTTTTGGTGCAACACTTCGATACTCTTTTTTTTACCGACAGAGAAAAGAATTTGAAATTACTATTTTGAAAAAATAAATAAAAATGTCTTTTTACTTGACAATCCACTAGGCTTTGCAGAGATGGATGCATCCTAAGGAACACCTAACGATTATTATTAGTTTTTAATACAATTCACGAAATAATTAACCTTTGAAATTTAATGCCTTATCTACGATATTCTCATGTGATTTCCATTAATGATAAAACACATAAATGATAAGAAGTTGGTAAGCTTTAAAAGAAAAAAAAATTACAAAATTCACCCATAGAATATGTTGACAGTGGTTATTACACTCTTAAACTTTCAATAATAACAAATGTACTCTTAAAAATGATAAAATTTGAATTCTCTAACTTATACGATTAACACAATTTATAAATTTGAATATTCAATTTTAAAATTTGAATAAGGATCAAATTACCGTCCTTTGTTTTGTCCTGGAAAGTACATTAACATTAGTTTTTGCCATTTCTCAAGAATAAAAAGAAAAAGGAAAGTGGGGCCTACATAATTTATCGTAATGGACGTAAGAAATAGGACCACGTGTTCACCCGATAAGAGGAATAGTAACCGGCCGAAGTTTTTAATAACCGCCGCCTCCGCCGTCAACGCCGTAATTTTTCTTTAAATGTCCTTTAAATTCCACTGAGACACAAATTCCCAGGGTTTTCTTACTTCATCCCTTTGGATAAAATTTCCAGTAATCTCAGATTTTATTTTGTTTAAATAATACCCATTTTTAACCTTAAAATTTCCAACATTCATCTAATAACTCTTTCTTTTCTTTCTAAAGACAAAAATTATAAAAACAAGTCTTATTATTGTTATTACTATTTTAGTTCATTCAATCATAATACAATCACATATATAAGACAAAGATATTCAAATACGTGGGGTACTATATCTAACACGCTCCAAGAACTTAAGTTAGTACTTCGATCATAGTAGAATAATTCTCTTATATTTAGTCTTCGTTGATGAAGTCAATATTAAGAAAGGAAAGGACACACATGTCTCAAGTTCGTTATGACCCAACTTAATAGGTCGGATAATGCTTGCTGAGCGATATGATCTCTCTTCGACTAAGTTTGAGGGGTTTAATATAACTTTAGGAAATATTTCATTTTATATATATATATTTGTTTTGAAGGGAATTGCCGACACTTAAAGTAGTTGATGAACTCAGAGATGAACCTGGAAGGTAGGGTAGGGGCTCTCCCTTCACTCATCATCTTCATCTTCATTGAACAATCAAACATTATTGAATGTTTGATGATATCCATTCTATATATTTATGGCGTTGGCGTGTAAAGTTTCCCTAACAGATAACATCTTCTTTCTCCCTCTCCTTTTCTCTCTCTCTCTCTCTCTCTCCTCTATTCAAACTACTCTTTACTGTACCACTTTTTCTATATATCCATCCGATTTAGTGAGCGTAACTCAACGGTAAGAATCATGTATCATGTATTTGTTCATATTTTTTAAGTTAGAAATTCAATTATTCTTCAAACCCTAATTGTAGTTTTTTTTTTAAGAAAAAGAGATTTTTGGTTTCTCATATTTTTTTTAAAGATGCATTTATGCATTTGTATCATTATCTAATCAGTAAACCAAAAATCATATGCTCAGGTTAAGTTGATCTCTGAGTCCATTTTTTTCTCTTTTTACTGGGAATTTACGTCTGTTAATCCTCATCTCTGTAAGGAATGGATTATATAATATCATTAAGTGGTCATTAATCTGTTAATATTATATTAATTAATCTAGTGATCTACCATTTTCAAAACAGTAAATAATAATTATATATACATATCTTTAGAGATGAAATAATCCATGAAACTTAAGTTTGTATAACTTTTAACTTGAATCATAACAAAGGAATTGAGTGCAACAACACGTATTTAATTTTAAAAGTTACAAGACAAGCATGTGAGCTTTTTTTTTATTTATTATTGACATGATCGGTAATATACGTGAAAAAAAACATGCAACTTGTTTTATAAACTAGGTATAAAATATGTTCGAAATTCTTAATTTGATATAAGAAAAGCCCAATATGTAATCCAATATAATCTTAAATCTTGAGTTTGATAAGACAGTTAAATTTTCTTTTCTATGAAAACAAATCAAATTAATAACGAGTGATAAAATGAATAAACAATAATGATGCATGAATGGAAAGATTTAAGAGTAAAAAGAAGTGATACGATATGATAATATGATGATGCTTTAAAATTGGAACGTTGATGTAAGTTGAGAAAAAAAGTGTGATTTGTGAAAGAGAAAGGAACATAAAACGTTCAAGTCAATTCAACGTACGACGATGAGCTTTAAAACATATATTGTTTTTCACTTTTTATTTGAAAAGATAGATTAGAATTAAATAAAATAAAAGATTTATAAAAGAGGGCTCTACTTTTTTGTACCATTCAGCACTGCCAATTTGCCATCTTCTGTTGGGTTGGGTTACTGTAATTTACAGCAACAATCCAACTTGACAGATACCAAAAGTGAGGGAATGATATCAAATTTTGAGGCCTCAAAGTGGCAAGTGGTTGTTGTTTGGGTGTTGTAAAACATTGCCTTTTTTCTTGTTGTTTCTTCAATTTGATGTTATTCAACAACACACTCATCAACTTGAACTTTGAAACACTTTTTTGTTTTTTTCCTCTTTGTTTCCACTATGAGTTTCAAGTGCGTCGTGATGGTTGGAATTATGAACGGTCTCTTTGTATATATATTGTATGATCTATGATATTGTTCACTTTACATGTTTTTAATTCTTTTAATTTTAATCCAAAGATCTCATACAAAGTGGATTATTGATTTGGGCTTAGTTAATACTTTTTACGCTCGTGTATTGTTTAGATGCTTAAGTTTAAGTAAGTCTATATTATAAACATAATGTAATTACGTAAAACTTTAGGAACTAAATTTGTAATTTAACATTATTTCAACCTAGCTATTTAGTTTGGTTCTTTGATTACATTTGTGAATGTTTTCAAATTTCCCTTACATGTTGAATTTGTTTTCATTCGTTTTTACAACCATTTGAGGGGTTGTTTCGGACGCGCACACACATATTCTTTGATCAAATTATAAATTTTGTTTCAAATTTTTAATTTTGTATATGAAAAGGTTCCTAAACTTTATAAACTGTCTATCAGTCTCGTGAACTTCCAATTTTGTATTCAATCAACTTTTGACATATTTGAATTTTAGAAATTTTAATAATCTATCAAATGTAGACTTTATTTTTATTATTCATGTTGAGACTACATTATTTTAATCGTGTTTACTAAATTTGTGACTTTTAAGAAATAGAAAGATACACGAGTGATCTCTGAAGACATCTATATGTTCATTCGAATATTTATTATAAATTGTCGCGATACAAAAAAAAATTAAATGATAATTTTGAAACTTTATTATAAAAAGAAATACAAGTAAATGACTAAGCCTTAAAATTAAACTTGTAATTTAACCAAATAATCATTGACATTACAATTCATATGAATTAGAAGTAGAAAAAAAAATGAAAGAAAAAAGGTGAAAACGTGGCCCGAGGATTTCCAAATAGGGAATAGGCGGGGCGTGAGAGAATGGCCATAGGCGCCGCCCGAGTCCCGACCAGGTAATTGCCTTTCCTCTTCAACCACGCATGTCGCATGATGCCCTATTTGACTGCCAATTTCCCACTCCCACTCCCATTGCTTTGCCTTTTTATTTCTTCTACTTTTTTTCCATTTTCATCTTTACCAAATTTACCCAAAAAGCGTCGATAGGCAGGTGTTCGACAAAATGCCGCAAACAAACCTCGACTGCCCGCGCGCCGTTCAACATGGCGCCCACGTGG
Organism: Cucumis cinereus; assembly: GCA_037974625.1. Taxonomy (NCBI): domain Eukaryota; kingdom Viridiplantae; phylum Streptophyta; class Magnoliopsida; order Cucurbitales; family Cucurbitaceae; genus Cucumis; species Cucumis cinereus. Next base: position 6,030,200 of record JBBPDJ010000023.1, on the reverse strand, counting down.
GTGCCTCAAAGGCGTTTTTAGCGCCATCTCATGTGCTCTCTCCCACTCTCATTATCCACCCAAAACTATTTTTTTTTTTTTTTAAGTTTAATACACACTTTTGTGATTTTTGTCTATTTCATCCATAACAATGTTTCATTAATCTTGAATTTTCAATCTTATTTATTTAGTGAGATTCTGAATTTAGGTTAAATCGTAAATCTTGTACCTTGAAAAAAAATACAATGTAGTAGTTAGTTATAATTTATGAATTTATTGAACCCGACTATCAATTAGGTTTTTTCCAATCAAATTATATTGATTAAATTCTAACTAAAAACAATATGTATGAATTAAATTTTGACTTCATCTTTAAACTAGGGGATATCTTATGGACTGCGATACAATGTTTGATAGTATGAGATTCGATCTCAAAACCAATTAACAATGAGAAAAGTAATTCATTTATTTTATAATAAGTGTGACTTCTCTTAAATTTTATAATATGTTTAATTCGGTATGTCATTAACTTCTTTCTTCTCTCTCTAAGTTCAACATTGCTAGAATTTGCATATTTAATATTTTGCTCGAGAGAATATGTCTTAACTGATATTTTGGTCTTTAAAATTCAGATTACATGTTAAATACATTGATTAGAGTTTGTATGGCCGGACTTAGACACGTTAACTTGTCTGCATGATATTGGTTCACCCAACATGATAATAATAGACTAAATATAAAATATGGTCCATAATTAGTTCAGTTTTATGCCATGTGAACCTACAATTTTATATTCTCTATTATCCAATTATTTATGAGTATAATTAAAGTTGCTTTCATTTGAAAATCAGTGAGTTTGTACATAATTATGATAGTTAACTCTATTATAAAAAGGGTTTTTAAGAATAAAAAAAAAAAACAAATTATTTATACTGGGGTAAAAAATTAAATAGTATCTTTATCCTCATAGATTAACCCCTATAAAATTATTTCATTTTAAAATTCTTTGTAAAAAAATTTAATTAACAAAAATTAAATAAGACTCTTTTATTGGTCCTTTCATTTTGCTTTTTAAAATTAATTAAACATGTAAAAACGTAAGCATTTAAAATAAGAATCTCATTTTTTAAACCCTATTTGATAGTCATTTCGTTTTTTTTATAGTTTTTAAAAATTAATTTTATTTTCTAACAATTTATTATCATGATTTGCATCTTATTCAAGTACAAGAATTATATTCTAAACCAAATTAAGAAAAAAACAAATTTTTAAAAACCATTTTTTTTAGTTAAAAATAGAATATCAAATGATTGCTCAACTAAGAAGACAAGTAAAGGCACATTGCATGTAAGTCAAGATACACAAGATGCAATATTGATTTAATCAAATAAATAATTCCCCTAATCTCAACTCTTATAAGAAAAATTAATTATGTTCAAAGTATAACATCATTTTCAATCGCTTTATTAATCATTATCTAAACTTGAGAAATGTTACCTCAAGTTGCAACCAATGTATGCTATTCTCAAATTTCAGCCTCTAACATTTTAAAAAAATCCAAAATGTTTATTAATTTACTTTATATATATTATATGTTAATTTCTTCAATAATAATTTAATAAGTAATTTTTTCGATGAAGACAAATAAGACGATCATTTTTATAGATCCCAAAATCTTGTCGGATCCAAAAATATTTTTCAACATAATTGGTGGTGTTGAAAAAATTGTTTGTGGGTATTACATGTTACAATAACTCTCCCTATATAATTGTATAATATCTTTTTGAACCTACGATTTGTATAACTTTGCCTTGAGATTTAGCGATAAAATGATATACGACTATATCAGTACAATTTTTGTTTTTTACTTATATATAATGAATATATATATATTTTTTTTAACGTGGAGTTTCGTATTGAAGAGTATCGATATCGATAGAGATCTTTCATTTGTAGAACCTCATTTTTTGTTATGGAATATGTTGCTATTTAAACTAGGAAAATTAAAAGCAAATAAAAGGATTTATATTTGCATTTGGGAGGATGTTGTGTTATACAAATGATTTGTGTCACATCCGACATGTCGTATTCACGCTAAACTTAAGAATAAGAAGCATGCAGAAACAAGAGTAGCTGAAAGGTGACTTAGCAATTCAAAAATGGGCCCAAGAGCAAGTTGTAGCCGCCCAAATATGTCAGCATATGGCCCAATTAAATAATTGGGCTGGCCCACTCGATAACCCCTAAGCTATTCCAAAAGTGAACAAGCGGGGATTAATTTATACAATAAAAATAAATAAAATAAGAAATATTTAAAGGTATAGTCTATTTCCCCTAAAAATTAATCTTAATAGTTATTCTCTCTCTTAATAAAGTTTCTAAACGCTTACCATTTAACTATATTAAAAATTTAGTCGAAAATGTTTTTAAATGTTATCAAACACGATTTGCAATCAATATAATATATATTATAATTATGATATATATTGATATTAATATTTATGGTTATTAATTAACGTGTATTATTTTAATATTTGATTTATATGTTATTTATCCTACTATTTTAGGAATTTTGTTGGTTAAATATATTTCTTATTTGATTTTAGTTATATTTATTCTACATGTTTTCTTTTGTTTTTTTCAAATGGTATTTCTCCTTTATCTGCATATACATTTTCGGTGATATATTCATTTCGATTTTAGATCATGATATGCAATGATTTTTTGTAGTATATTTTTCGAATATATAATGTGGTATATTCACGATAACCTTTTTTAATTACATAATTTAGGGTTTTGTTAATTTTTTCAATATATAATGTGTTTAGTAATGTACCATAATATACGATGGATATCTTTTTATATACGGTTTTTTTCTTCTTTTTTTGCAATTTTTCATATGTAATTAGTTTTTTATGGTTCTCACATGTTACTGCTTTTTACAGTTTATTTATTAAATATATAATATATTATATTTACGATAACCTTTTTTAATTATATATAATTTTACGGGACAGAATTATGATAAGGAATTTTCACATTTTATAGAATGATCTAATCAACTATTTGTACTACATTAAAACAATTAAATCAATGAAATTTAGTTTAAAAGACAAGAAATTATTGGCTATATTTAGTCATTCAAATATTCAATGATAATTTTGGCAGAGTCGAAAGAGATGCCACAGCCGCCCACACGGCAGTGAAAATAGCTAAGGACCGGGGAGCAGTGAGACGCCGGCAACCTGAAATGTCAGCCGCTTTCGGTTGTGGTTCACTAGATTCCTTCAAACTGAAAAAAACAAAATAAAATTAGATTATTGCATAAATATTTGGAATTTATTTTGTAGCACTTTTCTTTTCATTGGTTGAGATGTCAATTTTCAAATTATCATATTTATATCTTGCAAATAAAATAAAATAAAATAAAAACTTCATCCCCCCTTCACAATATAATATTCGTGGAAAAATATAAATTTTGGGTCGTCTCACCATTGTCCATTTGATTTAATTTAATTAATAAATAAGCTAAATAAATAACATTAAACTAACCACTAATTCATCTTTATACTTTCTTTAATCTCAACCCCGTTTGTGTGGTTACTAAATGTTGGAGTTCTCATTTTATATGGTACCACTCTCATTTTAAACTTCAAAATTATAATTAATATATCATTAAAGGACTTGGATCCATGATGTTAGTGATTAAACCCAAAATTAATTTGGTTATTATGAGTGAAAAATGAAGATAGAGGTACCTTGGCAAAGAGGACGGGCAAAAGGTAATGACATAATTAGCTGACACACACGTGAAAGTGCTGGTACCGTCATCAAAAGCGTAACTGTAAGCCAACGGGCAATTGTTCTTGAAATATTTGGAGTAATTACTGGGCTTACATGTGTTCGGATTTGCATAAACCCCACTACAGCAATATTCCGCTTTCCCAAACGCCACACACGCGCTTTTACAAGCCACGCTCCGGTTCCTCCCATCCTCTCCTCCACCCATCACCACCCGCAGCTCCGCTGGACATTCTCCGTTCAAATCAACAATGCAACCCGTCGTCGTACAGTTGCCGGATTTTCCACCCACCGCCTCGATCTGCATCGCGATGTTGTACCCGTCGACGAGGCTGACGTCGTAAAAATCGAAGCCGCCACCGCCGTTAAGAGTGAATTCGGCGAGTGTGGCGGGTGGGGCAGCGCAGGCGCCGCCGCACTCGATGGCGCCAGAACCGCAGTCAGCAGTGGCGCAGGAGAAGCGGCCGGAGGAGGGGTCGGTGGAGCAGTAGGTGCGAGCCCAAATGCGGCCGGACCAAGAGGTGGGGACGGAGAGGAGGGAGGAGGCGGAGGGGAGGAGGGAGAAGCCGGTGGTGGAGAGAGGGGCGGTTCCGGCGCCGGATAAAATGGCGGGCCAAATTGTGTGAGTGCAGTTGTTTTTTATTGTGATGGTTGCAGAATGAGAAAGAAAGTGGAAGAAGAGAGAAAATGATAAGAAGAAGAGATGAATGGAAGCCATAGCCAAATGTGAAGAAACTGAACTTCAACTGAACTTAAAAAATGGCTCCAAATGCTATTGTTCTGTTGGGGGCAGTTTAAAAGAAGCCAAGATGCATATTCACTATTCCATTCAAAAATTAAAATTAAATTAATTATATATAATATTAGAAGTTTAGATCATAAAATATAAATTATTTAATTCGTTTCTATTTGATACTGTAAATTTAAATTCTCATATTTGTAATATTGTATTCAATATATTCATGATCATCTATTTTTTTAAAAAAAAAAAAAGAAAAAATCTCATAGAAAAAACAAAAAAATCATTACAATTGATTGATTTTTCAATAAAGCATGAATAATTTATTTATTTTTCTATTTTTTGACAATTTTCCTGTAAATAAAAAAAGAAGTACGTAGAGAGAAGATAAAGTAAAAATGGTATATTCCATTTTTTACAAGAGTTGGTGAGTTGGTGACATGTGCAGATGGTGAAACTCTGCCTTACGAGTACTTCTTCACCACATGCACTATATTCTTGTCTCTTTAACTTGCATTCTTCTGCTTGTATCAATATACTAAATTTTTAATATCAAATGGTCTTCAATAACTCAAATATTTATATATTTATCGACTAATTTTGTATTTTATATTTTTCTTTTCTGGACTTTTACATCTATCGAGTAATTCAATTTTTTTTCTTTTATCTCTACATTTTACAATTCTATACTCTAAACACAAACTTACTAACTCATACATTTACCTTAGACATATTAACTTCATTTAGTGAGTCAAACACCTATAAAATTTTAAAATGATACGTGGAAAAGAGAAACGTATAGCAAGAATAAAAGATAATTAAAAAAATGTTACGTAATCAATTAAAATAACGTAAATTAAGTAAAGTTCTCCATTTCATTTAGAATATGTTTGATTTAGCTTTTCAAGAATTTAATTTTGAAAATAAGTTGTACTGAAAAAAAAATTGTTGTATTTCACGAGTAACAAAATATTTCTTAAATTTACAAAATAAGTTAGTTTAGAATAAATACTTACAATAAAAGTGTAGAAAAATAGTTTTGAAATGTTTAATGGTTAATCTCTCCCCGAATTGAATTAGTGATGTATGACAGAAAATAATATTCACTGTTATCCCAAATGAGGTTCGGTGTTAGAGTTTTGGAATGAAATAATGACGCGGGGAAGACTTACTTTTTGTTGATCAACTATTCAAAGTCAATACATTTAACATTAATTTCCCTCCATCATCATCATAAAAGAGAGATTTGAGAGAAGTTCAAGTAGGGTTTAGGGTTCAGCTAGAGATGGGTCGCCCCAGTTGGAGTTTGAAAATGCTTTTCATTCTGTCAGAGATGTTGTTGTTGATCGTTACCACCACAGTTAGCCAGCCAGAATTTTTGTATCACAATTGTTCCAACATAGGGAACTACACCAACACCAGTCCATTCAAGAAAAATTTAGACACCGTTCTTGCATCCATCTCCACCAATTCCCAGGTCCACAAAGGTTTCTATGCCACCCAAGGAGAAGAACCAAACAGAGCCACTGCAATGGCGCTCTGTCGCGGCCCTGTTCCATACTCATCTCCCTTATCATCCTTTTCCTTCTGAGAAAGAGGAACCCTAAACCAAAAGCTTAAAACGGCATTCCAATCACCTCATCAACTTAAGTATTCCTTAATTTTAAAATACTTTTAATTTTCTCCTAAACTTTCAATCAAATTTAGAATCTTTAATGCATATCATATGTCTGTTGCTTCACAGCCACAGATGAAATGATCGATTTCGAGACTATTAAGTTGGGAACAAATGAATTCTCAAGTGAAAATAAGATTGGACAGGGTGGATTGGGGGTAGTTTACAAGGTAATTAATTAGTAAATAATAATAATAATAATAATAATAATAATAATAATAATAATAATAATAATATGTTATAGTATGAATTTATAAGTATAATGTACAATAAAATCAGGGTAAGCTTGGTAGTGGACAAGAAGTAGCGGTGAAAAGACTCAGAACAAGGAGATGTAGAATTTAGAAACGAACTGTTGTTGGTAGCAAAACTTCAACGTAGGATCTTGAAATTATAAGTGGCCAGAGAAATATTTGTTTTCGCAATGGAAAAAAAGTAGAAGATCTCTCCAGTATTGTGAGTATATATATACCAATTCCAAACAACAATCTTTTCGTAATATATAATTTTTTAAAAATCAATTTGTATAATACTTCAAATACTAAAACTAAAGAATGGTTCTACTTTTGAAATGGTGAGATGCATTCATATTGGACTATTGTGTGTTCAAGAAAATGCAGTAGATCGACCGACAATGACTTCAGTAGTTTTGATGCTTAGTAGTTCCTCTCTCACTCTTCCTGTGCCCTCCGAACCGGCATTCTTTATGCACAGTAATACTGAAGAATCTAACACTACAGCAAAACCAAATCGTTCCATTAAGAATGGCTCAATCTGGTCATAACAATAGCACACCTCTGGAGCCATCACTCAATGACATTTCAATTACTGAGCTCCATCCTCGCTAGATTGGTGTTTAAAATTTTCGAAAGTATATGATCAAATTGTACAAACAACTTGGCAACTTGTTACCTTCATGCAGCAGGACAATGTCTTAATGGTAAAAGAAAAAAGGTCTGGGCGTTGCAACGGGTGACAAAGCTTGCCGAACTACAGGCCGCAAGAACGAACTGGGCCAAAACTGAAGCCCAGCTCGTCAAGTTTAAGATGGGGCCCAGTTGTAGCCCATTTTACGGAACTTTCGGTTGGCTCTAGGCCCACTAATATTATATTACATGGGTCGATTCGTGGGTTGTCGACGCCTTCTCTATTCTCCCTCTTTTCATTTTTAATTTTAAGAAAACAAATCTTGAAAACCTCTTGAAAATATCGCTCCATTAGTAAAATATGAAAAATATCTTTGAAAATGTTCATTTTTCTCGATGTGAGACATAAATTTGAACCATTGGCCTTTTAGTGGACAATGTAAAAGAATAAAGTCAAATCTACTCGAAGAACAACAATATTATATTATAATTGTCATTTGATTTCCAACAAATATTAGATTAAAAAAACCTAAGAAAACAAAGTGAAATAAGTAGAAAATATCCAATGACTGCATTACAGATATTCTCGATAGATGATAGTTATGAAGTCTTTCCTTTTAGTCCAATAATTGTAAGACGAAATTCAATCTATAAAAAAATTTCCAATAATAGTTACAAAAATTGTTGTGGGCAATAACAAGTAAATCAATTTCATAGGATTCACTCTTGTTTCATTTTCAAAGATATATAATTAATATACACACACTTGTGCCCTTGAAATGTGAAGCCACAAAGAGAGGACATTATTTCTTTTATTAACAAATATAGGGCTAAGGATTAAGACAATGGCTCATAATTCTAAAATTCTCTAAATACTATAAACATTTTCCCAACAAATTACAAGTCATAATTCATCTTTTATCATATGTGATGTAATGATTATTATTTGATGTTCTATATTAGATACAACTTTAATTTGATTTCATAGTATTCTTTTCTTAAAATGACTTCATTATGTCTTAGAAATATTATTTAATTTTGTTTTGAATTTATTTATACCGACTAAATATCTCTCGAATTTTCATTTTTGACAATTTATATATCTAGGCAACAAATTTTGTCACCTACTTCTTAAAGATTGATATCTTATTCAAATATGTATCATTTTCTTTTTTTTATATACGATAAAGTTATGGATGATAGTATTAGAAAACACAACGAAAAAGTACTGTAAATGATTTTCTTCTCATACAAAAAAAGAGCGTGCGTTATAATTTAAGACTCGAGTGAAATATTAAACTTTGTATATGAAAGGTTCCTCAAATGCCCTTTACTAATCTTAAAGTAAAGTGGCAAAAACACTCAAACACAGTGAAATATGAAGGGACCATAATGTCTTAACCCAATTTTGGCTTCAAATCATACCACATGACTTGTTTCTCTGTCTTCAATTTATTATTATTGGTGATGGTGGGGTTTATATACCCCTTTTGGGCTCCAAATTCCTCAATAATATCCTTTATGTAAACATATCAATTCTTTATTATATAGTTTCTATACGTGATCATATGAGATTGCTACATAATTGACTCGACTTAGTAAGACTTCTTTTTTATTAATTGACTTGACCCAGTAAGATTTCCTTTTTAGTTTACTTTTCAAAAAATATAATTAGGTAAGAGATAGGTGATATCTCAAGAAAAATAGTTGATCGGACGATTCAAAAGATATTCGAAAAGCTTAAAAACACAAAATGGTAATAATCTATGTTTGGGTCTATCACAATCCACACCGATAAAAAATAAAATTTTACAATAACAATTTCAGCAATTTCGTTATTTTGAAAACATAACTCTCAATCTAAATTAATAACTAAACAAACATTAAACTCAAATACTTCAAGTGAAGATTAATTCTCCTTATGAATACTTTAAAATGAAGTATATATATATATATATATATATATATATATTTGGACCATTGGCTTTTGTTTAACAAAGTGATAACAAGAAAATAAAAAAGAAAAGAAACAAATTGAGAAAAGGAAAATAATAATAATAATAATTACTTGACATGAACATCCAAAGTAGATAAAGTTAATAAAGTGATCATATGAATTGAATAGTGATGAAGCTTTATTGAAATGATTGCTTTGCAGGAAAGGGGTTGTCAATATATTTTACTTGGTTTAAATTACTAGTAGTTTAGGAAAGCAATTGCCATATTCTTCTTGGATCAAATTGCTATTTTAGCTTGTAAAATGTAATTGAATTAAAAAACATAGTTAAATAGAAAACACTACTCCATTGTCACATATATGAAAACCAAAGTGATAATAGCTTATAACTAAGAAAATAAAAATGCAACGTTTGATTAAATTATAGAAACATATGTCAAGTCAAACCGAATATAACTTGACGAATAGTACATAAATTATCGTTCTAAAGTTCAATGGTTCAAGTTTCCACTCGTGATAGGATAATACAAAACTAACCCACTAGGGGATTTGGACGACCAAATCAAAGTAAAGAATTTGGAAGCATTTCAGAATTTGAATGGCTGTGATGGATATTTAGAAAGGGAAAAGGATGTTTTCACTTTCAGATGAGGTTCGTTAAAGTCATTTTCAGACCAACTTTTTTTTACGTTGGACAGCTGCAACCTTTCGATAAGCTGTTCCAATGATACAATCTAATTCTATATATAAATAAGATGAAAAAGAGACAAGAAGAAGAAGGGGAAAAAAGGGTATATGATCATTTCAAATCAAACCATGGAGGAACCTGTAAATTTTGTCTCCATGACAGGCAGATGAAGGATACAAAGAAGCAAACAACCAACTTTCACTAATTATTACATTACTTTTTGAACAATTGTGGATGGAAAATTAATCTAATACATACACTCGAACGAAAATAATGTGTAAAAATGGAAAAAATTTCAACTGGTAGAAGAAATTAAAACCTTGCCTTTCAATGGTATCCTCTTGGACCTCTAGATTGAAACAGCTCTAGCTTATTTGCGGCCTCATGTAAGAGTCTTTCGTGTGCTTCGTCCTGCGTCAATTGAGATTGTTTTGACGCCCATTCAATCACGGGAAGCGTCTCAGCCCGAGCAAGCTCCTCTCTATCTGGCAAATGCAGGGCAATGTAGCATAATAGAGTTACAGCATCAAGTTTAACACTTTGTTCCCCAAAGTACACTAGCTGGACTAAGTGTTTTGCCCCTCCTGCAGCTATAATTTCCTCGCAGTGATTGATGTGGAGGAAGTTATCTGTGCAGGCAAATTTAGTGAGAGCAATGCAAGCCTCCTTTGAGACCTCGGCCTCTCTTTCGTCAAGAAGCTGCACTAATGGGGTGATCATTCTCTTCTCGGTCGCTCGGAACGTCCTCGCCAAATGCCCAATGGATTTGATACACGGGATGAGAAGATCTGCATCTTCTTTTTCAATGATCTTCAGCAACTGTTCCACAACTGCTCTGCAAGCAGGGGAAGTCGGCTTAAAAGCAGATCGTCTCAACTCAGGATCGTGCTCAGCCATGGCAGTGATCTCCATCAATGCCATTGCAGAGTTATGCCGCACATCCTGTTCCCCCTTTTCGAGTAAAACAGCAAAACACAACAAAGCTCTTGATTCTGTAATGCTACGGCAGATTGTCAAATTCCCTTTGGCAAGCTGCCAAAGGGCTCTAGCTGCCATGGCTTTCATCTTGGTTTTCGTCGCTGGGTCTTCAAGTTCCCTGCCCTTCGTGCTGGGGCCGGAATGAGCATGGTGAAGGTAAGGGGAATGATGTGGAATAATATGCTTTCCATTGCTGCTAAGGCTGTGGCCTTCAATATGACTTGGCTGTGGAGTTGCTGTTGTAGACGGCACCGCCCCACCAGAGAGCATGTTCATACTGTTGGTAACCACAGCGTGCATCTGATTTGGGGTTCGATTTCCCATCGGATGAAGAATCCGACTATGGAGCTGTCGATCATCATCATCCGCAGCTTTATACACATTATTCGTTTTGGCGTTATTCGCCAATACCAAAGCATGGATCGAGGTGGCTTTATTGGCAGTGATATTGTATTTGCTATGTTCTTGAACAGTCTCAAACGCAAGATGGCTAACAAGGGAACGGATAATATAGTGTTGTTCAAAGAGATCTTGACATTTTGGGTAACTAGAAACGAGTTCTGATACAGCCCAAGCAACCACGGCCTGAACTTTCATCGGACCTTCTTTGAGAATTTTCGCAAACACCTGGCAGACACCAGCCTGAATCATGGCTTCAACATTCTCAGGGTCACGCCCTAAAAGCCGAATTGCATTTGCAGCGTTTTCTTGACCTTCAACCTTACCTTCTTTCAGCAATTTCAACAACGCCCCAACGCCGCCTTCTTCGATTATCCGTTTCCCATACCTTTCACTGTCTTTCGCCAAAGAAACCAACGACGCCGCCGCGTCAGCTCGATCTTCCGGCGACCCAGTTGAGAGAATAGCAATCTGTTCCCAGATGAGACCCAGAATGGGTTCATTAGCGGCGATTGGAGGAAGACCCAAATACTCATCGCCACGACCCTCAGCAGAAGCGGAAACTCGAAGCAACCACGAGACATCGCCGATGGAATTCTCGAGTTGGGAGCATGATTTTCGGAAGGCAGCAGCAGGGATGATTGTAAAAACACGCTTCATAAGGCCATTGCCACTGCATTTAAGCACCAGCAAATAAGCTTTATCTAAAGCTTGTTCAGTTTCTTTGATGATCCGAATGGCTGGTCGCTCGTAGAGATCGGAACTCGCTCGAGCCGCCTGACGGAGAAGAGTAGCGAGCTTTTCCGTCTTACCCTTGAGGTCGGCGCACTCCTGCTTGCAACTGGTGGCCTCATCAGCCGCCTTGGTAACTTGGTCAGCCAATTGAATCGGGCGAGCCAAGATTAACTTGATCTCCGCCATGGAAGCAAAACAAAGAAAACCCAAATCAGATCGAACAAAGAAAAACAAAAGAAGAAGAAGAAACAAAAGTTCAAAGGGGATTTGTTTGACGCTATGGGTAGAAGAAGAAGTAAAATGGCTAGGGCTGGCAATGGTAGCAGAATTTGAGAAAGGTCAAACGCGGTTTAGTCTTCAATATTTGTTTTTGTTTTGGTGTAATTCTTAAAGAAGACATTAAATTGGAACACAAGTTGGTTAAGTATATATATTGGGTGAATTGGATTTTAGTAAAATAGAGAGTGGAGAGGCTTTAAAGGAAAGGGAAGTGCTTTTGTGGCTTTTCAAAAAGCCTTTTTATTAGTACAAAGCAAAATAAAAAAATAAAAAAAAAAAAAGAAAAGAGAAAGCAAAAGGGCAAAATAATTGAAGTGAACAGCAAATGGTGTCATGTTTTATGAGCCAATCGGGGAGGTTTATGGGTCCCTTTGGCCTGCCTTTTCTCCGCCCACCCATCGCCCTTGGCTCTTAAAATCCGCCCCAATGTTTCCATCCATGTCAACTCACACACTCACACACCTCTTTTACTTTCTTTAAATTTCCATTTTTTTGGGGTTTTTCTTTTCCCTTTTTTTATTCACCCCTACTCTGTTCAAATTTATGTTTGGTACGAGTTGTGTGTACCTAATTTTAACCCATTGTGTGAAATAATCTTTTAGTTTTAGCTATAAATAAATAAATAAAATTACCTTTTTTCTAGTTGTAGAATTAAACATTATTAGACTTTAAAAAGTGTTAGTTTATATCAGAAGTTTCTGATTTGTGTGTAACAAGTCATTAACTTCCTTTTTTTTTTTTTTTATAGGTTTTAGGTTTTTTATTGTCTAATAGTTCAATTTTTTTAAGACTTATTAATTATTTAGAGACTATTAGACACAAAATTAAAATTTTAAAAATTTATTTTCCTTGTTTTAAAGTTTCAAACTTTATGAATTTTACTTCCGTTGAGTTTACTTCTATTTTTTATTCTTAAAAAAAGTTTGTTTTTTTATTATTAATTAGAAATTTGAGTTGATTGAGATTTTTTTTAAGAATAGAAAATTCCAACCAAGGATTCGGATTTATATTTTAAATCAATAAGTCTTTTCAATTAATTTATTTGTACTCCAAACGTATTATTTGATGAAATAAACTCCAAACGTATAATGTGAGGTATTATTTTCAGGTTCAACTCTAATAAATTTAAAATTCAGTCAAATCCCACTTTTACCCACAATGAACCGTCAACTTTGATTTCTTTTATTATTATTATTTACTAAAATAAAATCAAATAGCTTTCTATTTATTACAATAATATAACATTTTGGCCACTTGTGGCTATTAAAAGAAAATTAAAAAGAAAGGTAAAAAAACAAGTGGGTTTATTTTTTTAAAATAATAATAATAATAATAATAATAATAGAAGATCCTAATGGATTGGAATTTGGAAAGAATCAATACCTCAGACGCAAAGCCATCATGAAATAAAAAGTCATAACTTCGGTATTGGTCGTTACTAATTTTCCAATATTATTATTGACGTCAGCATCTTGCACAGAAGAAGCATTCTTGTCTACCTAACTAAACCTCTGGGCCCCACGCTGCTCTGTTTTTAATTCATATGGTGAAACGCCTCCACGTGCGCACGTGCTCATTGCTGGAATTTTGGGATCTTTTCATGGGCCACGATGACAATCCCAAGCCCAGACATTGTTCATGGGCCTAAGTTTGTATTGATAGGCCCATACCAAGGCACAGCGCTAACCCATTCAGCCCTGAAAAAAACCTCATCAAATCTTTAATTTGAAATGATTCTGGCAAATATTGTAATCAGATAAACAATATTAACACATATAATTAAGTATACAAAAATTTACAAATATAACAAAATTCAGATTCTGAGGCCAGAACTTGACAGTAGTGATTATATCGCTAATAGAAGTATATCACTAATATATTTTGTCATATTTGTAATTTTTTAAAAATGCTGTTTTACACTTAATTATTTTACTATCAATTGTTACTACTCTATTTTTTTTAGCTAATGGAGTTAATTATTTGTTTAATTAATCAAAACTTTTACTAACAAAAAATGTGGAGATTCAAACTAGATCTCAGATAAGTGAGGCATTGCTAAAAAACAAAAACAAATATATGGCTATCCAAAAACGTAAATTATATGTAAAACAACAAAACTTTATGAGCTTAGTACATTAGTACATATCTCGAGTAATCATATCGTTGAATATATGTCTTACCCTACAACATCTAATTGTCAAAAAAAAAAAAAAAAAAACTCTTTAGATTAATATAGTAGTTATAATTATCATTTTTTTTAATTATGGAAATGGAAATTAAAATTATGATTATTAAAAAAATGAAATGAAAATTCCCAACTGCCACACGTAAAGGGGGTGTTTGGTAGGAATGCAAGCTAGCAAAGGAGGGAGAAAGTTGTCCGAGAATTGCGCAGCTGATTGGATTCTGATGCTAATCACCAACCTGGCATTTTCATTATTGCTTTATGCTCCCCCACAAACCCGTCTTTTTTTTCTTTTTTCTTTTTTTTTAAAAAAATTATTCTTTAACTATTTATTTGATAGAAAATAATTTTTAGAAACATTAAAATTAATATTTGGGATTTATAGACGACATTGATCTATTTGCGTCACTCATAATATTATAATGTCATTAATAATGATATAAGAGAAATAAGGAGGTGGTGGAGTGGTGGAGTGGTGGTGTCGGATTTCTATTTCCGAATTGGGCTTTATTTTCAGCCCATTTATTTCTTAACATTGTTTAGTTGGGCTTTTTCTAATTTTCTACGGCCCATTTCAAGGATAGGAGAGATTTGAATTTTCCATTAAACCCAACTTTAGACTTCATTTTACAAATATTTAAGGTCAGGAGTAGTGTTTTTTTATTATTATGGAAAAAATAAAATTAAGGAAATAAAACAAGAGAACGGCTACCATCAATAATATCATAATCTCCTTAGAGCTAATAGAAAGTTGAAAATTATAAAGAAAAACATTACAATTTATGTGTGATATTCACAATAAAGTAATATTTATTGATCAAAATGTTAGAGATTTGTGGTATGTTAGCATATGTCAAGATTAATTTTGGACACAAAATTAATTGAGATTTAAAGTATATATTTGATATTATTGGAGTTTAATAATTTATTAAACACAAAATTGAAAATTATCAAAGTGAATTTGAGTCAGTGGTATTAACATAACCTCCAAATTTAGAGGTTGGAGGTTCAAATCTCCACCTCGGATATTCATGAAATTACAATTTCTGTAAAAAAAAAACATTTAAATCAACAAGCAAAGTGTTTTTTCCTCCTTAAATAATCTAAAAATCTTGTTATTAGTATTTTATATTTATATTGATAAGTAATTGATGATATTGTTTCATATTTGTTTATGAAGATATCCCACATAAATATTGATTCAGATGTTGAATCCTAAACCTTATATAAGAAGAAATGTTTTAATATTTATATAAATTTGAAAGGAAGAAATAAAGTGTAGCATGAGTTGTAGTTGTAGACCCAAATTAAGAAAGTGGAATAATTGTCCAATGAGAGCAACCTTGTGGATATGTTTTGGCAAAAATTTCCACAACAGACAGTGCCTTACTTCTATGGCTACCCCTAATTAAATAAATAAATAATAATAATTTTTTTTTAGAAAAAAGGAAAATAAAATACATAATATAAGGCTGCCCCTTTGTCAAGTTTTGAAATCTTGGGTTTGGGCTAAGCAAAGACTTGTGGACCCTTTTGAAACTTATGTTTATTATGCAGCTTCTTATTTTAAACTAAGTTTTTTGTTATTTTCAAAGGTAGTTATAATTTCTAGAAACAACTTGTAATTTATGGTTTTATTTATTTATTTATTATTAAAACGGTTTTAATTAAGACAATTTCAAATATGAAATTTGAATTCTTAATCGGATTTTAAAAGGAAAAATAATTGGTTAACGAATAAGATCTTAACTAATTGAGTTGTGTTCAAATGTAAATTCATATTTGAATCATATGATATATGTCTACTTTAAGCATGTGTCTCGGAAGTTTAATCACATCTGAATAGATCACTACATCCGCATAATAAATATATAGAAATAATATTTTAATAATTGAGTGGAACGTGTGAATAAAACTAAGATTTCTAGAAGAAAAAGGCAGCAAAAATGGGTGGGTTTAATCCAAGTGTCGGTGACTCATTCAATAACAATAAAAAACCTAAATTATGGATTCCAATTTACAACAATCCAAAATAAAAATGATAATCCAATGCCTCAATTTTTCCGGGAAAGTAGGCGGAGCCGGAGGTGGCGGCCCCACCGCAAGCTCCTCCGTACTAATGGGAATTATTTTCTTCTAGAAATCTTTTTTTTCTTCTTCTTCTCTTTCCGACGACGGGGGTGGACCCCACTACTATACTCAGATTTCAAGGTTACGGCCTTTAAAGCTGACCTTCACTGGCCAATATTCTATCGTATATTTGACACGAACACCGGCCAGTCCACATGGCATGCTTTGATTGGATATTGGTTATTTCGTTTTCCGTAATCAAATCAAATACTCTAATCTAATTCGTTATTTCCTTCACCTGTTTCTTCTACCCAATTAATTCTATCATCTCTCTTCTTCTTCTTCTATCTAGAAACCTTTCAATTCAACATGTTCCAATTTTCTCCCCACTAACTATATCTTTATCTATCTACTTCATACATCATCAAACTTAATCGAAAAATAGCTTAAAATTTATCGGTTAGGCTTAGCTCGATGTCCTCTTTTTAAGAGAATAAACACCCAAATATAATCTACCGTCTTACATCAAAAGACAACAGCAGAGCAAACTAGGTCCTTCCAAGACCCATTTCAAAAGGGAATGAGCCCATCGCTTTACATGAGGTGTAAAAATCATACCTCGAATCAAGCAAAAAAGATTTAACATCTTTAATGTAGAGAAGACTTTCGAGAGATTTGAAAACTTAGCATTAGCAAGGTGAATAACCTCGAAATATAATCACTATTGTTATTCACTATTAAATAGTCTTTATTGGTTTGCTCTCTAGAACTTTTGGAAACATTTTTTTACATAAAAAAAAAAAAGTTATTATTATAGCTATTTAGTTAATTTTAATCAACATTAACTTAGAAGGATCATTATTAAGACCGTGTCTAAAGAACATGAACTAAAACCGAACCATTCAAAATAGAAGGACCAAAAAACTATTGTATCTTATTTGCTCACCTAAATATTTATGACAAATCAACATCTAACTCTTAATATACCCACTATTTTAAGAGTTTTTAGGCCTATTAGACTATTAATATTTACTAACTTTGTAAATAACCCATGTGGTTTTTTCATGTCTACCTCATTTTTCTTCTTTCTTCTTTTATTGATTATTGTTTTTTAAAACGTTGAAAATATGCATTCTATTATAATTAAAAGTTAGGAAATGACAATCCCATTTGGTGAAAAAGTTCGATCACACGGATACATTGGATTAAAACATGTGGACATAAATGTATTAGGAAGAAATTTGAGAATTCTTTTGTTTTCCTTTTTTTAATAGCTTAATTTACTTTATAAATTTACGGATATGTCGAATACGATACTTCTAAAGTTCAAGAACCTCTACGCGCATAATTATGAACAAACTTATAGTTTAATCTATATTTTTGCTTAATCTTAAATCCTATTAATATCAACTTTATCTTGACAACTATATGGAAATTGACTATATTTGTGGGAGGACACGTGGAACGAAAATTGACCCACCTTGTGGGCACTATATTTCATGGATAAATACATACTCTTGGGACCAAGAAGACATTTAAGACCGGCAACAACACAACAATAGCCTAATAGTGGGTTTCAACGTACAACCACCATGACTCAATCTTCATGTTTAGGAAAAAACTTAGGTGCACCTCGGATGCACTCATCTAGGTAGTTTTTCAACTTTCCACCACACAAAAACAAGATTAGAAGTTATTTTTTAAAAGAATAATTTTTAATTTTATTTTTTGTGGTGGAGAGAAGTAAAACATGTAGATAGGTGAATCCTAGTATACATCTAATCCTTACTCTTATATTTAAGTTTGAACCCCAACATTAAATAGGTGAAAAAGGTCATCATAACTCACTCCTTATTCGAAGAGCTACATCATTATTATTATTATTTCAAATATATCTTTATTGTTGTGCTTGCTATTTTATACTTAGCATATTTTTTCTTCTTTATTACCGTGCTTACTATTTTCTATCTAAACTAAAATAGTTTGCATCCAACACAAATTATCATAATCGAGACTAAAATAGTATGCACTCCAAACACAGATCATTACAACTTAACCAACTCAGCGTCCCAGATACTCCATAAGCGACAGAGCCACCTCAAGTTTGAAAATTTTCAGCGAGATAATACATGACTGTGTCCCTTTTCTTATTGTTTACTTTTGTTTTTCTTAATGTACTTAAATAGACCACCAAATATAAATCACTACCCACATAATTAAAATAATCAATATAATAGTAAATAAACATTTATAATATCGAAGATAAAACTTTGAAGTTTGATCAAATCATAAAACCAAAAATCAATTCTCTTAAAATGATATAAATACAAATTAAAAAGTCTTGGAGAAATCATATTAAAAATAATCTGAAAAATTAGTAAATTATAATATTGATTTATAACCTAAGCTATGATTCAGAGAACATAGCCAAAATGGAACATTTAAATGGAAGCATTAAAGGAGGTGGGAGGGAGAGAAGGAGAAAACGAAAAACGGAAAACCGTGTGCTTAAAAAATTGAAAGATATTTCCAAAAACCGAAGTATGAACGTGAGCTTGTTTATTTTTGTCCCCAGCTGTCGATGCAACTCGGTTTCGATTTCAATTTATATTCCAACCAACAGGAATTAATGTTTAAAAAAAAATCCCCATTTTAATTTATGAACATAATATTCAGTCTGATCTTCAAAAGCACAAATCTCCGACAAAGGTAATTGGAAATAATAATAATAATGATAGACGACGAATTAACAGTGTATTTGTCTGCTAATCACCTTGTTTAATGGTTTTCTAAAACTGGAAGATTCCTAATTTTCAAAACCCATTTGTGATTTGCTCGTCTTTGGAAAGGTTAACTCTTTCTCCTTCTAATTTCTTGTAGTTTTAATGACTGATTACGAAATATTATTAATGATAAAAGAGAATAATTTGTTTAAATTTATTCAGATTTCTGACACAGTTGTTTAGAATTTTATATGCGGATGAAAATAAAACAGGGGATGTGGACAAACACACAGAATTTGAATAATAAGTTCAGATTTTAGAATCTCAATCATTATTGATTATCCGTTTATCGGATTAATCAGATAAGCAAAAGGAAAGGAGAGACGAAAGCAAACGAAGAACTGAACAGTGTTTTGAGTTTTTGATTTTCGTTGGATTTTTATTTCGTTGAAATCGAAACTGTACATAGCCAAGAAAAACAGATACCCAAAGGAAAACTAGGAAAAGATATATGAATTTTCCTCTGTTTGATTTTTACTTGGTGATTTTGATTTTCAAGAACTAGAATTTTCTTCCTGAAGATCTGAAGGCAAATCTCCGTCGTTGTCGAGATAATTAAGAGAATGGCCGCTAGTTCAGTTCCGGTGAGTTGCAGAAAAGCTTCGATTCCTCCACCCTCCATGGATTTTCGTCTCCCTCAAATCACTTGCGCCGTTTTGATTATTTCATTATATGTACAAATCAAAGCAGCGATTCCGATTCCGATTCCAGCGCTGTATGATATGTCGCCCTAATTTTCGCTCATCATTAATTTGCTTCAAGCTTTTCACAAACTCCAATCGTTTCAGTTTCGACTTCAATCACTCAGTGAGTCAACTCGTCACCAGCACTGATCTGTCTCCCAATTCCGGCGAGTATATCCAGTGAAACCAGAAGCCATCCGTGCTGAAGCCACAGGCCGATACCGACGGAGAAGCTTCCGATCGTAATCAGCGCGTTTCTCAGGATCAGAAAGAGTGGAATAAGCAGCGTGGATCTTCATGAAATCGGTAGCAGATGAGTCTTTCCGGTCGACGGCCGCAACGTCCGGGTGACAAACTCTGGCAAGACGTCTGTATGCGGATTTGATCTCCTGAAAAGAAGCTCCGGTAGGGATTCCAAGGACCTCGTAAAGGGAAGTGCAGGAAGCCATTCTTTGAAGGTTGAGATAAGGTGAGGCGGTGTCCTCTCTGGAGGCGTAGGCGGTGGAAGAAGCGGTGGCGGTGGAGGAGAAGGCCTGCGGTGGGCGGAACCTGACACGTGTAAATTCTCGGGGAGAGGAACGGGCCGGAAGAGAGGGAAGAGTAAGAGGAGAAGAGGCAGATAACATTTTCGATTCGGGGGTTGAAATTGGATGGAGAAAGAAGAGGGAGTGGATGGGGATTATATAAAAGAGGGGTGAAGGAAGGAGTGGGACCGGGGTTGGGTCAGAAATTTAACCAGAGTTAAAATTGTCACTGTCTGGGTTAAATGAAAAGGCCATTTTGCGTTTGAACGTGGGCCCAGGCTGCAGGATGGTGACTCAGCAATTGGCTTATCCAATTTTATTGCTTTTCCGTTCTTGCAGATGCAGGCTATTAAAAGTCTTTTTATTTTTTTATTTTTTACAAAGAAATTAATTAATTAATTTATATAAAAAAAGAAATAAATAAAAGAGAAGGTTCCAAAGGAGTGGATGTGAACGATGACGGTGTCGACTTCGCTGTCCATCTCCATCCCCATCGACTCTCTAATCTAATCGTTTTCTGTGGAAAATCTTGGATTCACTCTCTTACTATCATGTTTTATATATATATATATATATATATATATATATATATATATATTTAAGATTTCGTATTTTTAAATGTTTGATTTTATTTCTTGAACAGTACTTGTTAGTAGATTCTATTTTAAAATATAGTAAAATAAATTAAAATAATTATAGAATATACTAAAATAATATCGTATATCTATGATATTATCTTGTTGTATTCTATTAATATTTTATGATATGTATCTATATCATAATAGATACAAATAGTAGTCCATTTTAATTTACGAGTAATTGTAAATCAGTGATATTTTACCATATTTGTAAATATTTTCACAAATTTTGTTATTTAAAATATTTTCATTTTAGTAAATTTAAAATTGTCTCTTAAAATTAATATATATTTAAAATATTTTCTTTGTAACAATTTTATCCGTACGTGATTGCTATTATTTAAATTTACTCTTAATGTCAGGCAATTTTGAGTTTGTGACTCCTTGTATCAAAATAATTCATAACAATAATGTGAAGGTATGATGTTCTTGTCATAGCGGGCTTGTTTTCAAATTTTCTCCGCAATTTTTTTATATATATACTTTTACCTATTTTCACTATAATTTGACGGACTATCAAGTGTTTGCAATTCTAATTTTTAAGTTAGATCCTTCAATTGTTAGGATTTTTATCCCGCAATCAATTATTGTTAATTTAGTCATTACTTTTAAGTATAAAATTAAGAAGTTATAGAGATTGGTTTATTTCAATAAAATCAAAGTTCAAAGAAACTTAGGTGTCCATCCATGCAGAAAATAGATTATCAAAGTGATAAATTTTCAAATATTTTACGTGATTATACTTTTTTTAAAAAAAAATACATTCTTCAAAATAATATGCATATTTTAAATTTAAAAAATGCATAATGTGTTTTTTTTAAATAATAAAAACTTTTCATCGTCTAAAACTATTGAAAAAACTACAATAAAAAAAAGTTAAATTATTTATCAAATTTTTTGTCCAAATTATTAAAACATGTGGAGATCCAATGGCTCTTTTCATAGAGCATTCGGTGTCTATTTGGCTCTCCACTTGTAAGAGAGGGGGGATTAGAGGTAACAATCTCACTATTATACAAAATGATTAGTACCCTACTTGAGCCCAAAATGGAGATTTTGTATATATATTATTTATTATTTTATTACAAAAATGGAAAATCAAATAACAAATATAATATATTGTTTAACAAGATGAATACAGTCTAAAATAATGTAAAATATGAAACTCCCATCAAAATTAAATGTTGACGTGGCATGAAACTCTCATTCTTCATCAACAGACTAATTAAGCACTGTACTAAGAAATTCAGAAGGCCATCCAATAGGGGTTAAAACGAGAGTGTAGATATATTGTTTTAGAAACCCTAATTAGGTTTAGTTAAGAGTTCTAGAATGGTAATTAACAATTGTAGTAGCCAAAGAGACGATTTTAATTTTTTTAAAAAATTTAATTTATGTTGTTAATCAAATATGAGTTAAGATTATAACTTATACTTTCGTTTGATTAAGATTTTTTTATAAAAATAAATTGAATTTTTTATTTTTTTAATTCAACAACATATATAAGCGAGAATTTGAACTTCAATTCTTTTATTCAATGTAATGCATCAATCAATTGTATTATGTTCAATTTGACATGTGTAAATTGAAATTTACTAAGTTAATTGGTTCTTATACAACTAAATCGAACAGATAAAACCAAAATTATTATTTATCAAATTAATATATAAAAAATATTGATGTGTTCTCTTAAAATTTATGATACCTTTAACGTTTCACGAACGCAAAAATATATATATATATATATATATTATGTTGGACAAAAAAATCGTGACAAAAAATTTTAGCAGGTTAATTTTCATGTAATATTATATAGTTAGGGTGAAGAATTTAAACATGTAATTTCTTGAATCACAGTACATACAAGCATCATTAAGCTAAGTTATTGTTTTAATAAAATTATTTTTATTAATTTTAAGAAAAATAATAATAAATAGGTTATATAATCCAATCTATGGGGACCCTCTCTCAACTCCCCACATTTTTTTTCCTCTTTTGCTGTTGGAGAATACACTCCACTTATTATTATTATAATCAATTTAAATGGCTGGATGTAATTGAAATACCAACTTTCCAACCAAGAAAAAAAAAATATCTTCCTTTTCTTTTTAATAAAATAATATTTAATGTATGGTATCAATGTAATTTGAATTGGGAGATTTTCTTTTTCATTTTTTAATGGATATGATTTTATTGGATGTTTTATTTTAATAGGCTAATGTATGGTATCAATGTAATTTTAATATTTATTTTCTGGATATTAATACTTTAGTATCTAAATTTTAAATTGTAGATTTTAATTAAAATTTTATTGGCTGATATGTGCAAGTAGTTAAGTAAGACATAGGCTACTTGTTCTAAAAGTAAAAATTTTGATTTTGTTACTAATATAATTTAACATTTTAGTTTTTGAAAAAACCTCAAAAAATAAAATAAAAAAATAGAAAATTTGACAAAATATTTATCCTTTATAGAAAAATAAGTGTAATAGATTTTTGTTGGTTTTTTATGAAGCGTAAATAATTTGTTATTTTTTTTGCTGTTTTTGAAAAAAAAAAAAAAAAACCTCTTTATAATTTGAAATTTGTACTTTCCAATTGTTCAATTTTAATTTTTATATTTTTTAATAAATTTTTTAAAACTAATTTTAATGGAAACTAATTAATCAATAATAAAATTAATTTTCATGCAATAAAATATAATATGTGAATGTTTAATAAAAATTTTAGGAGAAATGCTAATAGGTATGAAATTTTCTTAAAAAATAAATTGACTATAAACCATCCGTTTGAAACTGTATTTAACTTTTATTAATTTTTAAATAAGTTACAAATGGGGTTTTTGAGAATAATAAATAAAAAAAACAAATTATTTACACTTTATGAAAAAAATTTACTAACGGACAAAAACTAATTATACTCAATTTTACCATAAAGTGTAGATATGTTGTCAATTTTACAATTTTTGACAATTTCAATTAAATATGCTTATTATTTATATTATATATTTACATTACAATTTCTTTTATTAATTTTATGATCATTCTTATGAACACGATGAGAAAAAATAATTAAATATGCTTATAGATAAAATTTCGATATCATATAGAAAAAATCTATCTTATGAAAGGTATATTCACGACTTATTTGTTTTTCGAAAAAATGATAGAGCATAATATTTTGTTGGTTTAGTTACAACTAAAAAATATTTTAAAATAACTACAATTTAATATTTTTAAATTTTCTAAATGTTCCTTGGCAAGGTAGCAACATATACTCTTAAATTGTTATGAATTAAAGTTGACCTAATACCTCAATCTCCTCTAATTATAAGTTGTTTACCTAGAAGTCAAATGCTTTTTTTAATGCAATTAGAAGAGTTAAGGGATTTAATTATTTTGTTTGTATATAATTGCCTAGATGTCAAATATTTTTGCATGCAATCAGTATAAATAAACAATTTAATTGTCATTTATATTTTTATGTTAAATCTTTGATTGTCATGTACTCGTACTTAGTTTACTTTAAACTCTGAACTAGTAATCAATTCAAATTAAATCTTGAAATTTCATTAATGTGTGAATTTACACCATCTACTACCGTTTGTTTAGATAAAAACATTATGTGAGTTATATTATTTTATCAATTAAACTCTTAAATTTTATATATGAATTAATTTAAATTGATTCAATTTATTACTTAAATTACAAATAATTTTTATGAACGGCCAATGTAATGAAATTATAAATAATTTTTATGAATCCATCCAAAACGTGTGATTAGGTTGATTGAAAATTCTAATGGTATGAATGTGATTTCTAAGTAAAATAAATTAAATTAATTTAGTAATTATTTAGTTGTTGAAAATTAAGTTTATTGTCTTACAATTTCTTACTATGTTTTATATATATTTTTATGTAAATGAGTTAAATTTTTAGTCAAATTTCAAAAATAAAAACAAACATTTTTTTTAAAAAAATATATTTTAGTTCAAATTTTGGTTTGTGTTTTTTAAATACTGAAAAATGTGGATAATAAAGCAAATAATTTAAGGATGAAAATGACATTTATAGGTTTTATTCTAAAAAATCAAATGGTTACCGAAGAGAGTCTAACTTTAAATCATTAATAATACATCTAAATATAAATTTAACACATAAAAATATTTCTATTAGTGTTTTTCAAAGGTCTATCTCTAATTTCGTATTCTTGTAATTTTAGTTTATGAAAATAAGTGTGGATAAAATCTTAACCCAGTTGCAATTGTAGATGAAGAAATTTTCATCTCTAACTTTTAAGTTCAAAACACATATCTTAACTAGTTGAGTTATATTTTAAGTTTGATTCGATTACTAAAATAAAAACTAATTAAATTGGCAATAATTTGAAAAAAAAAAAAACCAAAAACATGTTTCAACCTAAAATTTCTCAAAATTTTGGTAGTATCTGTTTTGGTTGATAACATCACTATCATTACAAATGTTCCACGACAAAATTTAATAAAATTAAAATAATAGTAAGTTGCTTTAATTGGTGCACCCATATCATACGAAAGTAAATATAAATAATAATTAAAAAAAAAACCTCCCTCACAAAAAATTAAATTAAAATATAAATATATAAAAACAAAGAGAGTATTGTCCAATTGGTTAAATAAAACAAATTAATTAATTAATTAAAAACATTATAAAAAGTAATTCATTTAAGTCCCTTGTCATCTAGAAGACTTAACAAAAAGCTTAGTTGACTTAACAAAACCCTAATTTATTGGACTGATTAGATGTTGATTGGCTGCCAATTTACCCCATTTAACATTCTAATCTTTTTTTAAAAAATATATAGGGCCCTCCTTGTCACTATCCTAAGTAAATTATATATTACCAATTATTCATCTTTTTTTTATTAAAAAATATTTTAACTTTTAATATTAGAATATATATATTAATTGATATTTATTAAGTGACCCTTTAATGTTGGCCCTAGTTGAGGAATTTTTATGAATAATTACCTTGACTTTTGAAACCCATTGGATCAATATTTTATATAATTATATGTTTATGTGATGTGTGTAACATAACATTGTGTTATATATTTTAAATAATAATAATAATAATGTTTCTAGAACCCTGGCCCAAACCCACACATGTTGTCGAAAAACAGCTGCCTTCTCAGCTTTTTTAGAAAAATAAAAAATAACAAAAAGTGATTTACATGTTAAATTTTGTAGTAATTAACAACCACTCACTTAACTATTAGGTTTGGTTTATGCTAAATAAGTAATTAAATAATGAAGGATAAAGAAAATTAGTTTTTAGACCTAGTTTATATGACTAAACTAAATACCTAAAAATATTTTAGGTCTCATTCGATAATTATTGAGGTATGTCGTCTCACTCGCCTCTATCGTTAATGTTTTTTTTTCCTTTCATCTTTCTTTCTATCGGAGTAAATGGTATTTGTGACTGTTCATTTAGGGTTACATCTTTTTAATTGCATGAGTTGTGTTCATCATTTCAATTTTTAACCAATTTGAAGAAGAGATCGATATGACTACATGAACGACTGTACGAATTACTTTATGAATATGTCTATTCTTCAAATTGGAACTTCACTTTTATCCATCAACGTGTTCAACACTTTTCTCTGGCCATGAAATCTTTCTCCATATTTAAATTTGTTCAAGTTTGGTTTAACTCCATTAAAAAGAAGTTTGATGGATCTGATGGACGAGTGTTGCTTACGTAAAGAAATGAAGATAACTAAGATAAAAAATGACGAACATCCAAAAACGATAAGATAAAATTGTCGAATATAAACTTATGAACCGAATATAACCTAAACCCTATATTTAAATTAATAGATAAAATTATCTCTATTCCTTTATTTATTAGTTAAAAAAAGAAAAATCCATCTCTATCCTTCTAAATATTTTCAAATGATCAACCTACTTTTTTCTTTTATATTAAAAAACATTTACGTGTATTGAACGTATGATATATTTTAACTTACATTCCTTTTTTTTTTCTTTTTCTTTTTTAGTTAAAAAGACTTCATTCAATTAATAAAAAAAAATAATAATAGTAATCTATAATTTTGATAATAATAATTAGCCACTAGTGAAATAAAACAGCATAAAATAAGAACTTTATGTTAAAATTAAAAATTAAAAATTAGAAAAAATGATCTAAGCAGTAATAAGTACAAAATATGTCACATCCTTTGTGTTTAGGATAATCAAATCACAATATCGTCAAGTGGAAGATAAAGATAATCACAAAAAAAAAAAAAAACATCAAAATATTATGATATAAATACAAATTAAAAAAAAAAAGGAGCAAATTTCAACTTTTCTTTCACTCTCTGATGGGTCAAGCTCACGACGTTAAAATCAAACCCAATGGGTTCTTTGTCATCTCCAAATATTTTTAATTAAATATAATTTCAAATTATGAGCTTAATTTAAGTTAATCTAATTATCTCCAATATCTTTTTGGTTCGATATTATATAGTGTGAGAGATAGATTCGAATTTTTAATTTCTTAATCTATAATTAATTTAGGCTTAATTTCACCTTCAATTATGTCATAACTATTATTATGTTGGTTTTTTTTTTTTCATTTTGAGAAACATTCTAAAAACTTGAGAAATAATTTTTGGAATGGTCAATAAATTATTTAATTACAAAGAACAAAAAGATTTGGTCAAAGGTTTGAAATTAGAATTTTATTTTTCAATTTTTTGTGGGGGAAATTAAATAGAGGGTGCGATAATTTCTTACACAAATCGTTTTTTTTTCTTTCAAAATTTTGTGTAACTAAAGGGATTATATACTATCAATTTCAACCACTCATTCACTGTATATGTAGACCATACCCTAACTTTTTAGAATACTTTGAAAAAACGTCCATCTCAAAATCATATTCTACTTTTTCGTTTTTTATATTTTTTTTAATTTTAGAAAAAAAAATTTGAATTTAAAATAACTGAACGTTTTACTAATAAAATATTGTTCATTTTTTTTTATGAATGAAATGTTTATGAAACAAAATTTAAATTATTATCCTTTCATTCTTTTCCTGTGAAAAAAAAAATCATTCAAAACAACAAACCTCGTAAATTAGAATTAGGGTTTCTACCTTGATAATGTATTAGAAAAATAAAAGGAGTCTCGTACTCCTTATAAGAGAGATATATTACCCCTCTTCCATCGTTAATTAATTTTACATTGAAACCCATGCTTATCTAATATAATATAATAACTCGTAAACTCCAAACGGGTATTTGGGTCGATAAAAAGAAATTTAAATAATTTAATCAAGACTTAAAAGAGATACCATCTTAAGAAGTACTGTTGAGAATCTCACATTTGAAGAAAATGAGGAGACCTCATACTTCTTAAAATATAAGGTTTAGATGGACTACTATTCTCATTGTTAATTGATTTTTAAATGACATATTTTTTAATAATTTAAAATATTAAAATAATTATTTTAATAAAAAATTGCCACCTTACAACACGAAAAATTTTCTTGCAATTTTGTAACTAACGTCCAACAAAAATGCTAGTGTTTTCCAATGCAGAGAAAGACAGAAGGGCACAAACCTTTATAAATTTATAAAAAAAAATTGCGGTTGCATCTATCTACAGTGCAGCCCCTGCTGCACCCAATTAGAAACTGATGTGACACTTATACAAATTTCTTTTTTAAAAAAATTAATTATGAATAGAAAAAATAAATGTATAGACTTATCTGCAACCTGAGCTGCACCTAAATATAGATCGATATAAATTTATAATGTTAGTTAAAGTGTACTATTACTTTTTATTGTTTTATTGAATTGCAGCCAAATGAATTTTTTAATTGGAAAAGATATGTTTCCATTCTGAAAAGATCTTCAAGTCATTTTTAAAATTGATTGGTTTTTTTTTTAAATTATTTTATGGCAATAAATAAAATGTTCATATTTTAAAAAAGAAAAAAAGGCATAATTGTAGGGCCAATATTAAAGCAGCCCACAGCTGGTACTTAGGTCTTGCTCCAAAATCCAAACCCATTACCATATTTTGTCCACTAAACAAGAGAACTTTTTATTATTGTTGTTTTAAAAGTTGGAAAATATCTTTTGAGGTTTTGTTTTTATTTGGTTAGTAAATTTTAAAATATTATACTTTTAGTCTTAAATATTGATTTTTTATTTCAATTTAATTATAAAGTTCTAAAATATTAGAATTTATTTTTGGGATTTTATTTCATTTTTTCAATTTAGTCATTATATCAGTATCAAGATTTAATCTTTTTAGCTTAGATTTTTTTAAAAATATACTTACTTTAGTCTTTGTGTTAATTTATATTAATAAATTAAAATTATTATTTGGTTGAAATTTTAAATTTAATTTTAGCAATGATAAAAAAATAGAAAAACTTAATTGACTATAATTCTTTTAATTTTAAAATTAATTAAGAGATATTAATATTTAAAGTGAAAATTCAAGTTTAGTTCGGTAAAATTTGAAAGTTATAGATCAAGTTGAAACAAAATTCAAATGTAAGCATAAGTAAAATTTTGATATTTTAAATTTAAAGGCAAAGTTAAAATCAAACTCAAAATTTAGAGACTAAAAATGTAATACTTTGAAATTTACGATATAAATGGAAACTAAACAAAAAATATATAGGAGAAAAATTGTAATTTTCCTTTCTTTTTTTTTTTTTTTTTTTTAAAAAAGCACTTTTAGCCCTTCTTATTTTCGGAAATGTGGCTTCATATTTCCATATTTCCATTTTTAACCCTTCTAGAATGTTGGGTCCGGCCCGGCAAAATAACTGCTCCACCGTGTCCATTATTAATAATTTGCTCCACCTCCACCGTGTATATTATTAATAATTTTTTTTTTGGAATAGGTTTATTATTTATAATAAAAGTGGAAGACTTTGCATGTAAATTTTTTTTTTAAAAAAAGAAAGACTTCCTTGTTTGGATGTTTTCTAATGGGACAGCTCGGTATGAATCCATTTTTTTCTTCACAAAAATGTTTAGTTTTGGATTAATTATTTTTCACTAATTTTTCATTATTATTAAAATTTATGAACTGAAAGTTCAAAGGTGATCGTAATGAATGAATGATGTGATCATTAATGAAAATTTAAAGGTGCAAATATAAGATGTTGTGTTAAAAAAAATAGTGAAACCTAAAAATTAAATGAAAACACAACTCTCAAAAATAAAAATAGTAAAAATTAAATCTTTTTTTAGCTAAGACATAAATGGACAGAAAAATTAAACTAGTTTCACTTTATTCACTAGCCCATGTGAAATAAGTGGTTTTCAGATCCAAAGTTGACACCCTCTAATAATTTTAAAATAAATTTAGCACTCAACAAAGGAAAAGTGAAGAATAAAAAAATAAAAAACAAAAAACAAAAAACAAAAAACAAAAAACAAAAAGATTACCCTTGAACTTGGTACTTTGGTTAAAAATACATCTTCTTATTCAATAATACTCTTAAACCTTAAAAAGAAAAAATAGAAGAATCATCAACATTAATTTTAAATACTTTGTTTAAAAAATACTATTAACTTCCAAAAACTACAATAATAAACATTAAAAACGTTAAGAAATATCTTTATCATTAATATATGGATAGAAATCGTTTATAACTTGTTTGAGAAAATTTCGTGAAGTATTAACGATGTTTGTTCATAAACTAATAGAAATTTTTAGTACAAGTGTATTATATTTCCATCCAAAACTAATTGTAATGATATTTTAGAATGTTTTGTTTTAACTTTAAAAGCATTATTGAAAATTTTGGAAGCTTAAGAACATTTTGGACACCCCACACAAAATTACAAAAAACGTTTTAGCCTGGTTTAAAATCAAGTGGACTACCCCACACGAAATTACAAAAACGTATAGATATGCAAAAATTATCTGTCTTGGAGTTGTCACTCATAAATTTTAACCACATATGTAATGCATCTCAAAAGCACATATCAAATCAAATGAATAAACTATGCATTGTCTATCTAAACTATATAAAATGAATTAAGTCTTAGTATATCCGTGATTAACTTATATATCAATCAACTAGATTCTTAGTATAACACCGATTAAATTATAAATTGACTAACAATAACTATACTAAATACTTACTAACCCATATATTAATTAAGATGTATACTCTGAGTTTGTCTAGTTGTAACTATTTTAGCTGCTATTAGAATGTTCTTAGTTCGTCTAGTTGTAACTTTTTTAGCTGCTATTCTTGTTTAGATAAATTAGGCTAGATTTGATTTGTAATTACCCAATATCCAAATTACAATTGAGAGGGGAACGGGGCATTACTACCAAGGCCGAAGGCCAATATGAAGGCTGGATTTCGGGCCCAATAGTTTGAACAAACGGGTCTCCTCATGGTCTCAATCTCCATGATTGTGTGTTCTCGGCAAAGCGGGCAAAGCAACGACCTCAATGGAAGCCACTGATCAATGCAACCTTTATGAAACACATGCTTGCAGTTAGGCAGAACACGAAGTTCATCTCCGTA
The DNA here is from genome assembly GCA_037974625.1 of Cucumis cinereus. Classification (NCBI taxonomy): domain Eukaryota; kingdom Viridiplantae; phylum Streptophyta; class Magnoliopsida; order Cucurbitales; family Cucurbitaceae; genus Cucumis; species Cucumis cinereus. The sequence continues at coordinate 5,998,672 of JBBPDJ010000023.1, read as the reverse complement.
CTCAAACTCCGCCAAACATATGACACAGTTTCTGGACTCAAACGATGTAAAACAATAAGACGACGGCACATTCGAAGACGAGTCACCATAGATATATACAGGCATGGCAGTGAGTAACTGGCTGCTACATGTGGATGAGGGAGGTTTAGAGGAAGGAGAGCTGAGTTGACGCCGAAAGCAGGTGAAGAGGGAGATGAACAAAGTGATTACAAAGAGGGCTGCAATGGCGGAAGTCGCACATATAGTAACAATTCTTTCTCGGTTTCCAAATGGATGTTCGAATAAGGAATCTTTAAGAAGGCGTCTGTAGCTGTAACCGAGATCATCCACTGAATTCATGGTTGTGAGTGAAGAAGGGGTGGAGGAATGTTTGAGGGTTATCTCTTCATTTAGGTTTTGAATAGAATATATATGCAAAAAGGTTCCTAATTTAGTGCAGCAAGTTTACATGCAAACAAAAAGAAATATCAGAGCATTGAAGGGTTGTGAATCATGCTTGGATTTTTTTTTTAGTTAAAAAATGACGCAGTATATTTAATGGTGAAACAGCAGTTCGTTGTCATACCTTTTTAGCTTTCCTTGACACTTTTTATCAGCAAACTATCCTGCAACTTTGTTCGAAGAGCTTAGAAAGGATCCCATATTGCAAATAATCATCACTATGCTAATTGCAGATAAGTTAAATCACCGTTTTTTAACTAACCATTACAAAGCCAGGATAGTTGGATCAAGATTCGGGTAATCTTTCTTTTCCCTCTAAGCAAAAAGTTCGTTTTGTGTGCATATGTTTTAAAAAACAACAAAGTGGTTTCTCATTCATCTTGCCATTAAGAAAAAGAAATGATAATTTTATGTGCACGTGACGTTGCTACATGAGCTGATTCCAACTAGGTAAATGATTGGAGTTCATATATACAGGCGCTAAAAGTGAGAGAGAAAGGGCAATAACTCTTACAGAATTGATGGTCAGCGAGTCAGCATCCATCCAGAGATACAAATTTAATATTGGTGGGAAGCGAAAGATAAGGAATGAATTTGGCCAATTTTGTATTTCGACTTCATTTATGCCGAGATTTGGAAGCCGCCCATTTAAAGTAACCACAATTTGCTTCACGATTAGATGCGGGACCCTGGTGAAGTAAAAGAAAATTTCAGTTAGCAAAGGTACTTGACCTTGGCTACGAGACATGTTCTGATAAAAATTAAATGAGTTAAATCGCCCGGGAACATCCAACAGCTCAAGTTAATGAATTATGATAAATTCAATCTTTATAAATATCGACTACAAGACATGTACCAATAAAAATTAAATGAGTTATCACCGGGGAATGCACAAAAGCTCAAGTTAATGAATTATTAATTCAATATTTATTAATACTTGAATACCACTCATCACTTGTTGACTTGGTAATTTGTAAGAAGCTCAACTCGTGGTTAGGTTTAAAAATAGGACTTTCTAAATTTGATACCGTCTTAAAGAAAATTGAACCAAAAAAAAGTTGTTATGGTAAATGCATAACTGAGAAAATAATAGGGTTACCTCTGCACGAGCACAAACATAAAATCTGCGGCCATTATTAGGACCTTGTTTCTTAACTACTCGAGCAACACAAGTCTCCTTATGGCCCTTGCAAAGAGGTATGCTATTCTGCATAACCTGCTGTATCCTCCGCCATTCCAACAAGGCAGCACCACTCTTTTCTTTCTCTACAGGAGAGGCATTAATTTGAGACTGACCCTGATATGGTTCTAACTGTTGGCCTGAGTCGCTGATTTGAGTATTTGATCTAGGAATTTCAATAGGATTAGATTCGGAGGTATCTGCTTTGTTGATTGAAGAATCTGCATTAGAGCTGTCAGCATCGTTGCTAACTACTGAATTTTTCTGGAAGAACGACTTTAATGACATCTGGGAACACCTTCTAACTCTTTTCCTAGTTTCATTCTCAGGTACTGCTTTCGCATGTAGAGACTCATGCATAAAGGTGTTGCATGCAGCCTCCTCGGCACAACTTCCACCAGAACACTCTCCTGTTCTTAATAGAGAATCTTCTGTTTCTAGGTTTGTCAAAGAACAAGATTCACTAGGACGAACGCCTGACTGGTCAACATTATCAAATGATCCATTAAATCCCTGAGAATAATTCCCTAAGATGATGTTCCCATGTGAAGATGAGTTTGATATTTTGCACGGTGCTGAATCTTCAGCAGCTTGTCTTTTCAGAAGCATCGACACTGCATATGTTTATGGTCACATTAGACTCAAGATGATAATATTACAAAGCAAGAAGACAGCTTACTTCCAATTAAAACATTTGATTGAATTATGCACGAGATGTTGGCAGTGCTATAAGCTATAACTTAAAAATTGAGAAGAATTACACTGAAACCAGTTCTCATGTTATGACATTTCCTTAACAATTTTAAAGAAAATGAAGAGGTTTTTTAGATATATTCAATAATACACTGATAGACCCCGATTTGCTAAGGTAATCCCAAAGAAATAGGAGGGAGAAACGTGATGGGAAAATGATGTAATTGGTGAGGAATGAGATTGTTACTTGTGGGTGTGTGCGTAGTTCGGTGGGGCCCATGGTGAGGTTTGGTTAGTTAGAGAAGAAGACTTAAGAGGCTGAATGTGAGAGTTTATTTTTCATCTTTGCCAATTTTTGTTTTATAGCTCCTTTTGAGTAACTTGAACAAGAAGGAGATCTCGAACTCGCAAGGCTATTTTGCCTAATCAGTACACACAATTTCGGGACCCATCACATGCATTCTTCTACGTTCATATTACTACAGGGATGGATTTCAAGTTGTTATTTTATAATATTGGAGGACTGTAAACCACCTGTCCTACATAATACATTTTCTTTCCATTACTTTTTGGAAGAAAATTATCTATAGAATCACATAAATAACCCACATCATTGATGAAAGCATGATAAATACACATGCAAAGCGTAAATATAATACATCAGCGCAAAAACTGCAGTCAAGATAAAGTGCAATTCCTAAGACCTATATAATATTGCATACGAATATTGTTTAATACTTAATAAAGCGACCAAGCAAAAATGAGGAAATCTTTCCTACCAAGAGTTTGCTGAAGCCCGTGAATCTTGGGATTGTATCTTGCAGATAAAGATGGAGTACTATGTTGAGGAGTATCAGAAATTTCCAGTAGACTTGCATAAACCGGTGCATGATCAGAACCTTCTAGTTTAACAGTCCGCTCTCCCTTCCACCTATATAACAAACAGTGTGATATTGAGATCCTCCTTCAATGAACAAGAAATTATGAAGACAGTGTGTACAACTTCATAAGCAGTAATTGAATATTGCTAAAGAGCCTGTTTAAAGAAACTATAAATAATTTATGTTATCCATCTACAAGCACTAAGAGGTGTTCCGCTTCAAGCAACAGTCAGAGCACTTGGTTTTATGAAATTGAGATCATCGCCATATTTCATTATCATTGTCATCATTCTTCACCTTAACAAACGGTTGTGCTAGACTAACATGGTCTAGGATAGCATTTAAGAGTCTTATGCAAATACTTTTCAAGGTTAAGTCTAAGCATTTGGAGCTTTTAGAAAGTTCTGGTGGATGTTGAATCTAAAATCAGTCTCATTCAGACAGAAAAAACAAACAGAGAGAGAAAATGTAGCATTGTCCATTTATTTAGGATCTTGGACTTAAGTCATAAACCTAGTCATATTGTGCGAAGCTAATAAAACTTGTTTCGAATCTGCCGGAAATTTTTTACAGCAATCATACTTGAAGAAATATAAACCTAACTTGATGTGGGGAATCCGACAAAAATTTATTCCACCCCTAGTTCTTATCCTATATTGCCCGCCCCAACACATCCAAGCTTGGTTGAATTTGTATCACCATAAGAAAAAATATCCAGGACTCCATTACATCCCTTTTTATCCCAATTTTTTTTTACAACTCCATTATATCTTGAAATATCTTAAAAAATTGATATTCCCTAACGATGATGATGACAACAAGAAAAACTGGAACAATATTATTAAAATCCTTTTAGTATTATATTTTATAGCAGGATTGGGATGACACCCTGACCCAATATTTTACATTGAGAATAGCTAAACAAATTGAAGCAAGTTTTTTAGCAGAGTTACTGTGTTTTCTTCTATAAATACAACCAAATAATTGATGCTCAGAATAAATTCAGGATCAATCACTAAAATTAAGATTGCAATAGCTGAAAATTGTGAACACACAAACAAATAAAAAGCTGAAATGTGTTAATACATACTATACTAATCGCAAGACTTCATAATCAATTATATCATTTATTTTCTGGAAAAAAATATACATCTGACATCCTATTTGATCTAATTGTGTACCTATAAGAATTTCCATCTTTCCAGCGTTTGTACTGCGACAGTATGTCACATTCCATAACATGACAAGCTACAATATTATGGCCTGGCAGGTGGTTGTCATGATGTAAGCATGGTCCTGCACACAATATATGGTCTATCCTTGTCCCATAATTGAATACTTCCGCACCTGTACTTTGAGGCCAGCATGTATATGCATCTCTTCTGCAAAAACAAAACAATTGGACGACTAAATTTGATTGTAGGTGAATTAATCTATTTACACAGTTAAAAAGGTTGTCTCCCGTTTGTCCATAAGCCAAGGAACAGAAGCAGATTGAAAGGTGTTGATGAAAGGAGGGAGGTAGAATATACAACATGCTACATTATTAACTGCAATTGAAATAAGTGTTAATAGTCATCATAATATTTGAAATTGAAACAACCCCCCTGGTACTTGAGACATGATGATAATAGCACAACTGTACCATCTATCATGTCACTTATTCAAAACACCAGTATTGGTGGGTGGTATAAATTATCAAACAGCAATTCAATCTCAATAGCTAATACCACAAACAGACATAACCAGAAAGAATCAATGATTGTCATTTTATTGATGGCAATAAACAGATTCCTATGGTTTAAGATGAATCGCAAACTTCTAACCAAAAAGAAAACCCTACCGATCAGGATGTTTTGCTCTGAAAATGTCAATGAAACGGCCACCACATGCCACCAGCAAAGATCTCAGCCATCTCCGAAACCTAAAAGACAGACCACATATGTTCCACAACAAAGTTAACATACCGAATTATAGTGCTTAAGAGTTAAACAGAAATAAAATTAGGCAAGGTCCCCAACATTTAGAAAATTAGATAACATGCTTACTCATTATTCTCAAAATCTGGTCCTGCATCACAGCGATCCATTGAAGTAGGTGCAATATTAAGATCACCAACGACAAATACCCTTTTTCCCATATCCAGAAGATGCTCCCATCTTTTCTACAAATGAAATATCCCAGATTAGTGAAAGGGTAACAAACTCTAGGTGCATGCTCCCTGAAAATTATATAATGTCCATATATACATCACATCTGGGGAAAGAAGAAATATAATCACCTGTAGCACATTGTAAAATTTTAACTTGAACAGAACCCTTTCTGAATCATCACTTTCAGCACGAGGCCCATAAATGTTGAAGAGAACTAAACAGTAAAACCAATTCCAACATATCAAGCAGGGGAAAAACAACTAAGCCTGTAAGCATTTTCAGAAGTGTGGCGCAAGAAAAAGGTCAGCATGCACATTCTTTAAGAACAAGCTGGCACAATAATGCAACCTAAATTGTGTTTCACTAAAGTTCGCTTGATGGGGTGGCAGGTGGAAACCATATTGGACGACAAACTTATAAACCAATAAACAATAGTCAATTAACTTACCAAAAAGGTCTATTAACTTACCAAAATGGCCATGATCTGTGACTATACAACGCCCCTCGCTGTCTAATTTAAGGAGCTCCTCTCTCGAAAATTCCTCAAGCCCTTCTGCAACTGCAGCCATTGTGCCTTTTCCATCCTGAGAACTTTCTAGAAGACCTGTGAAACCTTCCTCCGCCCGAACTGGCAATGCTGCTTCATTACTCGAAAATGCTGACTTAACACGGCAAAACGTAGCAACCCCTGCAGAACTTAAGCTAAATAAGCTAATGCTAACACGGCCAGCCTTTCATCTACACTAAGATGCCTGATGACTAAAGAAAATTGACATTCAAAATCCATGTCATTGCTAAGAACAATCAAGCCATAGTCAAAGGATAGTCAGTTTGAACAATAAACCAACTCTCAATATTAGGAACAAGATAAACAAATGACATCGAGTTACAACAAACTTATACTACGCCTAGATGAGGCGGTTCAACAAAAAAGACTCGCTAACCTGAGTAACCGGTTCGACCTTTCTCCGAGGTACGAGTGCAAGAAACGAATGATTCGTAACCATCGGCTATGACTAAATCCGCTCGCAATTCCTGCCTTCTTAATTTCGTTTCCTAAATTGAAGACAAAAATCACGAAAACTGAACCGGACTGAAAGTACTTAATCAAAGATGAAAGCAAAGCAGACCTGAATGCAAATGATATCAGCATCGAAGGAATCGAGCAGTTTAAGAAGTGAACCAAACTGTGCGATGCGTGGCCTTAGACCATTCACGTTGTAAGTCACTATCTTCATCTTGTAATTCGTTGCTTTTTCATTTCAAGGTAAATTGTCTTCCTCTCTCTGATCAGAAATGGATAATAATTTGTTCTGAATAGCTTGGAAAATCGTCTGCTGCAGCGCCGCCGGCGAGAAGCAACTCTCGGGAGATGAAAAAACGACGTTGCACGGCGGAAGCGTCGGCTTACATCGTAGCGCGCAACGTTCTCGCGGCGAGATTCTGCCTCGGGTCTATAATTTTCCTTTTTCATCAAAATAAAGTTACACTGTACCTATCGACATGTAATTAATTATTTAAAAAATAATAATTTTTAATCATATTTTATACGGTAAAAATACGAGAAGTACATATTTTTAAGATACATCTAAATATTTTCTTTTTCGTTATAAAAACGTTATGATTAATGAAAATATACTTTTTTTATGGATTTAGGATAAATCCTTAAATTCAAACATCTCGCTCCATTGTGAGGAGTTAAATTTAAAAATTTAATCTTATATTTAATAAGTCGTCCTGATTATTTAATTAACTTAAGTCTTTATTTTATATTTATGAAAATTTAACAAATATTCATAATTAAAAAAAAAAAACAGGTGTAGGGGATTTGAGTAGTAACGGGAGCACTGAAAAACTCCCTTTTTTGTTATAATCTAGATTGGTTGGGGCGCGGGGCATCCTCGTGGTCGTGGCTCGTGGAGTCCACGATCTGGTGCTGGATTTTGTGGTCTCGTTTCGGTATCATAGTGGAAGTGTTAGCGTAAGAACGCATTTCTCTTCTCCTTTTCCCTTTTTTTTTATGTTTCCCTTTATCACTCAAATTCATCTTTCCGGCGCTGAATTTTCATCTTCTGATTGTCTTCTTCCCTTTCGTTTTCCAGATTTCTCTTTATCCCTTGGAGGAGGATTCAGAGGAATTCAACTCTGAGATTTACTCCTCGTTTCTTCTCTTTAAATACCCTTTTTGGGATCCTTATGGAACAGTGGAAGACCGGAGATTTCTCTCAATCTATTGTACCAGCTGATTTAGTTCCTTCCTCGTCTCTTCAGCCTCAGCCTCTTGCTGTGTCATCCACTCGCCACCTTAGCAACCAGCTTACTGAATCCAGGTTTGTGTTGGGTTGTGGATTTTGATTAGCATCAAGCTTATATGTTGTTTTGAATCTGGAATTAAGTGTTTTGGATGGATGGTTTTATGGGTTGAGTTAACTGTTTGTTTCCATATCTTGTATTGTGCAATTCTAATAGTCGATCTTCCTTGGAAATCTGGGATGAGGATTGAGTTTTTTTTTTTAATTGACCTAGTATTGTTGACACCAACCCAGATGAAATTCTTAGCGGTTTCTTGTCTCTCTTGTTGCTTGAGGAATAACGGTTTTTTATTTTTGACACTTCGTATTTTTCGGTGGAATTTTACTAGTGAGAACGATACCCCACGATTCAATTGGGAAGCAACCTTGGTTGAACATTCTAATTCTTCGAATTTATCATTAAGTAGCCCCTTTTAGTTCCTAATTGTTTTTATAAACTAAAGAGTTGAGTCACTGTTACCTTTTTAAGAAACACTTTTGAATCTAGTCAATTTTCAAGAACAACATTTTAACAAAAGAAAGGGAAAAAAAACGTGTGCAGTGTTAGAAATTTGAAGTAGGTTAGAAAGCAAAACAAAAACTGAGTGTGTAACTTAAAAAAATATTAGTCAATTGAAAAGATAGTAAGATGCTGAGCCAGCAGACTGAATTGTGTGGATCCAGAAACTTTTAACAAAGGATAGTTTTGGAAGCCTGTCATTTTTTTTATAAGAAACGGTATATATAGATAATCAGAAATTGAGAAAGACAACCTAAAGGTGAGGGCCAAGGAGGCCCTCCCAGAAGACTCTGCTAATACAAAAACGCTTTCCAATTGTTGAAAGTCATTGAAAGACTATAATTACAAAAAAGTTTTGGAAGTCTGTCATTTAACTAGGGAAAGGGAAGCGGTCCTTGTAAATGACATGGACGGATCGTACTAACGTTATATTGGGTATTTGTTTGCTGATGGACATCTTTCAGTCTTCAAGTTGTAGGATTTTGATACTTTTCTGAAGTCTCAGTCATGGCTTTCATCTTACTCACTCTTCATCCTTTTTTGGGCATTTCTCAGGTTAAGAACAGATGCAGAAGTAAAAGATCCAATAGCAGTGAGAAAAATTCAAAAGGCAGATCGTGAAAAATTGAGGAGAGACAGACTGAATGAACACTTTCTTGAGCTAGGAAACACATTAGGTAAAGTTAAAATATATGTCATTTGAGGCCTATGACTTCTTTTTTCCTCCTTTAATAAATCGAGAGAGTATGACAATTAGTCAAGAAGGCAGGTCATCATGTGTTTCTCCATAGATTTTTAGTTGGATGATGTCCTTTATATGATTTGCATCTAGTAACCTTGAACAACGGGCTCTAGTGTTTTACAGAGCTTGACAAAATCTTAGGAATGAGTTTTTAGTGCAAGGAGAACTTGCATTAATTTTGAACATCCAAAGAGTTCTTGCTCTTGCTCAATGTTTCCTGGGTACAAGTTTCATTCAACTGATTCATATAATTCTCTTGGTAACGTCCTTTGCAGAATGCAATTCACTGATTTGATTTTACATTTCTATATTCTATTTGGCAGTTTAATGATAACTAATACATGTACGCACGTGCCATTTTCTTATAATTTTTATATAAGGCCATTGGGTTCACTTATTGTTTATCATAATGCTGTGGACTTCTCTGGCTGTGTTATTTTGTTTGACTGGCTCATGTCAGGTATTCTGTTCATGGCTTGAAGTGACATCGTTGCTATTCATTTTATTGCAGATCCAGATAGGCCTAAAAATGACAAGGCTACCATCCTTACAGACACTATCCAAATGCTGAAGGATTTAACTGCCGAAGTCAATAGATTAAAGGCTGACTATGAAGCTCTTTCTGAAGAATCACGTGAGGTTGATATCTAATTCTTTTACAAATTTTCAATTTCCTAAGGTTCGGGGCCCTTTGTGTGCTCATCTCATCTGGTGGTATTCCACAGCTAACGCAGGAAAAGAATGAGCTTAGAGAAGAGAAGGCTTCATTAAAATCAGATATTGAAAATCTAAATGCTCAGTATCAGCAAAGACTGAGGGTCATGTTTCCCTGGGCCACAATGGATCCTTCGGTTGTCATGGGGCCCCCATATTCCTACCCAGTTCCCGTTCCTGTTCCCCCTGGACCTATTCCCATGCATCCGTCATTGCAGCCCTTCACCTTCTTCGGAAATCAGAATCCCGGTGCTATTCCCAACCCCTGTTCCACATTTGTCCCATATACTGCTGCTGCCAATCATCCGATGGATCAGCCATCCGCCCAGTATGCTTCCAACTCGCATATATCTAGCAAACAAGATTCCAGAAGTAAATCATCAGATCAGCACAGGCGTAGTAATGCAGAAAGATGCGATGAATCTACCGATGTAGCAACGGACCTTGAACTTAAGATGCCTGGATCTTCAACACAGCAGGTGAGTTTATTGTTTTCAGAACCCCACATAAATATGTGTAGATCAAATAAGAACATAATTGAGTATGTTTTCAGGATGCATCCTCTGGAAGTAAGAAAGGTAAACAGTCGCAAAGGAAAGAAAAAAGTGTTACGGATTGTAGTTCTTCGAGTAGGTTTTCTTCATCCCAAGTTCTTCAAGATAGCTCCTCTAACAGCGTTGGCGACATCCCAAAACAGAACAACTGAATTCAAGGTTACTGTCCTCGTCAAAGTGATTAAATTCAAGATTACTGTCCTCATCAAAGTGATTAAATTCAAGGTCGACCTTCCTTCTCCAATCAAATATTGAGTTCGAGAGCTTTAGCTTAAGTTCCCACATTAAAAATATGAGCAGTCATTCCTCATCCGGTAACTACTTGCCTTACCTAACTATGGCCATCGATGAGATGCGAGATATAACGGCTGCTATCGACATCTAATTTAACGAAGCTTACCATATTTTGAAATGATACTGTTACAGGCTGACACTGACATAATTTCTCCAGTGTAGACCCTGCATTTAGGGAGTGGTTAAGTGAAATATCTGCTTGTAAATAATTGTCCATGTGCCCTGTCCTACTCGTTCTAGACTACTGCATAGGCCATTCATAATGGGAGAAATCCAAAAGCTTTCCAAGTGAAGCTGGAAAATGCTTATGTATACATTTTGATTTTGATGTGATTTTCATTCATTTGAGATCAGTTGAAATGATTTTGAAAATGACAAGTAATTTTAACTACTTTAAAGAAAATATACTGAAATCACTTTCAATCAAAACACCAATCAATGGACATGAGTTGTAACAATCTAAATCATACAAGTGAATTAACAATATTTGAACCCAGAGCTTATTAATATCTAAATCTTACAACTATGACTTTGTTTTTTTAATATTATACACTATTTTCTAAAATTATTAATCCAATAGACCAATATAGTCTATACAAATTTAAAATTTCACAATATTCCATTTTGACCAAATCAATGTAAATGTAGACTTTTAAATTGCAAATATATTAAAATTGTGAGTCGAAAAGAGTTGTAAACAAGACAGATGTCAATTTAGAATACAAACATATCTAGAATTAAGAAGTTCCAATTTTGTTTGTTATCATCATTGATTGCAAACTTCATACCATTCATTATGGCACTGTTTGACAGCAAGTCAAGCACGTAGCTGTTAAGAATTGAATAAATTTCTTGAATCTCACAAGATTCAAAGCACCTTTCTGAGTCATTGAGAATTTATTAATTAACAATATGATTGTGATCAAGTTCTACATAATATTAAGTTTAATCAATGTACAAAATTAATTATTGAATAGTTAACTCATTCACAGTAGCAATTTCTTTAAAATCTGATCAATTTCTTAATATACTTTTTAAGAGATAATTGATAAAATTTGATATTACCTCCATCCAGTATAGCAATTTCATAAATGATTCTGGATTCTTGTAAAAATAAAATAAAACAAACTTCAAAAGTAATTGGATCTTTAAAATAACTTAAGAGGAAATAAAATTAAAAAAATATATGTTAAAAAACTATTTTCATAAAACAAGTCCTTGATGATACAATGGGAAAACACCCAGAAGTACAAATAGACAATTCCTTTCCCAAAAAGATTGTTGAGGGCAAACTGCAAACTGGTATCAAGGAAATATATTCCATCAAACTTTTCATTTTAAGAGTTTGTAATCAGATATGCATTTCCATTGCACAAACAAAGAAACCCCATCAACATGAAGGACTACAATACATTCCACACCAACTGGAGCAGCTTTGAAGCAGATCCAAGGTAAACTATATATCTATATAAAAACGTATTAACAGTCCTCAAAAAATACTCGTTGTCGTATAGGCTTGACATTGAAGACAATCAAACGAGTAACTAGGGTCTCTCAGCAAGTAAAAATTCTTAAAGATGACTGAATTTTGCCTTATTTGATCCCCCTCTCCTTTCAATCTTTTCCCAACTTATCATTCTTATCTACATCTTTGGGGAATTGTGGGGACTAGAAGGTCTAAATATGAGGTCTTGAACTAATACTTGCAGTTCTTAAAAGTCTTCTGAATTCTGATAAGCTTATCTTACCATCTTTGTCAATATCTGCCTCCTCAAGCAGTGGATCAATGGAACCCTTTAAGCCCGTATGCTGCAAAAAGCAAGAAGATTATGTTTTGAATATTGCAAAACAAGACGAAAAGTCTGTATGATAGAGGCAGAGAGAGCTCAGGAAGGGAACTATGTTGGTAGACAATAATGCCACAAGCTAGACTATATGTGTTGGATTTATCATATCTAAAAGTATGCAAACTTTTATCTAAAACCAGATTCTTGAAATCATTGATTTTGTGAGATGATGGGTTTTCGTTGCGGTTTGGAGCAGTTTTAAATTAGACATAGAAGGCCAACGGTTATGTCAAAGTAATTAATTCCTGACAAAATGTTATGTGATGTAATATATGATGCTAAGAACTCTGCCCGGGAGTGGGCATGCCGAAGAGAAGAGTGTTTACGGACAATCAGTACATTGTTTAAAGGCCACTGTGACCTTCCCAATGGAATTTATTTTAAACAACGAGTAGCTTAGGAAGGGAAACTTAAGAGTAGAATGTCGGTATCAAGCCAGAAAAAAAGGGGGAGAGAAGTTAGAACATACCATTCTTAGTTCCTCTGGAGTTATAAATCCATCTTTATCTATGTCGAATTTCTCAAAAGCTGCCTGTGATCGCTGCTGCCACTTTACAGAGTCGTGTTCCTCTAATTGATGCACGTGTAATGTAGCTGCGACAAATTCTGTGAAATCGACAAGGCCATCGGTATTGACGTCGATCTGTATCAACCATATAAACTACTTTAGTTGCATTCTTTAGTTATGAGAAGAGACAGGGAAAAATACCAAGAAAGTGAACCAATTGTAACCAAAAGCCAACAGTTTTCTCCACATGGAGAATTTCTAGAGGAACATTGGTGAGAAATGGTAAATTTCTAGAGAAATTCTAGACAGTTTTCTCCACATTGGTGAGAAACGGTAAATGTATACTTACTGCTTGAAGAATTTCTAGAACACGGGATTCTTTCAATTTCCATGGGAGATCTTTAGCAAGAGCCTGCACATAAGCAATCACCAATTATGCTAGAGAAAAAGAAAAAACTTGTATTCGTGTGAATAAATTAACTATCTCACCTGTCTCATTTCCTCAAGGCTGATGGAACCATTCTTATCCACATCGATTGCATCAAATTGATCACGTAGATCAGCAAGCTCTTCTTCACCAATTGTGCTAGCCAATGCCTACACAATAAATAATCATTAGCAGGAGAAATGGATGCAAAGAGACCAACTGGTTTTCGGTTTTAAAAGATAGCTACAGAGAAGCATTTCCTTACCCTCAGAGCAAATTGTTTCAAACGACTGTACTTAACAAATTGTCTCATGTTACTCAGAACGGATATATCAATAGGGATTTCCGATGCATCGCCACCCTCTCTAACCCATCGGTGAGCTGGAAAGTGAAAAATGCAATTAAATAATCAACCCAAATGGCTTTATCTCATATGGAAGAGGAGAAAGAATAATACAAAACTCAAGCAACTAAAACAGACAGAAATTAATTTATATAGGCTTAGCAAGAATATGGGACCTACATAGGGCCTGGGCAGCAGTTAATCTAGCTCGGGGATCCTTTACAAGCAACTTCTTAATAAAATCTTTAGCACTAGGGCTGATGCTTGGCCAAGGCTTCCGTCGAAAATCAGGCTTGTTTCGCAACACCTAATGGAAAAATAGTAAAATACAAGCACAATGAGTTCATTACTTTTGGGTGCATTTTAGACAACTTTATCCTCGAGGTTCCACAGATAATCGAGCTGATAAGCTAGTTGAAAAATGGCAGAATCCAAAATTAATGCAATCATCTCATTGGTTCCATGCCAAATAAAACAGAAGAACATTTCCAATTCCACAAGCTATTTCATCTTGTTCTGAAGAAAACAAGATATCTGAAATAAACTAAATGTAAGGAACAAAATTATAAAATGCACCATACCTCCTTAAATATGCCGTCCTCTGTCTTATCCCAAAAAGGGCGCCTCCCACAAAGTAAAATATATGTGATGACCCCTATACTCCAGACATCTGATTCTGGCCCTGACTTCCTTTTCAAAACTTCAGGGGCTACATAATATGCACTACCGACAATGTCATGAAATTTCTTCCCTGCATATTATACCAAAAATGAGAGAAAGCACAGAAGATATCTTTTCTCTTTTTCTAATAATGACTTTGAAGTGTACATATAGGATACTGAACATCTCGTCAGATTCTTATTCCTACCAGGTTTGATGAAGTCTGACAAGCCAAAATCGGTGGCTTTCAGATGGGAGTCCTCTTTGGCTGACTTGAAAAGAAAGTTCTACATATAAGAAAAGTGCAGGTAAGAACAAAGTTCAGGAAGGATAGAAATCACATGGACATAATTATGAATGCCGGTAGTGTTACCTCTGGTTTCATGTCTCTGTGTACCAAGCCATGTAAGTGACACTCTGCTGCAACTTTCAGCATTTGCCTAACAACTACAGCTGCATCTTTCTCTGTATAGCGGCTATCTTTCCTGCTTCAAGCACTTTCTTTAGATATGAAAGCTAATTGAATACGCAATGAGGGGAAAAACAGAAACAAAGAAAAAAAAAATGAAACGACAATTGTGAAGTATTTTGGGACTGTACGTGTGGGAACTAAAGTTTACTTTTACTTTGGAATAGAAAAATCATCAGCTGGAATGAAGCGAAATATTACAATAAAGATTGACATTTCTTACTTGGACAATATCCGATCCAACAATTCACCACCTTCACATAACCTGATACAGAATGTCAAAAAGGGCAATGATTAAGATGTAAATCATTAGGAACTATGGCAAATACATTTGCAGACAGATTCTGTTTTTCGTAGAAACCACTGATAAGAAATAAGATCAATAGCAGACACAGCAAGGATGGAAGTTCAGTTATTCAATGAAAACATCATTTTAAGAAAAAAGACCAAAAGAAAAGGCTTACTCCATCACAATATAAACATATGAGTCATCCTCAAATGCATTATGGAACTGAACCACATTCTCATGGCCAGTAAGTTCTTGCAATATCTTGACCTCTCTCTTAACATCCTCGACAGCAATGGGAAGAATCATCTGCAACAACAGTAGAAAGTTTCTGTATCAAACACGACCCAAAAACAGCATACAAAGCCCTTCGAAATAAAATTTGAAAACTCTCTGACCCAAAAGCCATTTGCAGGTGAACTCCTATTCTTGACCATACAGTCCTAAAAAGTTGCAAACTAGCTACACAGTTATGAGCACAGCATTAACCTTGTCTAATGGCCTGAATGAAGAATTTTCAATAGAAACAAATATGTTCCTTTCTTCTTCAGAAATAAGAACCCAGTCAGTGAAGCATACAGCTGCATCTTTAGGGAAGAACTATTGAACTAAAGGTGATAATTAGAGTCTGATCCTCGGCTAAAAACAAAGAAACCCATGACTCTTAGATTTAGATAGAGGCTGTGTTCAATTAGAACTGCTCAATCTTGTGTGCGACGAAGATCTATTCTCAATCCAGGTAATTCAGATTAATTTTCAAGAATCCCTGAATTGGTTCCTCGCAACATCAGTCGTGATCTTGCAAAAACTGGCAAATCTGCAACTACTTTTTTATGCCTATGGCGGTTAAAAGGTGAAGACTGCCCCTTGCTATAAAGTCAGGTAAATGTTGGGATTGACGATGAATCTGTATCGAACCCCACAAAGAGAACATATACCAAATTGGCAAATTCAAAACCTCCATCAGAGGAAGTTCTTCCTTTCCTGCTCCATTACTCTGAAAAATCGTTCAATTACCAAATTAAACCTGGCTAGCTCTTCCAAACGATGTTGTAGGGGAAATTCAACCCAGAATGCAGATAAAAGCCAAGCACTAATTAAGGCCGTAGATTCACAAAAACGAAGAAGGAAGAAAAACATACATCATAAGTTGTAAGAAACAATACCTTATTCTTCTCAATTTTCTTAACAGCAACTCGATCCCCATTTGCTTTATCGATAGCTACATACGTATAACCAAATTGACCGTGTCCAAGCAATTTCCCGATCGTGTACCGTTCATCAAAATTCTTATGATACCCAAAATCGGTGCGTTTCCCACAAGGAATCACCCCGCTTTGCCGCCGCGAAACATTTTTCTCCTTAATCTTAAGCTGCTGACTGTTCCTCTTCGGATTATCATTGGGTCTCTTCTGATTTTGACTTGTATCGGTTGTGGTGGATTGAGGGTTGGCGGTGCTACCTCTCCGGTTGTGGTTGACGGCGGTGTTATTGGTGTTGCTATTGGAACCACTGACTTTGGAGGCCGAAAAACAAACACCCATTATTTGCTTTGTAAGGGAATCAAAGGGTTTCAAGGGAAGAAGCCATTGGAGTTGAATAAATACTTGTAATCAGTGACAGAGATTAGATGAAGAATGAAGAATGGATATTGGGGAGGAAAGTTTTGGGCAGACAGCAGGAAGGAGAGAAGAAAGAGAGGGGATGAAGGTGACGGTCAATGAGATTAATTTCTCTCTTTCTTCCTTTGAAATATTGAAGAAAGGTAAAAATTTAAAGAACAGGAAAAGGAAGAACCATCAAAATTCATCACCATTACCATCATCATCATTCTCAAAGCTTTTTCCAATTCTCTAAATTAAGATCCCAATTTTTTTTCACAACTCAGCTGTAATCTGATTTTCCACCTTCTTCCCTCCCCAACTTCCCAATGTGTTGGAAAGAATGGGAGCAAATTTGGACCCTAGCAATCAATCTTCATACAAAAATAAGAATCATTTCACATTATAAATGTGAAAAGAAAATAAACCTTTTCTTTTCTTTTTTTCTTTTTTTCTTTTTTTCTTTTTTGCTTTTTTGCTTTTTTTAATAATTGGGTTATTATGGTTGGGTTTTAATATTATTTTGAAAGGGGAAGTTTTTTCAATTTTAGGGGTTAATTAGATATATATTGTAGTTTAAAAATTCTTTAATTTTTATTTTAATTTTAATTTTGATTGTCCAATTTTCTAAATTTTTTTACCCATCTTAAATTCACTCGCTACTAATTTATTGTTAATTTATTTTTAAAAATTATCTGCCATCTTTTATAACTTTTCACTATAAATTTTGAAAGAAAATTCATATATTGTATCCTTTTGCGAGAAAATTATTATTGTTTAATTACTTTTGGTAAATATTAACTTTTAGTGACTTAATTTAAGATTAATGAAACGCACAAAGACTAATATCCAGTAAAACTCAAAAGATAAGGACTAAAGTGATATTTTAACTTTCTCAGACAATTATCAAATCAAATAGGTCAACATTATTGAAAATATTACGAAAAAAATCTTAACTTTAATCAAAGATAAATGTTTATTTCATTAAGACTGAAAATAGAAAGGGATTTGTTTGGGAAAAAAAGAATAAAATGTATTAATTAGAACTAACAATAGCATAGACTGCTCTATGAGTTGAAGCTGCCAAAAAACATTCTTTCTTTAATGAAAATCGAGTCCAAATAATAAAACAGATTAAGATTAAGGTTAGGAAAGGATTTAAAAAAAAAAAACTATTTAATTAATTAAATCATTTCATATTATAATTTGTTACGTGATAAATTTATTATTATTATTATTTTCTTTTTAAGTATAATAGAGGATGGTGGGGGGTAGAGAGTGTAATCACCGAGCAGAGGCAAAAGGAGTTTGGTTGGATATTTGTGTGTTGGTCAATGGCTAAGCTCAAGGCTGGAAGCTGACTTGGTCAATTTTCTTCTCTCTTTTGCTCCTCAATTTTCATTACTTTTTAGTCAAGTTTCAAGTCTTTTTTATTATTTTATATATTCATTGCTGTTTTTTTTTCTTTTCTTTGTTAATATACCTTTTGTAATATTTTCCAAATATGAAAATTAACTACATTTTGTCAAATAATTATTACAATACTTTATTGACCTCTCAAACACGTCACTAATTTTGCACTCAATCAACTTATTTAAGTTATTGACGATTTAAGATAGTTGAATTGAACCGATTTAAATGTTAGATTTTGAGAATTAGTTTATTTTTCTAAGTTTTTTAAAAGTATTTTATATGTTTTTTAACTTGTAATTTTGTGTCTTATTATAGATCAATGTCATATTTAACTTCTTTTTTCTTTTTGTTAGAGCGTATAAAATACATGAAAATATTACATTTGTGTTTATTAAGATAAGTACTTTCAATGTTGTGTTTATTGTATGCGTTGTCTTAAGATCTATCTTGTAGTGGTTCATTCCATGTATCTATTTACCTAGTCACTATAAATACAACTCAACTAGTTAAAGTATGTAGCGCAAAATGCACTTTGAGTCCCTAAGGTATGAGGTTAGGGTTTAGGGTTTAGGGTTTAGGGTTTAGGGTTTAGAAACTGCATCAACTTTAGGCCTACTACTACTACAACTTTAAGCCTTGCTTTCTTTTCTTTTCATCATAAGACAACTCAATTCCATTTTTCAACTCATCAACAAAGCCCCACTTTCCTAGATTTTGCAGCTTACTTATAATTAATTATATTAATTAATTAATTAATTAACTAATTAAAAATAAATATAACACTAAAAAAGATTCCCCACTCAACACTCTTCCAACTTTGATTTCTTCTCAACCAAACTAACTTTCTTAATAATTTAATAAAAACGTGTTTGAATGTCAATGGTTTTATGTTTTCCTAATTATTTTTTTTTTTTTAAAAATGTTTGTAAATACTTGGAAAGGGGGAAAATATTTAAAATAGACTATTTGAACTTAAATAGTCATTACTTGTATAATAAATAAATAAATAATGTTTCCAAAAAACGTGATTGACTCTTGTAATAATTGAAAATGATTTTGGAAATCTATGTAGTTTTTTAAAAACCGCATAATACAGATATTAGTCCTCTACAAATTTCAAATGTCGTAAATGTGTCACGACTGTCTCTTTTTTTTATATAATAATAATAATAATTGATGAGCGATAATATTGAATCTAAAAATTGAATATGCACGATTATTTTAGAACACTTTTAAATTTTATATCAATTTAGCTCCTAAATTTAAATAAATAATAATTTAGTCAATCTTTTTATAATTTATAATAACTTAGTTTCTACTGAAATTTTGTTTGAGATTTAATAATTTATTAGTTAAAATATTATTTTGTATTTTACAGTTTCATTCGATTTTAATTTTTATATCTTTAATTATCTAATTTTAGTTCTTATATTTTCATCATCAAAAGTTACTCTTTACTGTAATTAATTAAACAATTTAAACAATAAAATTATTGATCAAAGATTATTTTGTTATAACAAACTATAAATAATAAGTTATTACGTAATAAAAATGGATACAAATTTTATGACAAGGAATAGATTTTTATAAATCTCGAAATATTTAGATCAAATTACTGTTTATTAAAATTTAAGAAGCAAATTATTGGATTTGAAATAAAAATATATAGGATAAAAATCATTTTTAGTGTCTAAACTTCCGTAAAAGTAACAATTTAGTCTATAAACTTTATTTTGTAACGATTTAATTCCTTATTTATTTTATTTTGTAACAATTTAGTGATATGAATATAAAAATTTAATAAGATTTCTCGATAATTTTATAAAATATAATGTCTATATTATAGAATATTAAAATTTGACATCAAACTTTGGTGAAATTTGTTTATGTTAGAAACTAAATTGTTACAAATTTAAAAGTACAAGGACTTATTCGTTACGTATCAAAATTCAAAAATTAAATTGTGATAAAATTGAAAGTACACCAACTAAATTATTACGAATAAAAGATTTACTATCAAAATTATTATTATTATTTAACAAAAAAGATGAAATTAAAGAAATAATTAAAAGAAATGGTGGAGGTGTGAAGTTTGAACAAAAAGATGTGTTTATTGACTATTGAGCTGACATGTGAAGTCGGTTAGAGTTGACAAGAAATCTGTGTGTCACCATGACGGAAAGCCCAAAAGGTGAAAAGACTAAAGAGGACAATACGGCTTTTGTCTCCTTTCTGTACAACAAAGGGGTTGGTTTGGACAATTCACATCATTATATATTTTTTATTTTGATTTTCCGCGTGAACCTAAAACAAAACTCTTCCCTTTTCAAACCTTCAACTATACTAATACTTGACGGTGGACTTTCTTTTCTATTTCCTTTTTTTGGCTATATATATAATAATTATTATTATTGATAGTTTTTTTCTTAAAAAAAAAAGAAAAAAAAGTTTAAATTTATTTGCACGTATCCACTAAATATTACATGGACTATAAACTAATTTTTATTAATCTAGAAATATGTTTTATTTTGAATTTCTTTTATATAATTTTCTTTATTACACAGTAAAAATTTGAACTAAAAACTCTTGGCTCTGTTCTTGACTTAAATATTAGTTGAGTTAAGTTTTTGTTCGCTTCTTTTGTATAATATTATATAATTGATAAAAATACATTCACTAACACGTATTTTAATTTAGAAAAATGAATTGGATTTATAACATGACATATTATATTTCTAAACATTTTAATCCTTATTTAGTATAATTTTATATTTTACAAATTTTTTCTTTTAAATCCAATAAATTTAAAACATAATTCAAATTCACAACCAAACTAACACTAACAACAAAAAATTTCCATAAATATATAACACATTTATAAAAGTAAAATAAAATAAACCACCAAGCAGGGGATTAACCATTAGACCTCTAGGGACCTGAGTGCATACCAATATCATTGAATCAAATCCATCTTGACAAGTTCCACAAATGTGAAAATGAAAGATAGAATCTTCATATTTAACAAATAAATGTAAAATATGTTCATATTAGCCGTTTAGTGTGTATATAAAATAGGGCACAAGTCTTCCCCTCCTCATTTGTATATTAGAATCTTTTTCTTTTTATTTGTGATGTTTTATTGTTATTTAAAGAGCGAATCAATTATGCATATGTCTAACTTTATATTATTTATATTGATGTAATTGATTTGCTATAATGTGAACATAATTCAAATGTTAAAACTTTAAAATATAAATTTCGAAAGTTTAATTTGTAACTACGAAGAGTATATACGATATTTATTATTTAATGTGATGTAACATTTTTCATTTACAAAAAAAGATTTAAAATTAACCTAGGATAGTCACCTGCCTATAATTTAATATCTTACAATTTTCTTTGCACTCAAATACTATACAATTATGTGGGTTATTTTGTAGAATTAGTGTGGTTAAATTGAGATAGGAGATAAGAAATTAGAAAAGGGGGAACTTCCTAATTTTACAAAATAATTATTTTCACAATGTGAAAACAAAAGAGAGTAGGTTATGGAAATTTGTCCCACGTGATACACATTGTAAAGTACGGAAGAAAATTTGTCTTTATGTTATTTTTAATATTATTTGGCGCAAGATGTACTAAAACATGCAAAGAGTTTTCAAGTTAAGGATTGAATTGTTATTTAAAAAGAAATAGAAAATAAAAAGAAAATCAACCACTTCATATAATTCAACCTAGACTTAGTCTGTAATTGTTGCAATTTTTAAAATAATTGTTCTTTTGTTGTATCCTTAGAAAAATCAACGGTGAAACGTGACAAGTAAAATGGTGTTTGGTAATTTTTTAATTTTAAATTATATGAAAAAAACTAGTTATAGTATTTGACAAATTAATACTAAATTTTTTCGTAATTTAGTTAAATGAATCAATTTAAGTTATCATTTCAATTGTTTTTTATTAGTATAATTATTTGAGAATATATATCATTTTAATTACAACTAATTTTTGTCTAATCTAAATCGTTTGACGAAAAGTTGTGTTATAATTGTGATAAAAAAAAAGATTAGACCAACTAAAATTTGGAATAAATGTGAAAATAAAATCAATATGAATTAATAATTTCGAGATGTAAACGATTAGGAAAAGATACAAAATTTATAGGAAAAGATACAAAATTTATAGGAAAACTGAAATCTAAAAGCTAAACGGTTTAGGGTTTAGGATATCTAATAGAAATGGCAAAAATTAGTAGACATTGTGGAGGAAATTAATTAGACAAATTTAGAAATGACTGTGAATAAATTAATATATATTAATTTTACCAAACACAACAATTCCAAATGGTGTTTAGTTTTTCCATTTTTTTTTTTTTGTTGGATAATAAACTCAGTCAAAGTTTGTAGCACCTAAAGATTGATCTCAAAATAGATTTCTAGTCTTAAATCTTGAAAATATTGAGAATGCAATTGTTGGGCCACGAACTTTGACAGTGGGTGTAGGGCCGTAAATAAGTACATTGGGCCCAGAATGGAAAAGAGTGGCCCAGTGCGGGTCCGTTAGCACTTTTCTTTTGACCTTCGTTGAAAGACAATAATTGAAGAGACGGCCAATCATCTCTCAATACGTGGCATCACAAACTCCATTTGTATTTTTCTCAAATTACCTTATTTATTCCTTTTTTTTTTCTTTCTTTATAACAGTTTGTTAAAAGTGGAAGAGAGAAAGGCTAAGTGCCTAACATTAATGTTATGTCAACGTAAATTTAAAAACAAACATTTAATGGAAAAAACAGTTGTCGCACAGATAATTCAAAATTAGCAAAAACCAATTTTGTACTAAAAAGCAAAAAAAAAAAAAAATTGTATAACCAATTTAGTTACCCAAATTGGCTAACAAAGCTCCATTAACAAGAAAAGTTATAAGATACAGCCCACATGCCCTCTTGGGGCAAGCTACTATTGTCAACAAGACAAACACCAACATTTATTTACGTAAATCATTTGACAAGACTCGGCTAAGAAACTCCGAATTGGCTAACGAAGCTCCATACTTTCCAGTTCTACTGCTACAGACACCAACAAAATCATACATACTAAAAGATAAAGCAAAAAGATTGTAATCGTTCTGAAACAAATGGAGGACCCAGAAAATATCCAAAAGAGACGTAATATAAAAACTCATTAACAAGAAGCAAACGTCAGTGAAACTTTTAATATGATTGTTCCAATTACATCGTTACATTTTCTTTTAAAATTTATTTTAACAAGGTTCCAAAAGCTATAAAAACAAAGGATCATTGTCCAGAATAACTTCAGCTGACCAGAATTTGAAAAGTAGATTTTGGCATCTTTTAAAGCTAATTAAGCAGAAAAACCTAAAGAGAAAAAAGCACTTGAAATACATTTATGATTCACTTGGAAAGACTCTGAAAGCTTCAGAAAGCATGAGAAATAAGAAGATAAATCAGTAATTATAGAGCGTCAGCTGTATAAAGTAGAACAAACTAATAAGTCTGAAAATTCCGATTGTGGTTAGATATATCTTCTTTTTTCCCTGGAAACAACAAATATTTTTTAGCATTTTCCATGAACCTTAAGGCGTCGGTGATGCACTTCTATGTGACTATCTGTGAATATTTGGTGTTGGAACGATGTGAGAACTGACATCATATGATCCACAATATACAAAAACCTTACCCCTTTATATACACATGGGAAACAAGATTAGCAATTGTTGATCGACTTCACCTATCAACACTAGTAATCATCTACAATATCAAGGGGTCGAGAGGAGTAATCAAGGACTCACAATTAGCTATGAACAATAATATGTTAGAAGCGGACCCCAAAAATCGGTATGCAAAATTTGTATCCTTTCCCTCCTGTTTCCTAGGTGTGGATTGTACCTTAATTAAAACCAGGGATGCCATGTCGGGTCCATCATGCACAGATTCTTTGGCTGCAAGGCAGCATCAACCAGCTCTGACACACCCCTTTGTACCGACTGAGGTGGGTCCATGGCATTCTCCTCCTGGTGAAAGTATGGGAGGTCAAGAGAAATTGAAGATAAAAAACACAAAAATGTAATATGACAAACTATATTGAAGACTTTCTACAAATTTCCACTCATAAAGACTTATTACTAGTAGTAAATGACAAAAAGAAACATCAGACAGTTTGCATGCATATAAAGGTCAACCCACGGACTTAAAATTAAAGGAAAGAAAGCAAAGTGTTACGTGGATTGGACTATACACGTTTGAGTGATTGGTGGAACGCTAATTCTACTTTTCCAAATGAAGCAATTATATGCAGGTTCAAGGTTAGAAGGCTTACTTCCTCGGAGAAATATTGAGGTGCTATTCCATTAATCCGGCCAATGACGAGATCAACATTGGTAGTGACCTTCTGCTTGAAGTCAGCAGGGTTCATACCACCAGCTGCAATGGATGCTAAAGGCATACCAAGGGGTCTTCGCCAGGACCATGACAGTAACTCATCACGGAAGAACATAGCAAGTTGATGCCACAAATGCTGATTTTGCTGAGATTTTGAAACCAAGATTAGTAAGTTACATTACATGTTGCCAACAATCATACAACAGAGCTAATAAGAAAAGAATTTCCAAGACCTACCTTTGGTGAAACAACTGCTTGAGCAGCAGAACACATGGCAGAAACAATTAAGCCTTCCACTCCAAAATTTGAGAAGAAGGCTTGCATATTCCTGGTTAACCTGAAAGGCACTGGTTCATTGAACTCGATCATACCATTTGCATCGTATGCAGGGTGAAAATCTGTTTGGAAAATCTTCCCCGTGTTCTTAGCAAAATAAATCTTGTTTGGTGACCTTCCTCCGATCTGTAGCATGTAAGACATAAAACTCGAAAGGGCTAATTGGATCGCAAACTGCTTTTTAAAGGCCCACATGTGGTTTCCACTGAGTAATGTCTTATACATGTACTGTGAAAATATGCCCTCGTTTACAAGGTTTCTTGTTATATCACCAAAAGCTTGGAGGCGAAGATCTACGACCGCTTCTGGCAAGATTTGGCCAGATATGGCTTGATTTAATTGCTCTTTGAAATATGTAATTGGAAGATCTGCCTCCTGGTCGTTTCTTGCACAGTGATTTTCATACACCTCAAGAAAAGTGCTATACATCAAATCATCTTCTACCATGCGCACCTATAAATCAAGAACCATAATCAGGAAAAACAAAAGAAGATAATAATAACAGTAATAATGAAACGAAAAAAAAAAAAAAAAACTGAAGTTATATTACTATGCCGCAGTCAGTTAGATGATGCCCGACATTTAAGACCCCGCTTGTTAACTATTTCGTTTTTTGCTTTTGAAAATTAAGTCTACTTTCTCTCAATTTCTTGCGATTAGTTTGTATCTTACTTAATAAAAGAGTTAAATTCTTAGCTAAATTCCAAATGCAAAAATAAGTTTGTAAAAACTACTTTTTCTAGTTTTCAAAATTTGCTTTGATTTTTCAAAAATGGGTAAAAAGTAGATAACAAAACAATAATTTTAGAAATGAAAGGAGTGTTTACAAGCTTAATTTTCAAAAACTAAAAAAAAACAACCAAATGGTTACCAAACGGGACCTAAATTAATCAAATCAATAAAAAGTGGATTCTAACCTGAGACCAAACAGGGATTATGATTGGAGTATGAATACATAAGTGGCGGCGTCTCGATTCCTTGTGCTTATCAAACATTTGATTCATAACTCGGAAGAGCTGCAAAATGCGCTCGTCACTTCTAGCATTAGGGGTCAAGGACGTTTGGACTATAAAATGACGCTGTGAACCATCGGAACCAATTAAAGTCAAGCGTCGGAAACTACTTCCATGTCTTCGGACAATTGGAATGTCTGCTCCAACTCTATCTAACTTCACGGTATGGTCAGGTGCAATTTCCTGATCATATTTACATAAGCTTGTCATACATTAACAAAAATGAGATGCCAGCAACTTCTACAAAGGCAATTATTTCTTCTACAAATGGTTCAGTTTTTTTAAACGATTATTAAATATAAATATCTAAGAACAAAATTAAACATTTAAATTCACATTTCACAACCATATACATAAATACATCTCATTAAAATTTCTTTATAAGTTAAAAGACCTAAGTACCAACCACCATTTAAGGTGTGTGCCTCGGTACCATATTTTTCTATTGCCACTTCATAAAAAGGTAAAAAAAGAAAAAAGAAAATATACACAATAATAATAAAAAGAACTTGCATTTAATTTGTGTTTCTCGCATAAACCCTGAAAGCTATTGAATTCTAGTATAACTTACAGTTAAAACTGATTAAAAAATTTAAGGGCCAGTTTAAATATACCTGATCGGTAAAGTATTGCCCTGGTACCTCCACATCAACCACATGAAAATCACGCAACACCCGGCTTTCTTCTTCTAATTTCAAGACTGCAGGAAACCTGTCCTCGACATTTCCCTGAAGAACATTTTTCCAGTGTTTCAATCTCTCAGTCAACTCTGACAGGGTTGCGGGGAAAGTGGAAGTGCTCTCTGGATCGAGATCACGTTCAAAATCTTGCTTGTACTCCCTCACAAAATCAACATGCTTATTAACGGCATCAGCAGAGAAGCAAGCCTTGCAAACTCCAGAGAGCTCCTTTTTCAGGGATTGAGGAACCTCAGCTGTTGTGGCAGTGGGATACTTGTAGCAACGATGGAGTAATGCATTAACCACAGCGAGAAGTCTCTCCTCTGGGAGAGTAACAAACCTTGAACCAATTTCTGTGAGTAGAATCTGCAGAAGGAAATATTCATTTTATGCATCATAATCCACTAGGACCATGTAATAATAAATTTTAGCACGATACGATGTACAACTACAGCATAAAAACCCTGGTGTTATACTGATATCATTTCCTCCTCACTTAAGCGTACCAGTTCATTTGCTGAATAGCAAAAGCCAAACTAGAGTCTACAATATGAGGAACTCATTAAAATAAAAATAAAAAAGAAACCAAACTAGATTCTACAATATGAGAAACTCATGGGGAAAAAACATTCCATTTTAAATTTTAAGGACATCTTTTTTGGACAAAAGAGAGAAACCAACATTCCTTATCCTTCACTCTCCTTCCTCCATTTTACTTCTTTCATGATAAAAATTCCTTATCCACTTGCCACAACAGTCTTTCCCACTTTTTTATTTAAAAAAATGATAAAAATAAAAGCTTGTGTCATCCGTCGCAACTTGCCAAATAGAGTTCAGAGCACATCCTCTCATTCACTCAAAGTAAAGCATAGATAAGAAAATATAAAAATGCATTGCAAAAGTTCCTACAGTGAGATTTCTTTAATGAAATAATATGAAACAGATGTTACTCGCCAGGGGATTCATAAATTCATCACCAAGGAGGAATAAAGAAGCACAGCTATCTTAAGTATCAAACAAACAAATGTTAGTCACCGTAATTATCACCCTGACTGGGGGGAAAGCAGCAGACGGTAATAAGAAAAGATAAAGGAATGAAATGACCGTTACCTCAAGTTCACTAGCCAAATTAGTGTGCTTGCTTCTAAGAGCCTCCATTATATCCTTTGCAGCATCAAATGCACTAGCAGCAGAACCCACTAAGCCCAAGGCAGCACTGCGTCTTAATGCATTTTGAGTACCTTCATTGACATTTGAAGAAGGTTGTGGGAGAGATTGATCATTTCCAGCATGCGTGCTGCTGTCCGCTCCAGTGGTCCTTTCAGGCTCTTGGCTGTGAGCATTACCACCATCATGAGATCCAATTCCACTACCTGATTGAGTGCCTTGGTGAACTTGGTTATCAGCAGGGGTACTACTGCCACCATGACCTGCTCTAGAAGCTCCGTCAGCCAGACCAAGAGAACCAGCCGAAGCAGCATTTTGCTGCATTCTTTGTTGAGCCATTGCCATCCTTCCTAGCTCAGATTTATTTGCAACATCCCGCCTTTCGAGCAAATAAGTACGAAGCCAGTAATACAATGCCTGAAATTTGTTAGGTAACTTTCAGTTAATAGAAAATAAGTGTAAAGGGAAATATTATTAAGAAAATGCACAAGGTTCACCTGAGGATAAACATTCGCAATTTTCAGGAGAACAAGTTTACAA
The DNA here is from genome assembly GCA_037974625.1 of Cucumis cinereus. NCBI lineage: Eukaryota > Viridiplantae > Streptophyta > Magnoliopsida > Cucurbitales > Cucurbitaceae > Cucumis > Cucumis cinereus. The sequence continues at coordinate 5,970,522 of JBBPDJ010000023.1, read as the reverse complement.
TGAGGTGCTTCCGTCCTTTGCAAGGAAAGTAAGAGTTGAGGAATCCAGGACAGCCAAACCCAATGAGGTATTTGATCCAAAAACTTGTCAAATGCTCGGCCCACAGGCTCATTGGGAGTATCAAAGCTGAGAAGATATAATACACGAGCTAGATGGTTTCTTGAGTTGGAAATGCCAAATTTAATGCCTTGAAGAAAGCAGCTAACAGCATATTCCAACCAAGTCTCGTCGTGGGATTCTTTGTAAGCCTGGAAGGAAATTATGCCTAACACAGTTGAGATTACATCTTAAAAGCTGAAAAAGATGAAGGAAGAAGAAAGAAAGAAGTACCATGTCACAATAGTTCCCCCAGCTTATCCATCCCTTGGGCAAATTCTTGAAAAGAGTTATAGCATTGGAGTATGATTGATTAGCACCTTCTGAATCACTCAACTTCAGCTGGAAATCTCCCTTGAGACGATAAATTTCTGCTTTGTGTTTCACGGGAAAATACTCTAAATTAGTGCTGTTGATCAGATTCAGGCCACTGGTGAGTTCTCCCTTCATCTCCAGGTAAGCCTTTGCCTGTTCTCTTATCTTCACAAAAGCCTCCTACAACCATACAATAGTAAACCCAATGAGACTCCATACCCAAACTAGCAATAAAATAATATGGATGAAGAAACACAACTAATGCATCTTCCACCATATTAAAAAGTGATCTTATTCATCCTCATCTAGGAATTTGAACTACTAGTTTGGTGTGTAATTCTTAAATCACCAATTCACCAAAAAGCTTAAGCTTGTGGATGAGGGTAAATATCATATAATATCCAACACTCCCCCTCACTTGTGTGCTTGAACTATCAAGAAAGACCCAACAAGTGGAAATTAACATTAAATGGGAAGTAAACAACATGTAGGGACTTGAACACAGGACCTCTCTGGACCACCTTCTCTGATATCATCTTAAATCACTAATTCACCCAAAAGCTTAAGCTTGTAGGTGAGGGTAAAATTTATATTATATCCAACAGTAATCAATTGATATGTAAGGTTAAATTAACAACTAATCAATTGATATGTAAGGTTAAATTAACAACTAACCAAAAAACCAGTCTGTAGGTGATATGCATATCATCAGAAGATCGCCAATACTAATAAGGTGCTATGCAAACACTTGGAAAATAAATAACACAATATAGTCTAGAAGTCATAAAATATGATACAAACATCTCAATTTTTTAATGAACCATAGATTGTAAACGAGTACACAATTTTCTCAAAGCTCATATAAAGTTGGAAACACTTCATAATACCTGCACTTCCATCGTTGAATGACCATACATCTTGTCAAGTATTGCTACACAAACATCATATAGTCCTTGTTTACGAGCAACATGAGCAAGCTTATTGACATTCCATGCTTTATCACGAAAACCAAGGTGATGGAGTTGGGAATTTGTGTTGCCAAAATCCTTAAATGCATCGATTACAGCATTATACATCTCGTTCCTCCACTGCAGTAAATCACACCAAACAGTCATACTATCCCATTCGTTCGGAATTCGCAGTCTCCAAGTCTCAAGGATATCCTTTAGATCTGCATAGAGATTTGAATGTACCCCAACAACGGAACTTCCTGAATGTTTGTTTCCATTGGCTATGTCAACAAGAATTCTAGATGATTCCTGCACTTCAACTAGCTGCTGGAACTGTTGCAAAAGTGGAATCCTGGCATGAACTGACATTTCAGGTAACTGCCACCATTGTTCTAGAGCGAGATCAACTCCCTTTCCCACTATATTTTCTGCATCTGCTACACCATTTGCACTCCTATCGTGAAGAGAAAAATATGCTTGAATTAAACGAAGTTTAGGTGTTTCTTCAACTTGAGCTTTTGGTATAACATGCTCTTTCATGTATGCCCAATCAGGCACTTTCCATAGACTATCAAGCAGTATATCATAATTTTCAATGCTCTTCCCAAAGTCTGCCAAAGCTTCCCATTGACTAAGTTGACTAGCACAGCAAAGCCATTGTTCTTCCCAAAGACACATCTCAGCTTTCGGTACAGTGTTATTATACGTACCTTGGGTTGCTTTGACCATTGATTGATAAAAAAGGCTTTGAGCACGCTGCCAGTAACCATGCTGAACCAATGAAAGTCCAGCTTTAGTTTCTGCAGTGTTTGCCTTCCTCTTCCATAGTCCACACCTCATATCTTCCTCATTGAGTAAGCGGTATAGCTCAGCTAGAGACTCTGCACATTTCGTCTCATTCATGAACAACATAACATGACTTTCCAGAAGAGCCAGTGCTATATGCCATGCATTGTAAGTCTTGCCAATATATTTAATGAGCTCACTCGGCATCCGAGGCTGAGGATGACTCAGCTGGAGCCCTTCTAAAAGTGCCTGCACAACATTCGGTCTGTGTGCTTGCTGTTTCTTGTGATAATCCTTTGACAAGAGGGCAATCATTGGTTTGGCCAATGCCACCTGCTCTTCCTTGTGCAATGTTACCCAGACAATAGGGAAAACCAAGACCCATAGGTGATACGCGACATTTGCATCAGTGTGGGCCAATTCTCTCAATGGAATAATAAGATCAGCCACCTACACAGTAAACATGTTAAACTTCTCTACATTGGAAAAAGACTATACCAAAATTCTTCAAAACAACAACACAGTACCAGTTAAACAGTTACAGTAACCAGTGACTGGTAATATCTTTGATGAATAACCAGCAGCAAGAACGAGAAATTTTAGGATGATTAGTTCCTAATGAGCAACACATTAAATTACCTGAAGTTTACTCATCCGATTTAAAAACTGTGCATGCTTAAGAACAAGGGAATCAAATGTTAAAGGGGCATCCTCAATACCCTCTTGACCATCAATGACCGGGTGTGGCACCACAGAGGAATCTGCAACATGACCAGATACCAGAAGAGGTGGTAACCTCGCAGAGTTTGGGGCAAGGGTTATAGGCTTATCCTCAACTAACACTGCCAAAAGGAGATCAAGGCCCTGTTTGAGCCAGAATACATCACTTAAAGCTTCCCAGTCCTGGATCTGGATGATGTATTGGAGCCTTATAAACAATGTTTTTCCAAGAGATTCATGATATAGTGTAAAGAATTTTTTCCTAATTTCGGGATCTCTTGCCCTCAGACCCAGCATGAACTGACGTTCAACCTTCTGAAATACTTCTTGACGCAAAGACACGGGATATCTAGATAACAAAAAAATTATATTGTTACAACTTCATCCAAGCACAAGAAGGTTAGAAAACAAAATTAGCACTCACTTATTTGAATCAGCACAAATTTCATAAAGGAGCTGCAGATATTTTCCATCCCACTCTTCTGCAGCGCTGGAAGAGAAGTTTTGCTTATCCACTTGTGATAGCTTCTGAAGAAATGAGACGATTTCCTTAGGAGCAAGAAAAGAACTGGATGAGACAGATGCACCCATTTTACTGAAGTCATCCTCAATCCACCCCTTTATCACATCAAGTATGCAGAGCAGCACACTGGCATCAGTGCCTTTTTCTGACAAAAGCGAATTCATGATTTGAGTTACAGAACGCTTGCACTCAGGAACAAGCATGACTCTTTCATTAATGAGTTTCAAAACAGATTTCAAATTGGAGATGACTGTTCCTACATCAGCACTTTGACGAGAAGAAGTTACTGCAGAATCGGGATCCATCCTTTGACCCTGATGATGACGGAGATAAACTTTTCAATGTAGTGCATGATGTTAAATGTATGTAATAGAAATGAATATGTCAAAAGATAATTTAAAGATATACAATCAAATAACATCAAAATCATAAGCTCAACATATTTTTTAAAATTTCAAAAGAAATATCCATATTTGACAAAAAGTACATGTATAGGAACAAGGACTAAAAGAACCCAGGCCAAAAAGAGGGCGCTCTCCAACAAATAAATTATAAAGGAATACATTATGTAGAAGAAAACAGCACTTACAGCAAACAAATGGTGAGTGAGTTAATGAAGATAAACCTGACAGTTATTGCACGTAATGTATCATTTGTTTATAATACCAACAGAAAATATCCCAAGAAAATCCAATGACCCTTCAACCATGCTTCTGCAGGTCGATAATGGAAAAGAAAAAGAAATCATGTTTTTCATGAGAGCATGTATAAAGCCCAAAATACAGTAGTCACAGAAAAAAGAAGTATTCTTTTGTTTTGTTGAATTAATGAAAAAGGAGACAAATGCATGGGATAAGATTTATTAAGTACCAGAACATTAATTGATTGTAACTTTAATATCAACGGGGCGGGGGTCGAGATGTAAGAAACAGGCAACCCCGTGCATGAAGAAAACACAAATCAATATAAGATCAGGTATTATTGGTGTGGAAAGAATAAAACACAGTAGATGACAAATACTATTTCTATGTAGAGAACGAAAAAGTGATGCTTTCATACTTGTCTCAAATGAGAACCTGCTGACGATCCCATATCTCGTGCTAGGCGCTGAAGAATACGACCTAGGTTATATGGATCAATTAGGTTCTTCTGCACCTCCGTCAAAGTTTTAATTACAAGCAGGACAAAACTAATGGAAGAAGCAGTGTTATCCTCAGATGATGTTTGAGGCGCAGTTAGATTATTAATGTGATTTTTTATTAGCTCGTCGACTTTCTGATACAGCAACTTCACATCCGGTGGTGTTGTGACCCCTTCCAATGGATAAGCCACAAATACCATTCTTAACAGGGAGCATAATGATTTTCCAGCATCTAACATCTTGTGCTTAAAACATGGTTCTAGAATCTGTCCAAAAAGATAAGAAACGTGATCTTAAGTTAATTAAAGTAAATACTTCGTTGATGGGATAATAAAGGGCTCAGCAACATACTTGAGATATCTGATTGATATTATTTCTGACAAACAGATGTGGCTGCTTCTCTAAGACTTTGTTCATTACATCCAAGCCCTGTGCAAGAGCAGTGGAAGGGTCCTTGGACTGAGATGGCTGGATGCTACTGAGCAACTTCTCTAGATAATTGAATTTCACATTAGCATTTGCCCACACCTCCAGAGCCTGTGAGAGAAGCTCTAATGCTTGCTTATACATGGCAGTTGCCTCCTTGTCCTTAGGCTCTATCACCAATGCAACCTTTATCCATAAAAAGTATAACTGTTAAAACGCCTAATAAAGATATTCAGAGATGGTCAGTTCAAAACAAGACCACAATGCACTACAAAGATGGCATTTCCACAATATTTGGCAAATGATATCATTCTAGTTTCAGTTCTTTGACATCTTTTATTTATATATAATATTATAGTGAATCAAATAGCCAATAGCTTGAAGACCGGTCAATGAAAAACAGTCTACCACTACTCATTGAAACTATATAGAAACAAAATTAATGAGAGCGACTGAACGTTACTTTTCAAAAAGAAGAATCAAGAGAAATAGAAGAATCTACAAGATACGCACGCTATGGGAAGTAATAAGAAATCGAGTTCCAATAAGAAATAAGAAGTAATACAAGTAAAAAGCTTTTCATTGTGGTAATCCAAACTATAGAGGAATTAGATGGACAAAATTAATGAAAATATCTAGGCAATAAGGCACGGGAACTATTTAGTTCCAATGAAAATATGAAAATAATTGAAACAGCACGGATGAACTAATGATACCTGAAAGAACAAAAAATGTGTGCTTACCCTTATAAGGAAATTTATAATCATTTCCTCCATTGCAGCGTTAGGTTTAAATTCTTCATCAGGCTGTGTTGTCGACCCAGGGGTCTCTATATTTGGCATTGATGATGCACCACCAGGAGACATGACACAGAGAGATTGAAGACCAGGTTCAACCTTGACCCGCTTGGTTGAATCTTCAGGGAATGTAGAACCATCAACCAAACGCTTGGAATCGGTGCCAGGAGGACATGAAGTTAATCCATCATTGCTGTGGCTAGGGGCATCACTTTCAGTTACAGGCTTCATTTCATTTTGTCTTTGTCGTTCCCACCCAACTACCAACCCGGCAAGATCAATCGCAAGTCTCCTATTTTCGGCTGTAGTATTATACGGCAAACCTAGGCGACTGAGCGAATTCACCATCTGTGGAACAAATTGAGCTCTACAACTGTAGAAGAGATCTGAATGTCGCACAATGAGTTGAAAAATATGAATCAAATTAGGAATTGAATGGCCCTCCTCAACCAGTATTTTTTTGGTATATCTAATCCAAATTGGCATCCGAGAGTCGCCAAGAGGCAATCTTCGTGGAAGTGCTGGCATTAGTATATCAAGGGCCTGCTTGACCAACATTTTATTCTCTGGTTGACAAGTTCTAAGAAGTGCTACAAAAACCTGTATATCCACATCAGAGTTAGGATACTTTGACCAAGAACAATCCCATAACGTATTTGTAGATATGGACTAGGTATTCTGACATTCATTAGTCACAGGCACCAAAATGGATTTCATTTGTGGCGACTTTAACAGTAGCACATTCACCCATTGATCCTCCATTTTATGAAAAACCAAAATAGAACAAGTATCATCAAAATAAAACAAAACAGAAGGTCCACGGGGATAAAAAAAGCAGCCCACACCAAAGAAGCCAACTAACTATACAAAAAGTTTTCTTTGATATGTTTTCCTTCATATTAAAACTGTAATCTTTCCTTGTTTATTTGAAATTTCACGGTACAATTTTTAAGGAAGTTTCCTACATATTGAGATGTATGGGTGCGCCTCCTAATCCTCTTTTTGGCTTCTTTATTTTTCTTATTGTATAATTCTCTTGTACTTTGAGTTATATTTAATAAAGAAGGTTGTCTCCTTTTCAAAAAAAAAAAAGGAAGTTTCCTACATATGACAGTCGTATAATTTGTGCCTAAGATTTATGGAGAAACCATATCTACAATCTATAATGCAATACCTGAAGGATAATTTTTTCAGGAGCTTGATAGGCCTCCAAGAAATGGCAGACATTCACAAATGCCCACTGCTTACTGGCACTATCTTCCCTTTTTAGATGGTTCCAACCAAACTTGATTAGTTCTTTCCTGTGATGGACCAGGTCACTCTGAAGATACTTGAGAAGTAAGGTCGCAAGCTGTAAAAGTTCTATTCTCAAGGGCTCATCATACTCAGCAGTCACCTAGACAGGAAGTTAAGATGAGAAGGAAAACTAAAGGGAAAAGAAAACACCAATAAATTGCAAAATTACCTCTTCTGGAGGATCAAGAAGTTTGTCGACAATTGTTTTAATTATAGCTTGATCTACAACCTCCCAACTTTGCCCATTTTGGAAGGCATGAGCAAGCATAGGAAGAATTAGCATTTGCATTACAACCACCAAATGATCATGACCAAGTTGTTTTGATTGAAATAGGTTTAGAAAATGTAAGAGGAGGGCTTTCTTCATGTTTGGTGGATATCCTTCAGCAACCTAAGAGAGAATAATAACCATTGCATGTAGTGGGGGACAGAACAGTAACCTTAAGAAAGGGAACTTGAGAAGTAGATTACCTCGATGATATAAAACTCCTTCAGAAAAGTATAGTCAATTCGAGTGTGAAACAAAAAGATGGAAAGTATGTCAAAGAGCACATTCACTTCAGCTTTTTCATGTCGCAGATAATTGAGGAAGCATTTTACTAGCCACTTGCTTTCTTTCACCTACGTTATAATGTTCCAAACATTTAAGAAAATCAGCTGTAGAAAAACATCAAATATAAATTGTACATCTCATTTAATAATTGATGAAGCATCTACCTATCAACCGACTCAAGGAGGAAAAAAGTAAATTCTAATTAGATTAGAGATTGATAAAAATTCTCTAAGAATTGATAAATTTCTCAAAATGAAACCATACATTAGAGATTGATGGAACCAATTCTAAATAGAAGAAAGAAATGGAAGAGGAACATGAAGAAATTTATTTGATAGGATCAATGAATTCAGCTTCTTCAACCCACACCAAAGAGGGGAAGAACAACGACTGACTTTTGGCTAACTTCAAAAGCCTCTCTGAACTACTCTCTGAAGACTTAATCAAGCATAAAGGTGCCAGAACAGAAAAATAAAATATCAAATTGACAAATATGTATTTCTAAAGCACGTCCATCGAAACACTAAGAAAAATATGGCTAATGACACTACTTTCAACTGAACTAATGTGTAAACTTTGTTCATGGACCAAAAGAATTAAAACATTTACAGGGTATTTTTAAAACAAATACAACACATGTGCTACACGCAATCAAGATCTTAACAGTCAGAGAGATCTGAGATGTAAATGAAAGAAAATAAGGTTAGCAGCAACTATCCCGCATGTAAGTGTAACGAATCTTTCTAAGCCAACAACCAAGATATATATCCACAGCTTAAAAGTTATATTTCAGAAAATGAAAACAGGTAGGCAATAATTGCTACCATAAATTCAGACACTCAATCATTTAGAGTTAATAATCTTACTTGCACTAGGTTTAACTCTTGTTCATTGTGCAATCGAGCTATTCTAGCTGGTGACTTCCAAACAGCTACCAGAGTGTCAAAAACTACACGATTGCTCTGTAGCCAACCAGGCATCAATTTGACCAAAGTTTTAACAAGTGCAAGACCACGAAAATAAGCATCAGAAACCACACTTGAGGGTGCAGATGGTGGATCGGAGACATCAGAAGGAGTTACAAGGGCTTCGTCACCTGATAAAGGAGCAGGTGGGGTTGATGAACCTGGAGTTAAAGCAGGTTCAGATTTAGGCACAAATTCAGGAAATGCACTGGCAAGTATCTTTTGTGGTGACTTTGCAAGTTCTTCTCTTAGAGGCTGGCCAGCATCTGATCGGATTATATACATAAATCTGCAAGCATAACTACAATTAGAACAAACAAATGGTGACAACAAGATTGTGTTTTAAGTAAGGCTTTCTATGATTGTCAATTGAGAGGAACTCCACAAACAAACCAACATCCACAACCTTACCGTCTGAAGTATTTTGGTTCACTAAGTCGAGCAAGGAAGTAATCAACAGCAAGTGGCGCATATCGGTTCAAAAATTTAATTAGTGGAACACGGTAAGGACTGTTGACTTCGCTATACACTTGTCCTGGGGGGAGAGCCCCTTCCAAATCAATAGTCAATGTTACTAGTTCATCAAGAAACTTTGACGCAGCCATGGGAAGCAGATGAAAAAGTTCAATGATAGCTGGAAGGAGAAAACACTAACATCAGTTAATCACTAACCTGTGCCAGGGGGAGTAAATATTCAAGCAACTCCATAAGACACAAGAAAGAGTGATCGGAAAATTCAGGTTTTGCCCTTGCACTTACCTTAGGTCAAAATTTTGACCATAAAGTTTTAATTTTATCAAAACAAATCACAAACTATATTAGTGGTGAAATAAATCTCTCTATTAGTTGAATTTTCATGTTTTCCACGATTTTCTTCTCTTTTCTTTTTTCAAGATTGTACCTAGTTTTTGGCCCCTCTTGAGGCCAGATGAGGGAAGTTTTGTAGATCTTAGCTTTTTAGTTCCATTAGATGCTTCTTAGATGAGTTTGAACATTTTGATATAAAGTTTGGATGCTTTTTATCAGTTTAATTTTGTGTCTGAGTGTGAATACTATTATAATGGATTTGAGCATTTTATTTGTTGGTTAATTCTTGTGTAATTTATAGGTTCATTCCTGGAACCTTTTTTCTTTTAAAAAGTCGAGGTATCAATTTTACCATCTATTCATAAAGTATAAGGCATTTTTCCTCAAAAGATTACCTGCTGCAATTTTTGGTTCTTCACCTGCCTTCCATGCTTTCTGACTTTGTGCAAGTTTCTCAGGCTCCAACCATTTCTTGAGGTGTTCTAACAGTTTGCCTCCCAATGTAACGTTAAACCAACTGGCCAGAAGTTCAAGGAGGCGAGCAAGACCTTGAAGAAGAGGCATGCTAAGATTCTTGGTATGTGCCAAGTTCACCAGAATAGGTCTAAGGCTACCTTGCAGCAGATCTTTGGGCATTCTTTGCTGATTAATAACCTATACAGAAAAAAGGAGTAAAGCCTAAAACGATACACACAAACACTGCACAACAGCCCATAAAAATAACACCTCACAAGGTCTAACTAAAAAACCCTATTGTACCCTCAACTTATCTCACCTATTATTATTCTTCTTTTTATGAATGACTAGATAGCAAAAATTTGTAAATACTGCAATTAAGCTACTAAAAAATAAGATTCTCATCTAACCCAACAATACATTAAAATTTAAAATTAGAAATAATTTAATATCAATTTTAAACAATAGTGGTTAAATTACATAAAATACCCTTGAACTTTTAGGAGTACCAATCACATTATTAGACTTTTAAAAGTTCCCTTTTAACCCTTCATCTTTCAAAATTGTCTCCAAAAATACCCAGAAGTTCCTTTCATTGAGACAGTGAATGAAAATTGGCGAGCCAGCTGATGTGTAAAGATTGAAACACATATATGACATCATCTACATAATTATTTGTGTAGTGAAAATTTAACTTTGGAAATGATGTTGTAAATGATGTCAACAATATTTTGAGTTAAAATGATTCGTAATAAAAACCTTAATCTTCAATATAGTTGAAATAAAGTTGTAAGAGATGCTATCAAACCTCAATTTTTGCAATTAGTTGTCATGTCAATTTATGTCCTCATTTTACGGAAAAAATCTCCAAGGGTACTTTCAGAAATAATTTCAAAGTTTAAAAGTTAAAACGAAACATTTCAAAGTTTAGGAATGTATTATAATTGAAACGTACCAAAATTTCAGGGATATTTTGTATAATTTAACGAAAATGGATGAACACAATTGGTTCTAATCATATTACGCAAAATGAAGACAAAAAAAATTTACCCAGTGCATATCATAGTAGGTTAGATATTTTTATTTTTTTTTGGTAAGAATAGTAGGTTAGATATGAATGAGTGAACTCTTGCCTAACATTGGGATTATACTTCACTTGTATTTATTGAATCTACTTACACGTTCTAATGTTCACAGAAAACAGTTCATACTGGCAATAAACAAGTGAAAGACTATACCTGTCTTAACCCCTCCTTTGCAACCGCAACTACTTCTGGAGTACGACATGTCAATGACTTGAAAAACATTGAGATGATCTTTGCACGCAATTCAGAATGATTGGGAGTTTTAAAATCTGCCCATGCCATGGTGGTACACAATAACTCAATGCAAGCTGTTCGGAGCTTGTTCAATGATGTGGCTATTTTTGGGTTCATAAACTTTACAACCCATACAGTTTCATCTGCCTCAGCTATTTGCAAAGCTTCTTGCAGAAAATTAACCAACTCCTGAGTCAACTTCAAAAGAGGCGGCCTTAGGGCCAAGCAAAAATTCAAGGCTGTAACGGTTCCAACCTGTAGATAAGAGCAAGTTAACATAGAAACAAAGTGAACCATTCAAATAACAACAAGCAATTCAAGACCTGTTGATCGATAGTCTTCAACCGAAGTGGTCGCAATAAGAGAGGCTGAAGCAAAGGTTGATACAGAGGTTCAAGCAACTCAGACACCTCACTACCAGTCCTACTGGCCAAAAGAGCTAAGCATGACTGTACATTCTTTCTCACGATAGTTGATGAATTGGGATTAAACAACTCAGAAGCAAGAACATCGACTACTCCTTGAAAGCTTTGTCTGCGTGGTTCACTGTTTGCTTCATCAACATTATTCACAACACGAAGAACATGATTAAGTACTTGGCTAGTCTCCTCTTGCTCCTTACTAGCATAAATGGGTAGCCTTTTCAGAACATATACCAGGCCTCGTACAATTTTTACTTGAAAATGGCAAAGAGTTTCAACAGTAACCTTCCCAACTAAAGCACCAAGGCCCATAACACCACCCATTTGGGCTTGCCATGTACAGCCATAACAACAATGCAAAAGCCGTGGCAAAAGTTGCTCAAAAACTGGAATACGGACACTTGGAGGTGGTGAATATACAGGGCTCATGGGACTGGAAACACTCATTGGGGTCCCCGGCCCTCTTGTCATCATTACATCAGTTTGTTTTCCACGACCAAGGAAAAGAAGTATCTCGGAGAACAAATTTAGAGCATTCAGAGCAGCTTTTGCATGGAGCCTGTTTTCATCTGCCAGCACCTCAACCAAAGCATCCAAAAATATGAGAGGGTCTAACTCTTTGAGATTACAACAGACACTGCTTTTTAATCTGGAATTGGCATTAACATTTGAGGGAAGCAGAGTACTCCCAAGTGAGGCAGATGCAACTGGAGGATTATTTAGAGAAGAATCGATATGGAATAATATAGCAAAATGGCGGCATACATTAAGCACAAAATCATCCTTTGGTTCATTGAGATCCTCCTCTGAACCAGTAGCAATAATGGTCATCAATAAAAGTTTGAAAACAGATTTCTCAGCCATAAGTTGAGTTTTTGTCTTCACACCCAAATCCGCCTGCAAAAAATCCTTCTATTTAGGGAAGTGACAGATATTAGAGTAATTGGCAATAAGAATGCATTCCCATCTAGGAAGAACAAGTAATGTGAAGAAACGAAAGGAAACGGGTATATCTCAAATGAGAAAACGGGTATATTTCAAATGAGAAAAACAATATCAATATTAACAATCATAATGAAAATATAAACAATCAGAAGCATATCAAATTAAAAGTTAAAACCATACACCATGTATATTTCAAATGAGAAAACGGGTAGGATCAGAACATGTCCATAAGCATGCAATAAAAACACACACGCCCTGTCCTAAAGAAGGGAAAATGTACGACCATCAGAGACCTCTACAATAAGACTAGGGTAATAAGAAAAACTCTCCTACTGACCAAAAGGCTTTACATCAAAAAGCAGAACATCATATGTCTCAGAGTTTAGAAGCAGTACAGTCTAATGAAATCTAACCTTTGCCTCTGGAGTCTCAGACCTTCGCCAAGAAGAATCACCAGAAGAGACGAGCAAAGTTGACAATTGCCTGGGTGTATAGCCATCATCAGCCACAATTCCTGGCAAATTAAGCTGAGACGACAAGCAGACACGAAGAAACTTCAAAGCTTGCTTTCTGTAGAAAGAATCGACACCACCAGTTTTGTTCATTACAGCAGATACAGCAAGATTAATGCATCTATCCAGCGGCACCAAAAAGGGAGTAGATGGCTCAAAGGTAAGAATCAAACGAAGTCCATGTTCCGGATTCTCCTTGCATTCTAATGCAAGTGGCTCCTTGAGAAAGCGTCTATTACGACCACCTAACTTTCCAAGAACTTGCAATGCTTTTGCACCCCAAGAATAGGGCATTGGCCTCAAATGAGACCATAAGGCTAAAATCACTTCAGACATCACAGTAGCCATACTAGGTTCTAGGAAATCAGGGTTTAAACTATCAACCCAAAACTCAAGGGTTCGTAAACCAAGACCGACTAACTCATCACTTCCTTTAAGACACAAAACAAGAGGCTTCATTAAACGGGGAAGGTGAGGCAATAATGAGCTTAAACGTGCAGGCAATGTGAGGCATAATTCCAATAACAGATCCCTCATATCTTCCCCAGCTGGACCATCAAGCATGGTCAGTAACATATTAAGGCAAGGTTGTAGCAAAGAAATCAGATCACGTAGTAAAAGCTCAAATTTGCACCCTGCTAATGCCCGAAACATTATGCGAAGAAGTTGCATGTACCCAAGAGGTCTTTCAACTTCAGTAGCACTTTTTACGCAAACTTCCATTATGACAGTCACATGAGGCTGTAAAATACGCTCGAAATCTGAAGGCGCTTTAGAAACAGCACCAAATACAAAACGAAAAAGATGTAATACCAATTTTGCCCCTGGTGAATCTGGGTGCTTCAAAAGATCAAGTTTACTGCTAACAAGAAAATTAACCAAAACATCTGCAAAAGGCCTATACACTTTAGGTGTTTGCAAAAATGTTGAAAACAGATGGACCAGCTGTGTGTTGGAAATCATGCAGTCGAAAAGTTCAGGCATACACAATGAGAACATATCCATCAGATCCCGAGGTTCCATAACAGTAAGTATCTGGGAGAACAGATGAAGCATTTCTACTTCTTCATCCTTTTCCTTGAAAAGTGTTAAGCAATGAACACCACTTTTCAAAACACCAGAGGCTTTACAAACCTACCCAGACAAAAGTTATGGTAAGACTTTTTAATCATCCCAACAAAATAACACGCACACTCACATTATCATCAATTGTATGATACCTCGTCCTCTCTCATTCCCTTGAATGCTTGAGGTGTTGCCAAATTCGATGATGGGTTAACAAGCATTTGTGGATGTGTTCCATTTGGAGATGGAGAAACCTTGACCATAAATCAAAAGATTACATTACATAACCAAAGGATAGCCAAACTGAAACCATCACATTTAGTATTAATAAGCACCTGAGATCGGGGTAAATGTGCATGAGTGATACTCCAAATGATAGTCTTCATTCCTAACAGAAAACAGGCCAACAAAAAAATATAAGTGCAAATAAAAGAATATTTAGAAGACATAATAACAGGTGAAGAAAATGTGCTACCTATGGAACACAGAATCAGAAGCCTCAAAACATACTGATTTCAATTACTAATTCAAAAAGAAAAATGATTGTGAAAGAGAAATTATTACCCATGATTAATGTCTTAATCAAATGCTTGCAGTCATTGACTTCCTTCGAATGTTCCACAGGGACCTGCAAATTTAAAACTGCCTGCAAGAATATGGTAGATAATGGGTCCAATAATATATAGCAGAATGTAGAAGAATAGATCTTACGTATTGGAATATAAATCAAGAACATGTTGCATTGAGTAAATTGTGAGACCTAATAATATTTCCAGAAGTTTGTAGACAATAAAAGTTAACTCAATCTAACCAACACCATTTATATAGATAATAGACATTTATTGGCGCTTTTTTTTAATATCTGTGAGTGTCCAGGCCAGCTTACGTGCACCTCGACTAATCTCACGGGACAACCCACCTGACCCTACAACATTTGGGTGTCAAGGAAACTCGTAGAAAATTAATTCTTAGGTAGGTGGTCACCATAGATTGAATCCATGACCTCTTAGTTAGTTATTAAGAATATATTTCCCTTTTTACCACTAGGCCAACCCATCATGCTTCTATTCCATCTAACAGTCTGTTAAAAAAGATACATGTGTATTGACTTTCATTTTATGTAAGGCTACATCCCTACTTTCTCACAGGAAAAATATGAGAATTTTCCAGTAATAACAATACCAAATAAATTAATTCATTAAAAAATAGAGGTAACGCTCAAAACAACCATGACCATGAATATCTAAAAATAAAATATACAGCAAAAAAGTAGATGCGTAGAACAAACCTGAACAGGGAGCTCAAGCTTGGACCTCAAGTTTGCACGATCTTTTCCTTCCTCACCTTCCTCCAACAACTGCAAAGGATGAGGGGGCAAAATCAATAAGAATATCTAAATTATATATATATAATAATTAAAAAAAAGTGTGACTTAGTAAGAATATTTGAAACAAAAATAGCAGAGTAACAAGTATTCACAGCTTTTCAGGTTTGGGGAGGTATGTATACAAGGCAAATGTGGTACCTGAGGAATGGTGTGCTTGAATGTACTAAATTTTCCAACAAACGCATCCAAAATACGCCCCTATACAAGAGATGATTGTCATGTTAAACATAAAATTTACTGACTGGGTTTTGCTAATTGAGAATGCAATCAACAAACGTATGATTATGTCAGACCAAGAGAATTCGTGATTCATCCATAGACGTTTGGTCAACACCCTTCTCAAAGATTGGCTCCACCTATATCCAAAATCCATTTTATTCAAGCATGCCCAAGAATAAATATAGGAAGAGGTTCATAACATTGGAAGCAAAACAGGTAGTTAAGGTACCAAGTTCAGCATCAACCGTGCACAAGTAGTATGAATGCTAAGTGATAGTGAAGCATCATGCATGTTGCTAGAGAACAAGTAGATAATCCGCGATAGCTGCAACCATCAGACAGCATTTATCAGACGATAAAGCATAATAATGTGCAGAAGAAAACTGAGTTAACATGGGACAACGAGATCATAAAGAGAGGGGGAGGGGAGAATGGTTTACTTTATAAAGAAACAAAAATACAAAATGTTCAATGGAAAATGTGAAAAAGTAATGCTAAGTACATATTATAACCTCACTTTAGAAGAGAACTACACAGCCCCAAAGACCCAAAAAGGGAGCAAGATAGATTGAAACAAAGATTAGTTGAAAACTTTGACAAGCAGCCTCGAAACAGAGAAAGAAGAAAATTTCCTCCCAGAAGCCCATCTGACTTTTTTTTTAAACGGAAACAAGCCTCTATATTTATTATTAATAAATGAGACTCAAGCTCCCAGAAGCCCATCTGACTTCGAAAACCCAAAGCAACTTCTTTGCTCTGTAGGGAATTAAACTAAAAACTTCCATGGGAAGAGCTATTGTTTTCCAACCTTTAAACGAGAAGCACAGAAAACTGCAAGTCTTCAAAATAATTACAAAGACAAAAGCCCAACAATACTTCCCAAGCTCATTTTAGTCTCGGAAGCACACTTTTCAGATCACAGACTTCTTTTTTCTTCCCAGTAACAGACATCAAACATAGGAGGACTTACTAAAAACCAGCAGTTTAAAAAACAGATGAGAGAGGGGCTTAGGAAAACCTGACACTTGTGCTCCAACAAGAAGATGAAGCTAAATTACAGAAGGAAAAAACATATCTCCAACCAAATGCTACAACCAGACCAACAACGTAATTCCATTTCGGGTCTCTTCATTTTTTCTC
This sequence comes from Cucumis cinereus, assembly GCA_037974625.1. NCBI lineage: Eukaryota > Viridiplantae > Streptophyta > Magnoliopsida > Cucurbitales > Cucurbitaceae > Cucumis > Cucumis cinereus. The sequence continues at coordinate 5,953,682 of JBBPDJ010000023.1, read as the reverse complement.
TCCTCTTATTTCACCTCAACAAACAACCTTTTAAACCATGATTCATCTTTCAACCAAAACTGTTTGACTTCCTTTGACTCTAGTACATTTGTTTCAATTTTCTTGTCGCTTGAGATTGGCACCAGACTAATTCCAGACTTCTTCAAAAACTCTAAGCCACCCACCAATTCCAATTTCCAAGCAACTTCTTCAAGATGTCAATTTCAATCTTCTGATGACGTCATTTGAAATGCAGAAGAGCAATGTTACAAGTACAGTAGCAAAACTTACAGCGTTAAAAATAATGTACTTCAGCTGCTTGAGGGTCCTTTTTCAGTGAGGCCACACCTTATTTGGATTGATGTTGTGAAAGCTTTGCTGTCAGGATGGTGGTTGGAAAGAAATCTGATAATTTCTGAAGAAGAGCATTGTTCTGGCTCACCTTAATGCCTCTCTTTGGTGCTCTCTCTCTCACTTACATCCTTTGCGAGCTAATCTTCCAAGGACATCAATCTCAACCCGGCCAACCTTTCTATTTCCATATATTAGTTCGGCTTACATTCACTTTGTTAATGTGTAACTTTTCTTTTTCATTTTTATATCCGTGAATGTTCAGGCCAACTTACCGGCACCTCGACTAATTTCACAAGACACAGACAACCCACATGACCCTAGTGTAATTTTTTGTTTATGGAATTGCTCTAATTATGTTTTACTTCATGATTTGTTTTTTGTTTACTTTTCTCTCTCCTCTGTGGAGTTTTGTATCTATTGACTATTGAGCATTAGTCACTCTTTTCATTTCATCAACGAAATGTTGTCTCTTGTTCAAAAAAAAAGAATACAGTAAGAAAGCATATAAAAAACAAAATCATAAACATTCTCGTTTTCAGACTGTGGCTCACAAGACTGTCAACAAAATTCATGTACAAAGATATAGACATCCTAGACTTCCCTAACCCTCAGAAAATTTTAGGAGCGCTAAAATTAACAATAGGACAAACTTAGAACATTTGTCCATTAGCACTGAAAATTGCAGAAATGGAAATACCTGAGACAGTGAAAGATCCCCTCTGACATGATGCACAATTTCTGCTAGTAAACTATAGGCTAATGGTCTTAATGTCTCATAGCATGCCCGACCAGTTCCAACTAGAACCCTGAAAAAAGGGAAAGATAAGACAACAAATTATCAGTATATACAGCAAAGCTCTCCACTGGGATGTATATAGGTCAAATACATTACTTCTCTTCCAACAGTGTATCAATCAGTGGAAATAAGCCCCTTTTATACTCTGTTCCAAGAACATGCTTCAGGGCTACTAATAATTCCTGCATTCATCAACATTAAGCTTATGTCTCCAAATTTCTTTTTAATCAACCGACTAAGTTCGCAAAGAAACCCAGGATACTCAAGGACAAAAGTCCTCACCTTCCGTATTGACACGGAATCTGAACATGTGACCAGCAAATTCACAATACTCTTACAAATACTTTCTTCATGTGGCCTGATATAATCAGCAGAACTCCTCAATAGATATGTTAAAAAAGAAACCGTCTGCAATCACAGAGGCATAAAATAAGTCCATTTTTACTTTACTTCCTGATTGACTGCTGTAGTTAATGTACAGAATGATTCTATTCATAACATAGCTCATAGTAAAAGACAGATTACAACTCTAAATGAAAATAATTTAATGCAATTTCAATGCGGAGTAAATCCCTAACAGTAGCACACTTTATCTAGTCATCAGAGACATATATCCAATGCTGTCATACTTCATAAAGACAAAAGTCCCTAATGATTTTGACTCAAGCTCAAAAAAGTCAAGAGGGGAGAAACACTCCCCCCTGACCCATAAAGAGTGCCTGAGAGATTACTAACATGACATGCACAAATATGCATGCAAAGCAGAGAAATATCATTCAACTGTGTGAATAATATAATGGAAAAACTGAAAGAAAAGAAAAAAAAAAGACTCGTAACATTGCTCTTATTTAGGACATTTGGGTGTAAAGCCTACGAGAATAAATAGCTACATTGTTACAGACATTCAAGGAATCATGTCTCACCCTCCCTCACAAAAATTGAAATATATATATATATATATAAACACAATGAATATCCGCATACAGCATACCTTAACCTGAGCACCCTTCAGTTCAATGAAATGAGTCTTCAAAGAGGGAGGAACCTTTTCAGGTCCTGGAACAGAAATAGCAGAAACCATCAGAGGCAACAAGAGAGGGATATTTGTTTGAACAAGCCGACTATATAGCTGGAAAAGAAACATGACGACCAGTGGACTCTCCGTTACTATCTTAAATGAACGGGTACTGGGATTGAGTTGCACAGTCCCCGTGCATCCGGAACTCATTGACTGGTCCGATGAAGTGGATACTTCCATGGGCTTTACATCTTCGACACTAGCAGCCGGATTTTCAAAAAAATGGCTTACAGTCAGCTTAAAGTTCTGGTAAATTTTGCACACGAAGTCCAAAAATGGTTGCACTTCATTTTCTAGAGTCGGTCTAAAATTTCTAAGAAGATCGAAGATTATGCGGATACAAATTAAGCCATTCTCCTCGTTATCTGTGGTAAGCACTTGCATGGCCACCTTCAACAGGTCCTGCACAAAGGGCCTTAAAACTTCACTGTGTGGAAGCCGATTAAGAATCTCCACCACAATGTTCCGAAGCTTATGTTCATGACTGTCGGTGAATTGAGGCTTTGTAATTTTAAGTAGGATCACAGAGAACGCACGAAAGTAACATTTCAGAAAATTTAAGTACTCAGGAGTATGAGCAATCTCCAAGCTATCTCGAACCTCCGTTGCCATCTGAAGCCTCGTCTGAATATCTGTTAGAGAACACATATTTCAGAACAAAAAAAAAAAAACAAACGTGTAGGTGAAACTAAATATAGCTCAATCTAACCGTTGAGAGACAAAACGAAACATGACAGTAATACAGAAACCGTGCCCTAATGAGTGAAAGAGAAGAAAATAGTACAAATTAAGCAAATTCCATACTCCATAGCTGAATTCAACCGAACTTCGAAACGAAAAAACATAACAAATTAGATTTTTTTTAAAAAAAACAAAACAAAACAAAAAAAAAAAAAAAACCTACAACTTTAAGCTCAAATTACCTAGTTTCTCGGAACTTAACGCAGCAAAAGCAAAAACGTTAGCGCAGAAACAGAAAAACAGAGAGAAAGAGAGAGTACTGAGTTCAGGCTCGACGAGGTGCCGAGAATGTTGCTCGAAGTTCTGAATGGGACTCATGGCGTCCTTGAAGTAACGATGAATGCAAAGAGAAGGAAGTAAGTAATTGTAGAACGTTAAACAACTAAATATTCAGAGCGTTAGGGAGTTCCAGCAGCTTCTTCTTCTTCTTCATACTCGAACCAGGCTTTGAAGAGCCTTCATCGACTAGTAGAGTCTAGTAGAACAAAAAAGGAGAGAATCAAGCGAGTTCGGTGAGAGAATTATGCAGTGAATTCGATTTCTGCTCCGGTGCTTAGGGTTCAGTGATCTTGTTGCGCAAAATTGCTAGCAATTCCCAGTCGAATTTCTGTTTCCCGGGAAGACTAGACTTCGATCCCTCCAATTTCCGAATCAACCATCACATGGAATGGACAGACAGAGTTGCTACTCGTAGAGTCGTAGTCTTGAGATTGGACTGGACCCGACTGGGCTAGCCGGCCCATTGCCTAACATTGGCCCATCAGTAGAGCAGGTGATGTTGGTCGTATTCAACTTCAACCCGTCAAAGTGAAATTTTGCAAAACCCTAAATTAGGTATCATTTATTGTGGTGCTCGTAATAACTGGATGAACACGGTGAAATCGAAGTTTTACATTTCTTCCTTTGCAGATAAATACGTTTCCTTCTCATCCATCAAATAATACAAAATCGTCAACCAAAAATTTCTCCTTTTTTTTTAATTTAAATTAGATTGGCATGATTTTATTATTTTCTTCCCGACAATATTTAATTTAAACAAAAATAATGATATTTTATTGTTAGTAAAGATAAATGTTTTCGAATACTGCAAAATGAGTTAATTTACTTACTAGTATAACAAAATTATACTTTAAATTTGTGATAATAGATTCGAATAGACATCTAGTACTTTAGTGATAGACACTAATAGATTAATTTAATAGATGTATATCGCAGTCCACCACTAATAAAAAGTAAAATATTCATAATAAAAGTTTGCAATATTATTATCTTGTTTACAAATTTATTTTGTGATAGTGATTGGCGGTTTTTAATTTCAAACTTTTATTTAATCTAAATATCATTTTTATTTGTTATTAACTTCTTTAATAACCATCTCTAATGTTAACAATAAATAAAAACCTATTTTGATTTTGATAGTTAAAATTATTCTCTTAAATCCAAACTTTCTTTTAAACAAACACATGTTTTCTCTGTTTTAAATTTTTTTTTAGTTGTCTCTTCATTTATGAATTCTTTTTTACTTAGTAATTTTATGAAACATTTTTAAATATAGCAAAATGAATAAAAATATTTCATATATATCATCAATAAACACCATAAACTTCTATTTATGTATATCTTTAATATAATATAAAATTTTATTATATTTTGTAAATATTTTCAATAAATTTGTTATTTACAGTTATTCTCATTTTACTATTATATTTCATACTTTAATTTAAACCTTCCGTGATTAATCCTCTTTTAGTTGAATATTCGAGACTTTGAATAATGGAATGAGTGGGATTCTATAGTACCCCTCAAATAAAATGGACAAAAAAAATCAAAATTGAATCCCTTATTTATACATATAAATATAATTAAAGAGAAAAAAAACACATATTAATATAGTTTTAGTTTGGTTCATGTGTTGCAAAATGTTGCGTACTCGTCGTAAAAATTCGAGTTTAATTTATATTTGAGTCATACTATGTTTCATAATGTTATATTTTTATCTTTAAGTTTTGAATTTTCATTTTAAATTCGACGATGCAACTTCAAAATTTACACCGTTAATCATTCACATTAAATTATGGTCATTGGTTTAAAAGTGGAAGAAATTTAATTTAAAAAACGAAATTAGTTACATCTTCGTTGATGTTTACATCGTTGTTATTTTAAATTAGTTAGTTGAAAGTTAACTCCAAATAGTTAATTGAAAGTTAATCAACTCCAAATACCAAGTATTAGTGAAACTCGAGGGTAAAAATGTTTAATAAAACAAAATAAAAAACTAAATTCACAATTGAAATAATGCATTATTTGATTATTTCCAAAATTATGTGGTGGGGGGTGGGGCCGGACCAAATGTGGGGCGTGGAGATGAGTCACGATCTTAAGACACAACCGGGTAGAACTAACGGAATTAAGATGGGTTAACCACCCCCGTCCCGTTGTCAACTTCAATCCAACAATAAAAATCATTCCAGTGAAGTGGACGCGAAGTTAAGCAAAACAAATCTCTCCCTTAATCAACTTCATTAACCTCCTCCATTTCCGACCTCCTCTTTAAAACCACCCCCCACATAATACATATATTCCATCCATATTTTTCATTTCCAATAACTCTACGCCCGGAGAGGTTTCTTCAGCCTCGGAACATGGACGGAGAAGACGGCGGCGGGCGGCTGATTGTGAGAGGTAGAGCAGAGATCGATACTAGAGCGCCGTTCAGGTCGGTTAAGGAGGCAGTTATGTTGTTCGGAGAAAGAGTTCTGGTTGGAGAAATTTATGCCAACAAAATTAAGGAAGTACGTATATTATTACAGTTTTGTACCACTACTACTTAGTTGTATTCATATTTCCTGGATGTCGTGGATAAATTGATGTTTTCGTCTAACGGTAAAACTATCTATACGAAACACAAAATATTAAGCAATAAAACGGTCATTGATATAAATAATATATATGTTAACTTGTTTACTAAATTAACAAAATTTTATTTTATAATTTAAATTTATGTTATGAATCTTTTGGTTTTTTTTTGTAACTTTTCAACTAATTTTCACATTTGATTGTTATTTTTATTGATATTAACATTGTAAACTCGTTATTGCTATTATTACATATATAAGTTAAATTAACTGAATTTATAAAGTTGATCATGTGAATAATCAATAACACGCAAATTTAACCGTTCATGGATTAATTTTGTATAATTAACCTATTGAGTTATATGTTTGCCCATCGGATAGTTATATGTTTGCATACTTTTTTTTTGTTTCAACGACAAAAAAGTGGAGGTGGATGATTTGAATTGTTCAGACATTTTGACCATATATAACTTATCAAGTATGAATTGTTCGGCATCCCGATGAGATTATTTGAAAGCCTTTCTTTTATTTACAAGTATATTAAACAAAATATTAGTTTCATTAATTTATGTTTTAAAATTTAACTTGGATAGCCAATGAACTGTAATGTACTTAATAGTCATTACATTTATTGATTAAATTGGGTGAGTTGTGTTATATATCTCTTATTTATTACTTCAATCTCACCTCTTCTTCCCCAATCATCATTTATACCCAACCAATATATAGGGATTAACAATTTACTTAGTTTACTTTTGCTTTCTACTTTTGGAATTTATCTTTTTTTACAATTTTTTAAAACATTTAATTTCTTACTCATAGTCTAGAAATCAAAACATGATTTATAAAAACTTTTTCTTTTTCATAAAATTTGACTCCTTTTTTAAAATATTTGATAAAAAGTGGATATATTAAAATGTGTTCTATATATTGACAGATTATTTATAAACTAAATGCTATAAATCACAGTTTATAGAGTCCATTGTTATTTTAATAAATACTTAAAAGAACCAAAAATGTTTTTTTGTAGCTTAAATTTATGAGAGAGAGAGACTATTTTTTTTTTTTTTGAAAAAATGAAAAATATATATATACTTTTTTCAAAACTATTGAGTATTATGTGGATCAACACAAAATTATGATATAGACTATATGGTTAAGTAAATTTGAGTTATTTTATTTTTATCAGATGGCGAAAGGAGGACAGTCTCAAACTAGAATAGGTGTCTTAACGGCGGAGCTAGAAGGAACAAAGGAAAGTCTAGAGAAAGCCAAAGAAGAGAACGGAGTACTAGCCTTCTGCCTTCACTCTCTCACCGACGAGCTTGAGCGAACCAAACAAGAACTCGAAAAACTCAAGTCGATAGAACACCAAAACCCTCGCCATCCGCTTTCAATAGCCATGACGACAGTGCATCCGGACGTCGACGAAGATCTCAAATTCGTAGAGAATGAAAAAGAAAACAGCAAAAATAACAATGAATTAGAAGAAACGAATAAGAATAATAATAATGCAGTAATAATGTTGCAGAATAGGAGAAGTGTGAAATTTGCAAGCCCTCCTGAATTGGACCGGATCATGGTTAATAAGAACGAGGAAGTATTGTTGGCTGGAAAACCGTCGTTATTATCGCCTCCGGGGTCTTCGGTTAAAAGGTCGAAGAAGAAGGGTTTGGTTCCTTTGATTGGATGGCTTTTCGGTAAGAAGAAGGGAAATTATTGAGAAGTTTGATTTTATATCTGAGAGTTTAAATTTGATTTCGGGACTTATAGATATGATTATTTTAGCATGCAAATTCAAATTGGTGTTTGTATGTCCTTTTAATCTTGGGTTTTGCCATGCTTACGATTTTGGAGTTATGTACTGTGTTAAGTTTAATTTTGGCATTCAATAAAAAAGCTTTCAAATTTCTTGTTTGGTTCAGTGTTTCTATTCCATTAATTATTCGTCAACACTGCCCCAAAGTCCTTTGTTTATAACCAATAAAGGTTTGAAAAGTCGAGGTCGTAATTTTACAAAAACGTCACTAAAACATTGGCTTTGATGAAATTAATATATATATATATATATATATATATAAAACTAACAAATATTTAGATTAGTGAACGAGAATTTTACTTTTTTTTTTTAACGAGTAAGGATGTTTTATTGTTTGTACTGCGACAATTATTTGTCGATTGTTTTTTGGTATTTTATTGATTTTTTACAATATAGTTACTTAGGGGTACAAGAATTGATATTTTATTGATTATAAGAACTAGTGCGAGTTTCTTTGACATTTTTTATGTGAAATTTTCAACATCTAACCTATTTTGGGTCCATCGATATTGACCATATCTCAATTTTCTTCTTATTTGACCGAATACCCGTTTGAAATTTATGAACTATGATATACCATACATAATAGTATGAGTTATTCCTGTCTTTTTCAAATCAACAACTACAACGTGGATAATTGATTTTTAAGACGACATATTACGTTTCACTCTTTTGGTATATTTAAATGGAAGACGAATTTTGATTATGTTAAACAATTTAGACTAATTATATAACTTATTACAATTTAGTAAAGATCGTGTTTTGTTTGTTAGAGCTATATTCAAATATAATTTCTTTTACACTTGATTTTTTTTCTTTTTTACACAACTATCCTCAAATAGATGAACATGTAACACTGATTTTGAAGTTTAGTGGTAAAAATGACAAAATATGGAAATGAGACTAAAAAGAGAATGTCAAAACCCATCGTGCCTTTTTTGGAAAAGGAAGTAGTAATGTCGGAAAATAAGTGAGATATGTATGGATGAGAATAAAATCTGTAATATCAAATTGGTTAGAATATCACGTAATTTAATACACTTAAAAATAATTAATTTTGACCAAAATCAAAATGAAATGCTGAATCGTATTCATGCATTGCATTAAAATATATATATATATATATATATATATAGCATTAATGACATTCAATATAATCAAAACAAGAGGAAAAGGATAATTAATAAATTGTTTTTAAAAGAAATGGTCGGTAAGTCGGCGGAAGGGCATGCTATGCACGGCCGACGGTGAGAGAAACCACACCAACCCAAATGACATGTAAATATAGGTCGGAAATTAACTAATCAAAAAACTTACTTATATATATATATATATATATATATGTATATATGTGTGTGTGTGTGTGAAATGTATTTTCTATTTACAGTAGGTAGCTAGACAAACAACAAAACAAAAATACCTCAAAAAACTCATAAAAATGAACATTGCGAAAACAAATCCTAAATTAATTATAAACAACACATGAATTCCCTAATTAATTCAAACCTGGAAACAACTCAGAGGAAGCAAATGAGTAGGAAAGTTAACCTTTTCAAATATATACAATATGTGAACGTTTCAGATTTTATTGTCTATTTTATTTTAGTACAAATTGGGAGTGAAATATTTGAACTCATAACCTCTTATCTCCAATTACATACAACTACCAGTTGAAGTAAATTCTTGTTGGCCTCAAAATTTATTGCTAAACATTATAATAAATAACATATTTTTTAATAAACTATCCATAGAGACTAAAATTTATTATTAAAATTATAATATATAACAAGATGATTTTAAAAAAATTATCAATAAAATAGAAGTATAAATGAAAATAACATAATACAATAATAATTTAGAATATATTAATGATAGATATTTATATACATCGATAGACTGATATAGTTTATTAATGTCTGAAATCTTATTATAAACGTCAATAATAAACTGATAGAACAGAAAGAACAGTCTATAACGTATATCATTAATAAATTTTAAAATTTTAGCATATTTATAAATATTTTAAATGATTTTATGGTTCAAAATAATTTATCGAGTAACGGTTAAAATAAAAGTAACAAATTTTGGTTATATTAAAAAATAATAATAATGAAAATTTGAGTGGCTGTGCACGTGAAGGCATGTGGGTGTGTGACGTCCAGATGATGCAAAAGATTCAGATAAAGAATCCCATATCCGGGACATGGGAAAATGGCTAACACGGCTCATGTGGCTCGGCACGGCTCGGCTCGACTCAATCAAGTTTTGTCGTTAAACTAATAAAATGAGGATAACATAATTCTTGAATTTAGATTTAGTATACATTTACTGCAATTCACGCGACATGGATATATTGTTTTTCCTAATTTATTTTGTTAGCAGAATTTGCGTGATATGCTGAAATTAATGGAGGCGTGAACTAAGTTGACGTTACACGCATGCACTTGCTTAGTCTTCAAAGTACGTGCACCAACATGTTTGAAGAAAACCAGTAACCTAAACTAAATTTATATTATATTAATATTTATATTTCTTAGGTTAAACTATAGTATTTCACCCTACTTATTTTGTTTTCTTTTACTTAATGTACTTCAATTTAAATTTGTTTTTATACTCTTGTTAATTTTGATATTTAGTCAACGTTGTTAGTTAATTAAATAGGCATACATAAAGTAGTATTTGTTTGTCCTTTCTTTCAGGATGAACTGAAAGTTGTTTAATTGAGATTAGAGGTTTAGTTACTCAATAAAGTACAACGTTGTTAGAAAATGTCCACCGAAAGAATTGAAATTTATCTTGGCATTTTTAATTATAGGTTTTTAGTTATTTACTTATTTATCATCTGTTGATTGATGTACTAGTATGAAAGATTACCAAAAGGAAACATCGTGCACGTGAATTGATGTCTCAAACTCTCAATCATGCTCGCTATCTTGTTTTCTCTCACACCCAATTTTCGGTTCGCTATCTTGTTTTCTCACTGTTGGTCACGTCTCTCTCTATCCTCTTTTTAAATTTGTTTTTTGCTCGTATTTTTATCATCCTCCTCTCTCTTACTAACACTTTGGTCTCCTCCGTATCAAACGTTTCGAGGAGTGTTATGAGATTAACAGACACGTTTTTACAACATTTCAATGGTCGACAGATAACAAATCAAAATAAGACAGTAGAGTCATCGAAATATAAACGAAAGAGAGTCAAAGAGAGGAGGAGGAGAAAAACATGAAATTAAGAATAACTTTGTAAGACATGAATTAAAGTTTGAAAAATGGGAGAAAAATCATTTTGGAAATTTGAAATTAAGAATATATAGTGTACAATTATGTCACTAAAAATATATTAATCCTACATTTCTATTCTACTCCATGGAATCGTGGTGATGTTTATATCCAAAGGCTCCTTAGAAAAACACGTAATAATCTAGTGGGGTCCATGTGGATAATAAAAAAAATTGAAACAAAATTTGGAGATTTGTAGCCATTTGAGCCTGAATTGACCATATGAGGTCTAATCACAAAAAATGTCAAGAATATAATAACAGGGGAGTATGAAAATATATGAAAATTGCGTTGGCTGTAGCACGTTACCAGACAATAACAAACCACCAAAAATCCTTCCATTCTTTATTGCCTTCCATCATTGTTTGTTTACTAAACAACCCCACTCACACTTTCAACTTCTATATAACCATGGCAGCCGTACAACACAAGTTTTGCCCATATATGTAATATGTGTGTCTCTTCTCTATTATGTACATCACCTTAACTTCTTCAATTTTAACAATTAGAGTTTTTAAATCTTAAATTTGAACCAATTTACGTGTACGTCGATTAATCTCATGGAACAATCTATCTGATCCTATCATATTTTGTCGTCAAGAAAATTCTTAAATCTTAAGTAAGCAACTACTATGAATTAAACCTATAATCTTTTGATCATTGTGTAATAAATAACAACATTTTAATATTATAGTTAAAGTGTCACAAGGATGATGATAATTTTTATTTTCCTTTTTTTTTTTTTAATGAATATCAAAAGCATGTTTGATTGATTTTCTAAGCGTTTCCACAAGCATTTTTTTCATCCACAATCACTTGTTTAAATATTTGAAGAGTCAACCCAAACACGTTATTTGGACAAAGTTTAATCACTTTAACGCACCGTCTTTACCTCTGTTGGTAGGAGAAAAAAATATGTGTGTGATGAATTTTTAGTGTCCTACACATGAACTCTCTTTAACACACCATCTCATGCGTAAGTTAGATGAAATAGAAAATTTGAAGGCTCGTTGTAATCGCTTGTTTTGATTCGTATATATTGACAATAGTACGATTCGAAGAGAAATATATTAGATGACAACCAACCGTCTTTGGTTCTTCACCTTTAAACACAACCACGTGACCGCCATATGTTACAACCAATATAATTGAAAGTATAAATAATTAACAAAGTGTATTAGTATGATTTAAAAATGATAATTAAACATGATAATAAAGATGTCATGTGCTCGAAAACCATTGCTTAGAATATAATCTTCACTTGTCACCTGATATACTTGAAAGGTTAAATTAATAAATTTGGCCCATGATGTAGCCAAATAATTCAATCTCTATAATTTTAAACGTTAGAATCCAATTCTCATAGTTTGATAAAAATTTATAAACAATTTATATTGTTTGATAAAATTCGAATAAATTGTCTCTAGTGTAGGGATTATTTACAAAGGTCCTTATCGACCGATAAAAACTAAATTATAATTTTTTCTAAATCATAGGAACTAAATTGGGTATTTTTAAGAATAATAAAAAAACATACTATTTACACTTCATAGTAAAAAAACACCAAAAAATAAAAATCTACTACACGTCTAATTTTGTCAATTGTCCAATTTACTATTATTGACAATTCCTCAGCTAAATTTGTAATTTAACCAAATTAGGGCTAACTTTGAGTAATATTATAATGAGGAGGCGTATGATTAGATTAGACAAATCAATAATTAAAGGGATCAAATTAGAAATGTAATTGAAAGTAAGCAAATTGGCTTATGGATTGTAGCTCTTAACCACATGTCAATGTTCCATCCAACCACAAAAACAAATAATAAAAAATTCTTGTCCTATGCCATGAATTTCTCATAAAAATTACAAAAAAACCAACCCCCGTCTTTCCCTTAAAAAACAACCAATTGGTCCAATTCAGTAAAATCAAATTTATCAATGGCCGAAAAATCAAGACGAGTCCCCAGAAAGATCAAGCCCCCGGCCAATCTCTGCCTCCGAAAGCCAAGATCCGGCGACGCCAAGAAGAACAACAAGCCCCCGTCGGCCATGACCCTGTTCGAGCGCCTCCGTGAGGCTGTTTTCCGATTCATAATGCTATGTGCACTTTCAAAGGCCACAAATCATCATCCCGCCGCCGGAGCCGCCTTCCAAGACGATGTAGTCGTTAGGCGGCGACACTCGTATCCTAACGTCGACCACCACCATAGTGAAGCCGTTGCCGATTGCATCGAGTTCATCAAAATGAAGGCGTATTCCGACGACGAGGTAATTCTTGATCGTGGATCGGTGGACGCCGATGATGATATGGCGGTGTCGGTGCCGGTGCCGGTCAGGTAAAAAGTGCAGGGGATTGTTAGCACATGGATCCAGTTTAGTGACTTTTGCGTGTTTGAAATTTAATGTATTGTTCGTACGTTTTACAATTTGGCTTTTATGTGTAAATTATATTGGAAAAATAGATTGGTATGTAGAGAAATTTCATGTGGATATCTTTTTATATGTATCATTTTCTTTCTGTTATGTTGTTACGAGGCATACAAAGTGAGATCACATTGAAGTATGAAGTATCTTTTTCCTCTCATATTTTAGTTATAGTGACCTAACCATTTAAATTAAATTAATGCGTGTGAAGTAAATTTAGAAAAATTCATTAGCGATCTTTAAAAAAGTAATACCAATCATCACCGAGCTAAACTTGCAACGTTGTTACGTGAATGTATACATATAATAAAATATTTAGTTCTACACACCAGGGAGGGACAAATAAAGGGACACATGTTTTTTCTTTTACTTTTTAAATAAAATAAAATAAAATAAAACATGTATGATTTAACTGGATTAGATTACCAAAATGTGTATTTAGCTTGTTTGTAATCTCATCGCATTCACATGATGTTGACGTCGATGTTTAAGTCTTGTTCTTTGTTACGGAGGCTAAGGATCGAGGTGTTATGCAAGTACACATGAAGTTGTAAAATTAGAGACTTACTTGACATTTATAAATTTGTCGTTAAGATTGAAAAAAAAAATACATAAAATAAAATGTAGGTTAAAAATGCTTTTGGTTCCAAACGTTCACAAAATTTACACTCTGTTATTTTGAAATTTAATTTGTAGTAATTTTGTCGAGAATTTCCAAATTTGTCACATTTTAGTCATTGAATTGTATTAACTAACAAATTAGTCCACGTACTTTACATTTTATAACATTTTGAGGAGGTACTTGTTTGTTACAAAACATAAAACACAAGGTTTCTTGACCTTGAAGTTGAGACAATAAACAAGATTAAATATTATTTAAAAAATATTTAAAATATTATTCTATTTAAAGGAAAACCAATCCCACTCACACATCTCTTTATGAGTGATATTTGGATGCATTTAGGTACCATCTATCTGTATGTATCCTACGTATATCAGTTACGTCTAAAAAGAAAATATTATAAAAAACAAACAAGAAAAAATGTTACATGTTAAATTACTATTGAATAGTTTGTTGGGATGTACAATGATAGATGATATCTGTAATGCACTTAAGTATTTGATCTCTTTAACAGGACGAATGTCTGTGTCGTGAACATTACTCAACTATCACACATTACGTGTTAACAATTAAGAATTTTATGATTCAAATCTTTTTGTCATGTTAAAAAGTTTTATTTATTTATTTTTAGTCTTATTATTCGACAATTACTTGGGAAGAAGTGGGAGTCGCAAGTTGGGCCGCCAAAGCTGAATTGTGACCCAATAGAAGAGCCCGTCCAGAAGGTCTTGCGTTGCGGATGTTTTTCCCGCTACCACTTTAGGCGGTTGAGGACGTTGCCTGTTAGGGCATGAAAGCGTTCGTAATTCCGCCGAGAAGTTCACCATATTTTGAAGCCGAAGCCTAAATTTTCATCAATGGGAGGTCAGTATTTTGATTTTAGCTCATCCACTTTCTGCTCTTTCACGCTTACCTTCAATTAGTAATTGGTTCAGGGGCTCAATCCGAAAGGGAGGAGAAAGTGTCTTTGGAGCTAACTGAAGAAATCCTTCAAAGCATGGAAGTCGGCATGACATTCAGAGACTATGTACTTACTTTCTTTTCTCCATCTCATTACTGAATTTCATGAACATTCAATTATTCCGTTAAAGTTTCAACGTTTAATGGTTAGAAAATGGAATAGTTGACCGATAGTCCGATATTGCTCCACCTCTCCTTGTTTTGTTTTGTTTTTCAAACTTGAAATGTTGGGAATCCTTGAGCGTTTTGAATCCGGCAGTGACAAAGTAGGAGAATTAAACTCATTTCTCTGTCAAATAATAAAAATTCCTGAGTTCATTCAATCCAATTGACGTGGGGATTGTTTTGTCATGATGTCTAATTTGATGTTTATGTCGTATTGTTGCCTATTCTTCTTGTTTTATTTTGAATGTCGTCTGTTTTCCTTCAATTATTTGTCACAGAATGGTAGAATCAGTTCGATGGATTTTCATAGGACTTCAAGCTATCTGGTGACTGCAAGTGATGATGAATCCATCCGACTTTATGATGTTGCCAGTGCAACGTATGAGCCCCTTTAATCACCTCAATCTAGATTGCTTTTAATTACTTCGTGTTTTACTAGTATACTACTTAGATGGTGTTCTACTCGATTTCCCACCATCTTATTGTTTTGGGGGTGTTTGTGGTTCCAGATGTTTGAAAACAATCAACAGCAAAAAGTACGGGGTTGATCTGGTTTGCTTTACTTCTCATCCTACAACAGTGATATATTCGTCAAAAAATGGGTGGGATGGTAATGTTAATCTTGGAACATATCTCTTTTTCGCTTGCAAATTCACTCCTCTATTTTTTCTTATTTATCAATTTTATTTCCTTAGAGTCTTTGCGGCTTCTCTCCTTGAACGACAATAAGTACCTGCGGTACTTTAGAGGTCATCACGACAGGTTTATACATATGTTTTTTTTTGTCTTTCACTACTACCAGGGTTCTATGTTTTGCATCTATTTCCAAGGAATCATTTATGAATTAGAGGACCAACTTTAGTCTTTCCCTTTTCAGAGTTGTATCACTCAGCTTATGCGCTCGCAAAGAATGCTTTATATCTGGGTCTCTTGATCGAACTGTTTTGCTTTGGGATCAAAGGGCAGAGAAATGCCAGGTGATGTAATAGACACTAGAAGCTGAGTGTTACACCTGTCATGTCTCCCCTTCCTTTTTCCAATCCCGAAGAGAATAAAGAGAGTAAAAGTTCCATCAACTTAATTTGAGCATGTCTGTATGTTAGGGTCTTTTACGTGTACAAGGGAAGCCAGCTACAGCATATGATGAGCAAGGTGTGGTCTTTGCCATTGCCTTTGGAGGTTACATAAGGATGTTTGATGCTCGCAAGTATGAGAAGGTTTAATAAGATTGATAATTTTGCACATTCATGCGGTTAACTTTAAGGTTTATTCTTCATCTGTAAGTGTTATCCTAAATCTTCTTATATGGTGAAATTTTTGAAAGCTATAGGGTCCTTTCGATATATTTTCTGTTGGGGAAGATATATCTGATGCAAATATTGTAAAGTTCAGTAATGATGGGAGACTCATGTTGTTGACGACTTCAGATGGGCATATTCATGTTCTTGATTCTTTCAGAGGAACACTAGTGAGTTATTTTTTCCAAAGTTTAGGTGCTTTACATTATAACTTGTTCGCCCATTTTGATCCCGATATGCACCTAACCCATTGTTGATGTAGTTATCTACGTACAATGTAAAACCCATTTCAAGCAATCTGACGTTGGAGGCATCTTTTAGTCCGGAGGGAATGTTTGTGATATCAGGTAACCACGAATCTTGCTTGTGTTTGTTGGATCAAAGTTTGAAGATTTATCGAGTTGTAATATTATATAAACTTCACATGGAGTTACTCAGTTATTCAATCTTTCAAAGAGCTCTTAGATTTATCTTATTTCAACACTCTCTATTAGTGTAAAATCACACAGGCCATCAAGAGCCATTTTTAAAATTGTCTTGTTCCAAATTGGAAATATCTTTTATACTCCCTATTAAACGAGCCCCTCTTTGTAAAGCTTTGGATAATTTCATTCGATCAATGAATTCGTTTCTTATTATTATTATTATTATTATTATTTTAAAATATAGCTTTTAGATGTTTTCATGATTGTTTTTATGTTCTCTTATGAATACACACAACTATATTATGTAGTACTTGAAGTCTCATCCATCTTATGTTTATTGGTTATATGTAAAAATAAAAGATCAATAGTGACTTAGTCAGATTGAAAGAACGGAGGAGCATAAAAAGGAATTGAAAGAACAGTTTGGTACTCTTTTGGGATCTTAACTTTTCGGGTGTTTCTGCACACGTAACAGGTTCGGGAGATGGCAGTGTTTACGCTTGGAGTGTAAGGAGTGGAAAAGAGGTAGTGAAAGTTCTCCATTTCTTATTTAACCTTCATTTTCCCTCTTTCTTATGATAGTTTCACAACAATCAGTTTTTATGTTATGGTGGTCCAAACAATTTTCACCTCGCATGACTTCATAGAACAAGTAAATGACAGAGGATTCTAATTGTCATAACACAGCCCAGAATTTTGTCTTCTGTCATTATTTTATCTTCGCTTGAGATAAACATGTTGAAGGTTGAATGATTCGGTTTTGGTTTGAATTATAATTGTACATGAAATGCACATCTGTTGCCATGCTCGCCAACTGTATCAATTGGCGGTAATAGATCATTGCAGGCAGTCAGTCAGTAATAAATTGGGAATTAAAATATCTTTTAAAATTCATGCTCGGGCATTCGATACTTAACACTCCCTTTGCCTTATTATTGGTGTGTTTCTGTCTCACCCAGGTTGCAAGCTGGATGAGCACTGAAATGGAGCCACCTGTCATAAAGTGGGCTCCGGGAAGTCTAATGTTCGCGACAGGATCTTCTGAACTGTCATTTTGGATACCTGATTTGTCTAAATTGGGAGCTTATGTAGACAGAAAATAGAAATCTTCTAATTTGCATCCACGTTTAACAAGGTGGAAATGATCTCTCTCATCAAGTCATGGAGAAAATGCCAACCTGTAGATACCATCCTCTTTCTAAAACCAATTGGCTCAGTGAGGATGTACAGTAGGAAGTTAGCAGCAGCTACGAATTGTATAATTGGTTATCTACATCAAAACAAGGACCCAATAGTTGTTATTGATGCTCAAGCTGCCTCATAAAAATGCTTGAACTTTTAACTAGCTTTCTTCTATAGAAGATATCTAAAAAAAATGTATATCATGAAAGGAAGACTCTCCTTAAACGTATACATAATTATGGAATCAATATGTTGCTCACAATCCTAATGTTGATTTGAAAGCTCCCAAGATTTCTTGATTAAGTAATGTACTTTACGTCGTTCTTATTCATCTTACACAGATCAAAGCTCTTCAAGCGTTCCTGTAAATTATAATCTTCCTTGCTTTCCTCGTATAACATGGCACACAGCATTGTTTGGTTATACCACTTCATAGAATATTTCTTTTGTATGCTACATTAAATTTCAGTACCATTGCAACATCATTAGTAATTAGTTCAACATCACGGATCATTTCTTGATTAGGAATCAATTGCTTAATGAAGATTTCTGTTTTTCTTTTTCTGATATCTTGTTTGGAGTAACAGGTAGAAGAAAAAAGGGAGAAGTTTGTAGCAGAAAGAGCATGGAGGAATATGGAGTGCAGAGTGCAGAGGAGTGTCAGTTATGATCAAAAGAAACAGGCAGAGGTAAGTGAAAGTTAATATTTTGAAAGGGTCCAAATAGCAAATGAAAATAAGAAAAAGGGCATGCATGCGTGGGTTTATGTCACTTGGGCCATGTTACTGGTAAAGGACATTACGTACTTGAAGCCTCAAAAAGCTTTAAAGATCTTCTTCGATCCACAACTAAATTTTTACTGTACCTATCAACCATGAATAGAAGGTTTGTCTTCACTTTATTTTTTCTCCCTCTTCTTTCTAGTATTGACACTCAAACCCCCTCCCCAAAAGACATTAGAGTCATTCGGAAGCCATAAAGTATGACAATTTGTCAAACCAAACAGAGAAACGCATCCCCGCCCAAAATCTTTTTGATTGAGACCTTATTTATCAATGCTTCATTTTACAAGCATCCTGGGATGGAGACCCCAGTAATGAATTACCAATATAAAGTTCCGTATCATTTTCTGATTGCTTTTAATTTCTCATATGTTTTTTCACTATTGGAAAAAGGAGTTCGTTCAGCAGTTTCTTTTCCATAATTCTATATTCTGGATGTCTCTATTATTATTATTATGACTACAATATTATTACCTTTCTCAAGGTTAAGGCTGGAGTCTCCACTTTGTGAAGTAAAGGGAAACAAAAAGGGCACAGGCAGCTTAATTATTCAATTGTACAACCCTGAAAACAAGAAAGTAATCTAATAGAAGCTGTTTGAAAACCCAAAAGGAAGGAGGTACAAATCTACTTAATTATTTTTAATTACCACTGAATACTGAAGAGTCTTCTTTAATCTACTATAGTAAAAATGACAACTACTTTTATTAAGATGGTTAACCCTTAATTATGTTGCATTAACTGTTTGATTTAGATTAAACAATATCAATTTGAGAGCAAAATTTATAAAAAAAGAAAAAAAAAGAAAAAAAAAAGAGCGATAGAAGAGTGGATGAATTTGGAGAGTGTTGGGAAAGGAAAAGAAAAAGGTTGGATTGAAAAGAGTGATTAGTGAAAGAAAATAGTGAAATGAATTAAAGCGCAATTTACGAAAAAAGTAAGGGTTCAAACTTCAAAATATATACTCTCTATGAAAATGGCTGCATAGACATTCTCCATCTCTCATCATTTTATTCTTCTACCCCTAACACACTTAACACTTTACACTTTACACTTTACACTATACAAAAAACTATACATTTTTCACTTCTCTCTCTCTCTCTCTTCCATTTATTCAACCCTTTAAATCATTGCAATATCTTTTCCACACAAAATTGTACAAACTACCACTGCTACTACTACTACTTAACCCTTTGTTCCCTTCCACCATAAAATATTGAATTGAAAAAAACAACCCTAAACTATCACTAAATTATGCAAAACAACACCCATACATTTCATTTTAAAAATACAAATTAAATGGTAAAAGTTATGTAATGTTGGATATGATTGTAAAGGTTTGGAATATTAATATATGGAAGATAGAGAAGAAGGGGTATAGTATAGTGTAGGGGCCGGGGGTGGGGCCATGAAAATCTGGAGATTGAAAAACAAATGAAACTGGAAAGATGAGGATGCAGAGATGAAGAGAGAGATAGCATTGGTCATTCCATCAACAAAGACAAATGTTCTCTCATATTTGTCAGTTGTCACCCACCAATAGTAAAATTATACATTTTCCTCTTTCAATCATCTTTTTTCTCTTTTTTTTTTTTAATACATTATTCCCTTCCTTCACCACCAAAAATAATCTCTCTCTCTCTCTCTCTCTTATTCTTCCTCCAATCAACACAACTCCAAAAACCCTAAAAACAAAATACTAATTAAACACTTTATTTGACATAAGAATAAATTTATTTTTAAATTAAAAGTGATTAACATGCACTTAGAAGATTATTCTTAATGGTTGCTAGTATAAATATTTTAATTTTTTTTGAATAACTTATTTTTTAAATTAAACACTTGAAAATGTATTTCAATTTATAGTTTATAGACCGAACAATGATCGACCTTGGTCATTTAAATACGTGTAAATATTAATGTCACAAGAACATCGACTTTGTTAGAATTAACATTTTAGAAAATAAAAACGAAAAACTCCATAAGTAAAAAAAAATATATTAAAGTAAGGGTTTTACATTTAACATCTCAAAAAATGGATTAATCAATCTTATAATAATTTACTTTTATCTTTCTTATATAAAATTGTGAGATGATTAATAATAATTAATTTGACACTTATTTGTCCTCTATGCAGTTTATACTTGATCTCTTTTGTTATGTCTATTAAATTGAAATAATATTTATGCAAGAAAAATAAAAACACCTGCTAGTAATTCTTTATCTCTAATATTTTGTTAAAAAAACACATGGAATATTTTTTTCTTGAAAATTTCGTTTTTTTTTTAATGAAACCAATAAAACTTTTATATGTTTAATTTTCAAATCCTCAATGACTTAAAAAAAAAATGAAGAACTTAAAATTATGTTTTATAATTTAAAACCATAGGTTAAAATATGTTTTTGCACCTGAAATCTATGGAAACGATCGACTCGTAGTTTTATAAAAGACTCATATGTCTGATATAAATTGAATAGAAGAAGAAAGATATTTAAGTGCCTTGTTGAGAATTTGAAAATTAAGCATATAAAAGTGGAACACACGAGCATGACATCGATAATTTATGACCACAAGCTAAACAGTGGAACACGAGTTTTTTTTAATGGGATGAGAGATTATTTTGAAATTTTCTTAGTTAAAAGTATAGTTAAACAGTGGAACGTGATTTTTTTCGTATGCTTATCCAACTTAAACCAAATTAATTGTGTTTCTGTTTCATGTTAAAATTAAAGGAGGGAAATAGAAATTAGTTGCTGATTTTAGTAAATACAAACACTGAGTTCGACGATTGTGATCATAAAATTAAGAAACAAAGATATTCTTAATATCAGTTTTGAGTACCTAATTCATTAGAAATCGCTACTTTTTTAAACAAACCCATAATTGGATAATTAAACTTCATAATTAATTTAAAATTACTTTCCGGGGGGTTTCATGAAATCACATTCCATCATCCGGTGAGATGGTGGCGTAAGAGTTGAGGCTGAGTTCCAGCGAAGTCCGAGAACCCGCGGCTCCGTCGTCAGACCGGCCGTACCAAGTAGTGGTGTAGTAGCTCTCCGAATATTCCGGCTTCATGCTGCAGAAACCACCGAGATTACTCCGGTCACCGTGGATGGGGAAAAGGGGGAGAGTTTCGATCTCTTGCTCCTCATCATCTTCCATGGATTCTTCAACATATTTTGTTTTATCAAAAACATTGGCTGACCCCGCCGCCGCAGCTGCCGGAGATGAATACGGATCGATGCCGATCCATGATCCCATGTTGTGGCTCCGGTACCCGACGACGCTGCTATTTCCTCCCGACGATATCGAACATTCCTGAGAAACGGGAAGAAATGGTGTAGCAGAATCAGAAATTTTCACAGAAGGAGACAAAATTTTGATTTTTTTTTTTTTTTCGAGTTCAATAAATAGAATATAAAAATCCGATCAAATTTGGTTTGATCGACAAAAAATTCACCCTGCAAACCCTTTCTGTAAATTAAAATAGTAATTTATCATACATATATAATCCAAAATCATTCCAAATACTAAAATTGTTCCGATAACTATTCGATTTTTAGAAAAACAATTGTTTTTTTTTCTCTTGTAAAGACAAAACCTTTGATTTTATGAAAATTTAAAGTTTATTTACTTTTTACTGAACTTTTTAAAGAACCAAGTATGGAAACTAAAAAGTAATTTCTTGTTTCCAAAATTCAACTAGCAGCTCAAATTCAAACGTTTCTTCAATAAAGTAAAAATCATAATTGAAAAAACGAAGGGAAAAAACAAAAAAAAAAAAACAGAAATCGCTATAAATAATAAGAATAATAAGAAACAGAAACTCAAATGTTTCGTTCTATTAGTATGGTGAAAATTAGAACATACTCTAAAACTGTTCTCAAAAGTGGCAGACCCATATCCGTAATTTCCCATATGCCCAACGGCCACCATAACCGAAGAAGAAGGAGCTGCAACGACAGAAATCAATTAAAATCATTTTTTCTTAAAAGAAAAAAAAAAAAACAGAAATAGATTATGAGAAACGAACCTGGAGGAAATTTGTTATGAGAAGAGGAGGAATGATCTTCAGGCTTCCAATTAATATTATTATTAGATGAAGAGATTTTAAAATCAGTAGTAGTGGTAGTAGTAGTAGTAATAGGAGAATTGGAATTGGAAGTGAATCGTTTTTTCTGTCTTTCACGAGCCTTATGGTTTTGAAACCAATAAAAAACGTTTTTGCCTTCGATTTTACCGTACTGTCTAAGCCTAGCAGAGATCCTCTGAATTTGATCAGCGCTTGGGGAGCGAACGCCATTGTTATAGTAAAGCTCTTTCAATATTCGTATTTGGTCAGTTGTTGGAGTCCATCGACTGCTACTTTGCCTACACAAAAACCCAGTTTTTGCATTGCTTCCACCACCACCACCACCTTCACCACCTTGATCATTAATTCCTGGTTCTTGTTGTTGTTTGGGATGTTCCATTGGTGAAAAATATGGACAAGTTAAGGGGGTTTTGAGAAAATTATTAATTATATGGGATGTGTGAGTATGTGTGTGTGCATGAAATTAATTAATATAGAAAAAGAAAGAAAGAAAGAAAGAAAGAGTGAGAGTGGCACATGGAGTGAAATCAGAGGGAAAATCTGTGAGAGAAGGACTCAAAATGATCATAAAAAGGGAAGGGACAAAAGAGGGCTTTGAAAGAGTGGGTATGTACTGCCCCTTTCTTCCCCCCCCCCTCTCTTTTTTTTTTATAAAAAAAAAATAAATTTTTATTTAGAAATTAAAAAAAAAAACCTACAAAAAAATTATTTTACCTGGGAGAGGGGGGGGGGGGGGGGGGGTTGAATGAATGAATGAATGTAGGGGTGCTCAAATTTCTTTTTGTTACTGTTTGTTGTTGGTTTCAAGAGTTACTGTTTTCTTTTGGGGTTAAAATTTTTATTAGCCTCAAATTTGGGGATCTAACAATTTAATTTATACTGAAAGATTTGATATCAAATTTCATTTAGTGTTGTTTTGTGGTTTCAACAGTTTTATTTATTTATTTTTATTTTTATAAACAATATAGAGACAAGAGGATTAGGAGTGCACCAAGAGATTTCAATTAAGTTGGCACTTCTGTCCGTAGCACCTCCATCGCCATACCTCAAGCTCGATAAAGGTGTCGTTTGATAGTTTTGATTTTTAAAATTTAAGTTTATTTTTTCAGAATTTCTTACTCACGTTTTCATATTTATCATGTAGACAAATTTGATTTGTTAGCTATTTTCAAAAAATAAAAAAGTTTTTTAAAACAGTTTTTAATTTTTACGATTTGGGTTTAATTTTGAAAGTACTCGTAAAATGCAAACAACAAAATAAAATAGAAATAACAGGTGGAAGGGATGTTTGTAACCCTAATTTTTATAAATAGAAAACCAAAAATGAGATTGTAACCAAACCCTAAGTTGTCCATTAAATTTTATTTTTAATGTCTTTAATTTCAATTTTATCACAATTTATAGAGTCAGTTTTTCTTATCCCATTGCGACTTAGTCTCCATAGTAATTTGTAAAATAAATTGATATCGCATTAATTAGTTTATCAATAGAACACGTAATAAATATCAGTTATAAATTCCAAGAACTAAATTATTAATTATAGCTTTTTTGTTTTAAATATATATTAAATTCATAACATATATAATCAATCCCTTTCCATTGATTGTATTATGTTGTATTCCATCCTATCCCATATGATCTTTTCATCCCCTCCAGGGATATTTCTGTACATACAAAACAAATGAATGGGTAAAACTGTAAAGTTGAAGATTCTTAACAAGATAATCCTGAGATCCTACACTTGAGTTTGATGGGTCCAAATATATGTCGATGTCGATGAAAATATCGAGATCTTGAGTTTACTGAATTTTGATAAAAATATCGATGAAAATTGAATATTAGGGATGGGATTAATCCATATTTGTTATGATATAATGAATATTTATTTTAATTTTGGAGAAATTAAAGGAGGAGGGGGGGGGGGGGGGGGGGCAGTTTTAGAGTGTAGGGTTTCTATTTTATGGTTCTGTGAGGGCTACAAATATAAAAAGAGTTTTATTGTATTATTTGAAGGGTTTATTGTACTTAAAAAGTTAGGGAGGCCTACCCTCCAAAAACCCTCCTTTGTATCGGAAAGGAGAAGATACTCTGTTCCATAAAGTACACTCATTCAACCTCTCCTTGACAGTGAAACCTTATTTTCTTTTATTATTTTCATCTTTTTTATTTTTTTATTTTTTATTTATTGATTTTGGATTTAGTTTTCATTTAGAGTCTAAGTTTCAATTTTGTTCTTAATTAGTTTTAAAATTTTATTTTTAAGATTTGAATTTGTTTCAATTTAATCTCGAGAGTTTCGAGATTTATATTTTTTTCAGAAAGAGATATAATGTGGATGAGTAAGTACACCGAAAATTTACGCTTTTAACTTGATTTTCATTACATATTCACTTTTAATAATTGACATTGATGTCTATTAATTATTTTAAAATTAAATAATTATGAAAATTAAATTTAAGAGTGAACTTAATTTGAGAAATTATTATAAAATGACAAAACTGTTGTAAATATTTACAAAATATATCAAACTTTCAGATTTTATCAATCATAAACACTGATATACTTCTATCAGTGTCGATCATTACTAGAATATGAAATTTTGTTATATTTGTGTTCATTTTCCTATATTTGAAGATGTTCGTTCATTAGAATTACTTTAAACTAGTTAATATACATTTAACACTAAAATAAATTGAATATATAGTAAAAATTCAAAGTTAAGAGTGTAAATCTTAAAATTTAGGAACCAAATAAAACAAAATTTAAATTTCAAAGATAAAATCATTACATTTTGAATCATATAGACTAAATCAAAACCTAACGGTTAAATGTGTATCATATCATCATATCAAAGCCTTAATGATCAAATAGAAAGTAGCCCCAAAATCAATCTAAGAACCAAAAATCTATTTTTTATTTAGAAATATGTTAAAACCAACTGTAAAAATTATGTTTTATTGCTATTTAAAATTGAATCAGAATGCCTTTTCCCTAGTAAAGGAACACAGTTCATATGTATTTGAATATGTAGGGCTTTAAAAACCCTAAATGGGTTCTATACCATATTTATTTTGTAGAACTCATCATTCCATTTCTATATTTTGGAAGCTTTGGTTTCAACCAAAATCCATAAACTCAATTGTTATTATTTGAAAAAAAACCATTTTTTATATCATAAAACTTTAGGGTTTTGGGTGCAATTTGTTGTTCTAATTTTGGATTTAATAACATTATACCTTAAAAAAGCTAAGAACCAAAATGATCTCCAAATCCTTTTCTGCTCTTTGGCTGTATGTTGGGGCTGTCTTAAAACTTCTCTAATCAATAAGGAAAATTATATATATATATATAATTCCCTGATTAATCAGCTCAGAAAATCAGTTATGATAAGATGTCTTGGAAATTGATTTGGGATTTTTGATATAAAACCACAAATCAAACTAGTAAAGTGTGATAATGAATTTAGTTTATTGTTTTTGTTTATATATTGATGTTCTTTTTTTGGCTTTTTCTGTGGTCAAGTAGAAAAAAAGAAACACATATTTTTTAAGTTTCATTTGATATATTGAGTTTTTCTTTTAATTTTATTGTAATTTTTATAATTTATGATCAAAATTATGAAATTTTGTAATCTACCTTTTGAACTGGTTTTTCAAATTTCCATAAACTATATATATATATTATATACGCTAATTAGAATATGTAACAATTTTAGAAATAATAATTAAGTATATAAATTTTTTTTAAAAAAATTTCAAATATAGCAAAGTTTATAATTAATGATAGACTTCGATTGCTCGTTGATAGACTCTATTGATTTACGATTGATAAACCAATATTTGCAACATGACCTATCAATGATGAACTTCTATCGTTGATAGACTTTGCCAAATTTTGTTATATTTGTAATTTTTTTAAATGTTGATATATATGCTAATATTTTGAATTTAATTACTTTAGTTGCAACTATTCCTATGTTTTTCTTAATTTGGATTTCATAGTTAAGATTATATTAGGTGTTTAAATAGAAGAAAAACTAAATTAAATAAATAGTATTAGTTGATAGGGTTTGGGTCTGTTTAATAAAATAGAAAACTGAAATAAAATTGAAAATGGAAATCAATTTAATTAATTTAATAAGATTTAGAAAGAAAAAAGCTTTAAATAAACAAGAAAAATGAAGAAATAAGAGAATGGATTTTGCAGGGATAGATATGCTATTCCCAAATCAATTTAATGGCTGACAAAACTATATAATTTAAATTATATGTTTAGAATCCATTTTTAACTTGGTTAATATACAATTAACCCAACCACCTTTCTTTGCCGCAAAATATGTATTATACACAATAGTGATTTTTATTTTGTCTAATTTTAATTTGAGCTATATAGCTCGACTAGTTAATACACATGCATGTCGTTGAACAATGACAAACCAAGATGCAAGGTAAACAATATATATTGTCGTCGTTTGAATCTCGTTTGTGTTCGTCGTTGTTGTTGTAGGTCCCTCATGATTTGATTTCTACAAGCTTCTCTCGATCTGATCTTGCTATCCAAAGTTGACATGCATAAGAGAACATTGGTATCAGTGTGATGTCAAGTCTTTCACACTTTGATGCGTAAGTATAAAAAATATATAGTTTAGCTAAATCTCACAAGAAGTGAGACCATAGTTATCTTTTTGCATATTACTAGAGTCCTCAAATGAAGCTATTTATATGCCTTTCTCCCGTCAATCACCTGCATTTACGTATAACTCTAGCAATGTCAAGGTATTTCCCGACGCTTTCAAGGTATAGAATGCCAAACTTGAAGAGAGAGAGAGAGAGAGAGAGGGAGGGAGAGAAGATTTTGTTAGTGTTAGGTCTAATTTGGTGTCCCATACAAAGACAAGTGTGTGTTATATCGTTGCAGTTCCCAGCACACACACACACACCAGATCTCAGAGATGAGAAAAAATGGATATAAGAAAAGATGATAGTAAGATCCAGTTTGAAGTGTAGAATCTATTGATCCCATTTTTGTGTAGTCACCTCTCTACCTCTCCCTCTCCTCTTCCAATTTGTTTTCATTCATTTTCCCCACCCAAAAACCCATAATTATATTCATAAATGTTCACTCACAAATGTCCAATCAAATTCCCAATCCTCTCATCTCATCTCATCTCATTTCATTATTTCTCTCACCACAAAACAAAAACACCCATTTTCCTTTTTTTTTTATTTACCAAAATCTCCTAATAATTATTTCTAATTCTCTCTCTCTCTCTCTCATTTATACATATATTCCCCAACCTATCAACTCCATAACCCAATGATTTAGCTGTGGAATTAGGGATATATATATATATATATATTATATATATGTTCCCAACTCCCAAGATTATGTTTTTGTGTTTTTGTGTTTTTTTTTTAATTAGACAGTCCTCCTGACTGACCCAAATGTAGCCAGCCCTAACTAGGGTTTTTTTCTTCTTCATAAAGTGGTTGATTTTAATAAATAAAGTTTTGCATGGTGACAACTAATTATACAATATTAATGCAGTATAATCAACCATGGAAACCCATGCATTTGTGTATTAATTTTTTTAGTATAAGATTGTTGTTGTTACATAAATTAAAATAGATTGAAGATATTATTAAATAATAAATGAATGTGAAAACAAAAAACAGAGAGACACACAGAGAGAATAGAAATAAAGAGATGAGGAGGGGAGAGAGGTTTATGGGTTGAATTCATGTTGTGTTTCATGGAGTTTTTAACTGTCTCATTCCTTTTCTCCAATTCCAATAATTACAACTTTTACAGATTACATTATTTGTTTGATTTTGACAAACGCCATCATGAGATATGCCTTTCCTTATCATCCATTTTTATGGGCTTTTGAGCCATTCATAATAATAAAACACACACACACACACACATCCATCAAATTCAATAAATTAACCTTTTTTACATTTTTTTTTTTTTACAACTTGGTTTTGTCAGTGTGAAAACATCTCTATAAATAAATTTAAATTATGATGCAACTTGTAATTTACATATTTAATAAACAATGATTAGTAATGCTTTAATGTATCGCAAAAATGTAATGTAATCAAAATTAAGTGTTAAATTCCATTAAGTAACAAACTACTTTCTCTTTATAGTTTATAAACAAGTTTGATTCTGAATCCGTTATTTATGAGAAATTTCATTAAATCATACTAATATTTTTTACGATAAGAACGAAACCAAGTAAATTAAAACCAGGACTTAAATTTTTTTAAAAAAAGAAAAAAGAAATGGGGGAAGGGCTTAGCTGATGGGGGAGTGGGTTTAGAGAGGGCGGGGTGTAGGGTTTTAGGTACAAAATCTCCCTTTTCTTCCGGGTAATCATAAATCCCTTTTTTATTTTCTCTCTTATTTTCTCACCCATATCACTCAACATACATCACAATATCATTCCATATCTCTCTATAATACCCCTATTTTTTTTATTTAAAAAATTAAATCTATTATGATTACTAACCCTTCACTCCCAAGGATTGAGACTTGTAACCACGTAAACAAAAACCCTAGCCACAACTTTTTGACCTTTTGTTTCTATTTTTTTTTTTATAATTGATATTAGGGTTTAGATCGTGAACAATGACTAGAAAAATGCAATTCATAATTTTAATTTCTTCTATGACAATCTCGGTGGCCGATCTTGTTTTAGATGGACCGAAAAATATTGTTTGAACGATTTTTAAAAAGGATGCTAGTTTTGTACAACGAAAACTCAACCATATTATTTCTTACGATTCTCGTACAATCGGCTTGTGGAAAGCAACCAATTCACACAATAAAAAGGAAAAAAAGAAAAGACAAATATGGGAATAGATGGAATAATATTGGTACCTACTGTACTGACCTTTCCCTCTTATTACCTTTTTTTTTCAGGTTAAATAATATAT
>JBBPDJ010000023.1:5897798-5921073 GCA_037974625.1 Cucumis cinereus | reverse complement strand
ACCCACTGCCACATTTATCAGCCGATAATCGATGATCCAGGGGGGAATTGTCACGCTTGTACAGGATAGAAAAATAAAAAGCATTGCAGATAACCATTAGATAAAAATGGACCCCTTCACATCAAAATCCTTCACCCAAAGAATCACATCCTCAACACATAGCTCTACACTTGCGTTTGTGGAAGAGTACTTCCCAACAAAAAATCAGAACTTTTCTTGTGGAGACTTAGTCGTGGAAGCATTTGCACTGTTGATGTTCCACAAAAGAAAAGAAAAGAAAATTAAAAGAAAAAGGCTCCTGGATTGCTTCCTCAATAACTGTTCTGTCCTTTGTCAAAAGGACAATGAATTCTTGCTACATGTCTTCATTACTTCCCCTTACGCTGCTTTATTTTGAAATTGTATCCTATTGGCTTTTAATGAGAGGAAAGCTGACGACTTTACTTCAAGGGATCCTCATTGGTCACTCTTTTAGCAAGGGAAAGTCTGTGAATTTCACATACAATCAATCAAAGAGGGTGGAGAAAGAGCCTATTTGTTCAAATTTGCTTGGTAATTTGATTGTAAGAGTTTGTAAGGTTACCTCCTTACTATATTGTGTAACTAACTTCCGAGAAAAAGATTACAAGGGAACATAACAAAAAGCACCTAGCCAATTCAAGAGGGTTGGTAATCTCTTCCACAAGAACTACTATTGTATTGTCAAATACAGAATTCTCACTACCATGCTCAACGAAAGATAAAATACCCACCCCCTCCCCCCAATTGTACAACTAACAACACAACCTACTCCTCCGTTGTCTCGCGAGATTTACCCAACTTACTCCACCCAAAACCACCTACCCGATGACTGCTGGCTTCATGCCACATAGTTTTACCCTTTGTTTTAACTAAAATGATATTAGCTTATTACCTTACATGCTACTACAAAAAAGACTAAATGGAACGGAAATAGGGATGGGTCGTTAGATCGTACTTGTCACTAGTTAACAGCTTTATAGTTACTATACTGTAATTATACTGATGCAATATATTAGATGAGCCCAGGTACATCGTACATAACATACTAAACAAAAACTAATGAGGAATAGAATAAATCCCCAAGTTATATACACTTGAACCACTATGTCAGCATTCAGTAGAAAATAGAAATAATTAATATGCAAACGGGAAAAATTACCTCTTAATTCTCCCTTCTTGCCCATCTCCTGAAGTGCATAAACATGATCAACTATTCTCTTCTGTTCTGCAGCACTAAAAATACACGTATGAAGTTCAAGTCCTTCAAGAATATTCACTAGTTTTCCTTTAAACCTCTCCAGACAAATAAAATCTTTCTTCCGTCCAACATTCATGAACCTGATGTACTCTCTCTGCTCTCTTGACAGCTTTGGCCTCTCAATAACCTTCGATATTGTTAATTTCCGAGTGGACTCATTAAGACTGACTAATCTTTTTTCTGATTCATACTCATCTTCCTCTTCTTCTAGTTCATCTTCCTGAGTCATATCGGCCCACGACATTCGAGGCCCTGAGGTCTTGGTGGAATTTAATTTAGAGGACAGATCACTAGAAGAAGTTTCAGGTCCTCCATCAGCTTCATTCCCTCCATTCATGCCATCCTTCCAACTCCCTAATGAATTGGTTTCCGCTTCATCTTTCCAACTTCCAAGAGAATTTGCATCAAAAGCATCATCCTGATAACCGTTACTCTCATGCACGTCTTCCACTGGTGGTGCAGAACCTGAATTCTCGTCGGAATGGCCAGCTACAACATTGTTAAGTTCAGTAATTCCATCAGATTATCCTAATGATCGATTAAACAGGGGAAGCAAGATCGTGCGAACCAAAGAAACAGATCATGTAAATTACCAAACACATCAGACCCATCACTCTTTTTAGCAACACAACACATCAAGAAATCTAAGAACTTAATTTTAAAAAAATCAATTCCCCACTTTTCAAAAACATTAATTTCCCCTTCATACACTCAATTATCTAAAAGATTCGAAAATAAATTAGATGGGTCATTCTCTCTAACACCCCTCGTGCAATAATTTATCGAGAACGAATAAAGAAGCAACAAACAATTTACCTGGATCGAGGGTGCGGATACGATCCGAGAGCAATTTGGTGCATTCTCCGCAGAGATCTCTCGAAAGAAACGGAAGCCAAGTGGTGAGAAACTCAGAAGCGATCTTTAGTTCTGAGGGCTTGTAATTATGAAGGAAAGGATCTTCCAGTTTGAGATGCTGATGACTAGTTGCCATCGGCGAGTGATAGGATAGATAATCAACTGCAAGAGACGGAGACGGTGGCTACGAAGATATTGCTAAAGAAGAAAGAAATCGGTCGATAACAAAGCCGGAGAACTCCACAGAAGTAATGATGCTAAAAATCAAAATTACGGGAAGACTTGGTTTGTGGACCGCAAAATATAGAGTGGAATTGCGAATGTTTTCTTAATTCGATAGCGGCAAATGCGAATTTTGGAAGAGAAGTACTTAAAAAAACAACAGCATCACATTCGGATTCGGGTTTCTTGTTCTATTACGGTTTCTCCCAATTTTAGGTGAGGACACTGAAAAAGCCCTTATTATTTTATTATATTTTTTTTCTCTTTTTATTTAATAAAAAATCCTTTTTTTCCTGTGAAGTAATGCTAAATTTTTTAAGAATACTTTCCAATTTTTTTGGTCCAAGAAAAATGGAAAAATATAATTAAGATTTTAGTACTATTGGTTTAGAACATGTATCAAAACATAATATTTTCAAGTATTGAACATGAAATTATTTTTATAAAAAAATTAAATAAAATACAAATATTTTGTTTTTAAAATAACTATTAATTCTTCCAAATACACTCTACAACAATTTTATCATGATCAACGACACTATAAATACATTGTATTTGAGAATAACAAAACGGAATAAACTCAACATAGGGGCTACAACAAGAGTTTACCTGAATATAATTAGAATTACTTTATAATTAAAACAATTATAAATATGATAAGTATATAATTGTCATAAATGCGCTCCTCCTAATAAATATTTTCTTTTTCTATTCAAAATACACTGTAATTAAAACATAACATATATACACAACTACGGCGAAAATGAAATATTGGACATTTCGGCATCTGCAATTTTTCATTTTGCCATATTTATTTTCTTATTCTATGTGATTCTTGCTAAATTTCCAATCTTCCAAATATTCCTAAGATATTCAGAATTGGGCGGGGCCAATGAGAGGAGGCCCAATACGTATTATCTAGATCCGAGTCCAACTAATTGTAATGGGCCAAAGGCCCAATAATTTTCAGCCAGAGAAACGGAAAGATATGGATAAAGCAACCCCAGAAGACGAAGGTCCCGAGTCGGGAACAATGGAATCAATCAGTCTCCACCAAATTATCGCTTCTAAACCACCGCTCTCCACAATCAATCATAAAAAATTCTACCCAAAATCTCAAACTCAGATCTTCTTTCCATCTCTACGCCATCAACGCCCTCTCAGGATCAAACCGATCAACGCCACCGACACCGACGGCGACACCGCACCACCGCAGGTTCCGCCGGAAATAACGCCTCCGGAGAGGGTTGAAGTGCGGTTTCGTAAGCGGTCGAGAAGAAAATCCAAACAGGAGAAGGAGGATGGAGCGGCGATGGGGAATGGGAGGCCGAGGAAGGCTGCGGTGGAAGTTGGTACCGGTAAGGTGAAGAAATGGGAGGAGATGAGCGTGGCGGAGAAGGCGATGGAGCTGTATATGGGAGAGAAGGGTTTGTTGTTTTGGCTAAATAAATTTGCTTATGCTTCAATTTTTATTATGATCGGTGGTTGGATTGTGTTTCGATTTGTGGGGCCTTCGCTAAATCTTTATCAGTTGGATACTCCGCCATTATCTCCGACCTCTGTATTCAAGGGCTCATGATGGTCGGAATCACCTTTCTTTAGTTTCGATCTTTAATCCTTTTTCATACATCATCTATTGCGGCTGTTCAAGTATTGTTGTATTGTTGTAAATTCTTGTACTGGAGATTTCTTAACTGACAAGTGTTTGTGGAGAATTTGGTGATTATGAATTGGGTTCGATCATTAGATGCAAATTGAAGTTCAAAAAACAGGATAATTAAATAAAAACAAATAACTGGGGAATCAACATCCCTTAAAATGATATCTGTAGATTAAAATTCAATTAGTGGAAGACACTGTGAGATATCTTTAGATTCACCTTTCACTGATTCCAACTAATTATGTTATATATATATTTTTTTTATGTTTAGAGACATGAATACCAAAATCAAAGTTCTAAGGATTAGAAACAGGGGGGAAATACCTTGATGGTCACTAGATTTTTGGCCCATTGGATCCTAACTTTCAAAATATTATACCTTCAGCTCTTAAATTGGTTTCAATATTTTATAATTTTAGTTTTGACTTCATATTTTTAATAAATAATAATACCAACTTTTTAGTATTAATATTTGTTGACAAATTTTAAAAAAAATTATAACTAATAAATTTCACTATTTTTCATTAATTATTTAAATAAAAATAAGATTGTCATTTATTAATTGATAAAATACTAACATCAATGAAAGAAAATCAATATTAACAAAAAAAAAAAAAAAAATTGAAACCAAAAGTATTAATTTCAAAGCTTAAAAGACCCAGTCGAAAAAAACTTCAGATTTCAGGAGTAAGATTGCAACATTTTATAACCATATTAAAATTCTAATCAAACTCAAAACTCAAGAATTTAATGTACATATTTTGAATTCTAAGGAAAAAAAAAGACCCAAAATCTAGGGAGAGAAAAAAAAAACTATTTTCCTCGTGAAAGAAAGATCAAACTTAGTAATTTTGAAATACCCAAGCTTGGTATTACACATTGCAGCTCGTTTTCATGTTGGGAGCCTTATTTTTACACTTAATCCCTATTATTCCAAACGTTGAAGACAAGAAGGGGGTGAATTTGATATGCAAAACTGAAAATATATATATCTTATTATTATATGTAAATGATTCAACACTAAAATTCTCAACTGTTCAACAAAAATAGTAATGTC
Source organism: Cucumis cinereus (assembly GCA_037974625.1). Taxonomy (NCBI): domain Eukaryota; kingdom Viridiplantae; phylum Streptophyta; class Magnoliopsida; order Cucurbitales; family Cucurbitaceae; genus Cucumis; species Cucumis cinereus. Next base: position 5,916,000 of record JBBPDJ010000023.1, on the reverse strand, counting down.
ATTCACAGCGAAACCTCCTTCCCTAAGAAATGGAAAACTGACAATCAATCGATATACCTTGGAGACTAGAAGAGTTGATTATGAGATCGGACAAATTGGTCGAAAGAAACTTGCAGCATAGGAACAAAAACCATCCCAAGTCTGTAGAAAAAATGTTCTTAGATGGCACTGAGGGGCAGAGAAAGTGAATCTCTTTGAGTCTTGCACCTGTTACAAAAAAGCATTTCAATAATGAACCTGCAATATAAATGCAATGCGAGCTGCCAAACTCCATTTAATATCCAAGAAACCAACTAAGTTAGCAACCAGAAGAACATGCAAATCAGCAATTTTCATGACAAAATCAATAAGAACTTGTGGCGCAACTGAATTATAAGATCTAAAGGTTAAAAGATCAACCAAACAATATATAGCATATACACATACACATTCAACATGAACGTGAAGGGGAAATACTAGTTTAGGCGATAACCTGTTACAGTGTAAACGAGATGCATAATTATGATTATTGCAATTTGTGCACATCCAATCTCCGTTGCGCCATTGCTTTGCTCTGCAGATTCATAAGGTTAGGATAGGAATGTATTGTCTCAATCATTAAAGAGTTCATAGCCAACCATAAAACAAGTTGTTCTATGGTACTAAAATATTGGGTAATATAAAGCATTATAAATTATTATTCATCACTTCAGTAGTCTTGGAACCGATTTTGGTCAGAAAGAAAAGGGTTTGGATATCTCATTGTTTCGATCGCCAAGAAAATGAAATACAGCTAGCTAATGCATATTACCCTTTCCCTAGGAGCGTTGGTGCAGTTGCTTGTGGAGGAAACTGCGTGGGCATTTCCAAATTTGGAGCTACACTAGAACTTTCGTGGGTATAAGAATTATATAATCCCACATTTGGGTCACTACCGGTGCCCATCATCTGCTCAAAACCTGGGTGAGATTGTTGTTGCTCATTTGCCTGAATGCCAAGAAAAGAACGGGAAGAAGCCATTGATCAGAGTCACCAAATTTTAACAGCAAAATTTTCTTAAATACAAAAAAGAAAAGAAAAAACTTATCATCCTTTTACTCCTGAGCATGGGGAATACCTGTCCAATATTCAATCTCTTGTTATCCCATTGATGAACAAGTTCTTCGGATGCTAACCGTTTCATTCCAAGTGCTGCATAATCCAAACAAAAAATATATATATAAAAAGAGGAAAAAGGAAAGAAAGATAGGCTACTCTAATCCCCCTCGAGGGGAGTCAAATTCATTCAGAATTAGAAATCCAATCAACTTTATCTTCACTAACTACTCTATTTTTCTCAGCTGAAACACCTTGTACCTTCAAGGATACTAGAATAACCTCTCCTTAGGCCAACTAAGTTTTTCCATTCCACTAAATTTCCTCCTATGAGACATTACTACTCCAAACTCTGAACTATGAATCTACTTATTCAACTAACACAAAGAAGGTAAATAGGATCACTTAAACAATATAAACATCTTTTACACAAGACACGCCATAGGCCCAATGCCTTTTCATTATTACTTACATAAACTTTAAAATAGTCCCTCATTCTGTCTCTTAAAGCTAAAATCCTAGTACGACCATTCAAAACCTAGAGACCCAAAGAGAGAGGTCACGTACCTTGTGGTGAAGCATTGCACTTCTTGCACTGCAAATATGACAAAGTTCAATTAGATAAACAACAAGTGTAACCAAAAATGAGAAACTACATACACCAATAGGAAAAGTACAAAACATCTCTCAGTATGTAAAGGTGAAAACCCCACCTGTGCACGTGAAGAATAATTATGGAAACCACAGTTGCATAACCAGTCGCCATTCCGCCAGCCCTTTGGAACTGAAAGGAGCTGATTAGCTAAACTCATATACGAGATTGCCGAATTATTCCCACCCAGAGGAAATGTTGGAGCTGCATGAATTACATACTTATCAGCACCTCCCAGGGACCAGTTAGAGCTCAGGGGATGCAGATGCTGTGAAGTGCCATTTCCAATTAATCCAAGATTCATCTTTGAATCCAATCCTCCCTGGGTCCTGGCAAAATAGTGTGAATAAGTTGGAAAAGAAGCTCCAGGGATTGCAAGTGCTGGCATTGCTGCTACCTCCTTTGGTTGTCCACACTTTTTGCACTTCTCTCTTGATGCATAATTGTTGTTAGTGCAACCTATTGCACCACAGCCAGACAAACCCAACCCACAAGAAAACCAGGTATACGCACACCAAGCAGTCCATCCACACCATATACACATACAAAAAACACAAACGACTCATGACTCAACCTAGTTTAGAATTTTTCTAAAAGCATGAGTTCGCTGGAATATAAACATTAATGAAATGAGCAGGCAGAAAAACAATCCTCAAAGAAAATTTTGCACTGGAGGTAGAGATGAAATGAAGGTTCCTTTGATTTAAGTCCAGTGACTGGCAAACCAATGATCAAAACGATTTCACTCTTCATAATAAAACACATGGCTGTGTAAAATATATCAACTCCAACTACAAATTCTGAATTGGCTGTAAATGAGTACTTCTAAGGCTATCTTGATTAGTTTTTTATTTACTAATAACATCAACGGGAATTTGCCTTCCCCTCACCCCACAGTTTTAGTCGAGTTATATTGAAAATGTTCAAGAATTATTAGCTCATTGTATTTAGGTGGAAAACTATCAAAGCATGAAACCTCATTGGAGTAAGAGCGATAAGCCTAACTCGATAACTCCACTCCTACTCAGATGTTAGAAGAGAGAAAAACTCCATCATTTTGACATTCTTCAACCAAAATACCCACACCAAGTGTCAGACACGGAATCGAATTATGCTACGCTAAAATTCTAAACTAAACGTTTAATTCTAAGTTCAGCTATGAAACCCAACAAAATGAAGTCGGGAATACAACACAATTGCAGGTTCCATAAAGGCAAGGGGAAAAAAACAAGTCCAGTTAATATAAGAAGCTAACCCGTGCAGATCCAATCACCGATTCGAGGAAGCCATTTGGAGTCTGGAGGCGTTTTATTGTCGACGAGAAGGCGAGGTTGTTTGCATCTATTACAGAAAGATCGAAAAGCATAGTTCCTGTTCCTGCATCCACTGCACTCCCAATCGCCTTCTTTACCTTCGCCCATTGTTAGTTGTGACGATGTTTTTCCTTCTATCCCCTCCTTCCCTCCATCCATTGCTCGAAATATTAGCTCAACTGATGGTCAAAGAACAAGCAGTGTGCTCGAAGGGAAGTTGAGAGGAGAAGGCGAAAATTTCCGCCTCCAGCAACACACCAGCCACGGCGGCCCTTCTTCTTCTTCTCTGTGTGGGCTAGCTTGCCCGCGGGATTTTTGTGGGCTTCGGTTTCGAGGCCTTTTACGGCACTACCAGTGAGCCCTCGGCGCTAACTTTAGACTGTTTAGGAGTTAGGGAATTTAGGACTGTGTAGTAAATTTAGAATTATTCGCTACTAACCTAATTAACATGTATACTGCCCAAAAATAAAATCGTTTATTTTGTCGACATGAGTCTAACCCCATTTTTCTACTTACAAATTATCTATTTATAAATTAGGTATTATCATGACAACTTTTGTACGGTTTAAATGTGAATTTTGTATTGTCAAACCAATTTGTTTGTTTATTTTCTGCTCGGTGAAAATGATAAAGATATATATTTTAACATTTTCTCGTGTTTGAATGTATTAAGGGAACAATAGCAGAAGTGTACTCATATATAATTTGAACTTGCAAGTTCACAATAATAGATTATATGTTGATCACACTAAAAGTTAAAGTGTAAGTTTGTTGAGATCGTTAGTGATTTAGAAAGGTGAGGATGTTTGTATCATTGTGTTACCAAGTAAACCTTATCGTCTGCTCACGACTATGGTATAAAGTTTTCCACCAACCCATTTCCATCACCTCCTGAATCCTTTTTCACCACAAGCTCTATAACCCATATTATATTTCTTTGTTTGTTTTTTTGTTCCTCCATTTTACTCATCTTTTCCAATTGCATTTCTTTGTCAACAACTTTTTTATCATTAGTGGATTTTTTAACTCCACCCACCTTTTTAACTCTCTCTTTAGACATTTATGAAATCCTTAGTTTTTTAACTTTTTGGAAATGGGAAACGAGATTATCAATAGGAGAATTGACTCCTACCATGGTTGACCTAAAGGTTTAACCTAGTCCACGAAAGCAAAAGCGTACCCAAATATTGCATATTCACGAGCATTTTAGATAAGTAGAAGATGAAGTCCCTTGAACAAACACATAGATGGTGGAAATTCACCTTATTGATTCTTGTGGAGTTCATCAAGATGGGATGGTGAAGGCAAAGTGCGACGACGGTGATTTTCTTAAGATATGGTATGGATAAAAGCAAGGGAGATGAGAAGTAGATATATATTACAAACAACGAGTAATTTGATTAACATTTTCCTAAGCGAGTTTTATCATGAGATTCAAATCAATTAAAGTGCGTTAAACTAAAACGAACCATACTTTTTGAGACTCCAAAGAGCTTGCTCTTATATTTATGATATCATTAGCCGACAGTTACCAAAATACTCTTACATGCTTGTTGACCTCTTATCTTCTTGGTTTTCTGATTTTTTTTCATCGTTGCAAATGGGTCGTAGACCATGTTTTCACTGTAAAACTGTAAAGAGAATATGGACTTGCACAAAAAATGGATCAAAAGGGTTATTGGAACATCAAATGCAAGAGAGGGAGGAGATTGAGTGTAAGAGAAGAGAGGAGAGAGAATGGAGAGGCAACACGCTTACTTTGTTGGTCATTTTAGTAATTTTATTTGACAATAACAATTGGTTCTTAGAAAAATTATCTTTTAAAAAAATTAAAGTAGAAATTAAAAACCACTATTTCTCTTTCACTAAGTTATAGAATACGTCCAGTTCAGTTTTAAATTTTGGAATTTGAATTTGAAATTCAAATTTTTATATTGAAAAACTGTAAAAAAAATATAAAATAAACAAAATATTTATCGTAATATATTTTTGTAGAATATGTATAGTTTGTTTTTTTTTATTATTATTATTGAAAACTCTCCTTTTATATTTATCATGAATTTATATATTATATTCATATTTTTTGTGAAAAAACGAAAATTTGTTGTTTTTAAAAATGAATTATTCTAAAGGAATTTTTTAAAATCATTTTAAAAAATAAGTATGTTAAACCCGTTTTAATTATTTTCAAAGGTCGAATCAAATGAAAATAGTGATCAATTCAAGCATTTGACAAAACAAATATATTTATATCTTCACCTTGTAATTATTAAACTGGAATATATATACTTTATGATAAGTGGATGATGATAAGTGGTGCAAAATATCATAGGACCCTCTTGGGTAGAACCTTCTTAAACCCTAACCCCCAATCAGTTCAGATTCGCGCGTTTGAGTTCCCACGAAATTATGTAATTGAATGAAAAGAAATTATAATCTTTGTGTTGTGATCAAATCGTCAACAGAATTAGAGGCCCAACTCAATGTCCGGTAGGAAACAAGGTGAAGCGCCGGTCGACGAAGGTGGATCTGGACCATCTGGTAATAAGCCACCCCGCATCAAAATCTCAAAATCCTCCGACGGAAGCGATGCCAAGGTTTTCATACTTGATCTTTCTGGCTGTTTTGACAAGTAGATATTGTATTTACTTCTCAGACTCACCCTTAGTTTCTCTATTGTTGACTTTGGTACTCGTAGTTCAAGAGACATAATAGATAGCGAAATCCTTGAGTTGTATGAGGGTTTATATTTTCTAAAATTGTTTATCTATGTAAAATCTGTACCACATTGCACTAGCCCATTTCATCTCAAGGCATTTTGTACTACTCTAGAATGCTAGCAGGAAGCTTAAAGATATGGAAATCTGCGTCCCAATTGTCTGTGGAACCATCGCATTTTACCTTGGCAGGAAGGCCAGCGAGTGAGTTTACATTTATCAGGGTTTGTTCAATTTCCCGTTCTCCTTTGACATTTGGCTAACGAAGATTATCTAATTTCCTCTTTAGGTCCCAGTCACATAAATGGACAGTCTATGTGCGTGGTGCTACTAATGAGGATCTCGGGGTGGTGATAAAGAGAGTTGTGTTTCAGTTGCACCCTAGCTTTAATAACCCAACAAGAGTGGTTGAATCGCCGCCTTTTGAGTTATCAGAATGTGGTTGGGGAGAATTTGAGATTGCCATCACACTTTTTTTCCACAGCGACGTCTGTGATAAACAATTAGATCTGTAAGTTATTGTTGTTATTTTCCCGTGGCATTGACTATGTTTTTATTGAATATGAAACAATCAGGAGTCAGTAAAGATTATATCAAATGAGAAAGGAATAATAAGGGTGTGTGATAGAGAGTTATCCAGCTTGAGTTATGGGGATAAGAAGCAAATCCTATTTTATGACTATTTTAAATTGTTATAGGTTTCACCATCTGAAGTTGTACCCTGAAGATGAGTCTGGTCCCCAAACAACAAAGAAACCTGTTGTGGTGGAATCTTACAACGAAATCGTGTTTCCCGATCCATCCGAAATGTTTTTCTCTCGTGTTCAGAATCATCCAGCTGTTGTTGTGCCTCGGCTTCCTGCTGGTTTCAATCTACCTAATCCTGGTAATTATCTGTTATTTTATCTTTCATACCTGTTGTTGCAGTTTCTATATTAATTCAACAATTGGCTATATGCAGCATCAATTGAGAATATGTCAGAAAGGGAGAAAGGCGACACTAAGGATCATCCCCTTAGTCAATGGTTCCTGAATTTCTCAGAGGCAGACGAGCTGTTAAAACTTGCAGCTGCTCGCCAACAAGTATGAATATATATATATATATATATATATATATATATATATATATATTTTACATTCACCTCAAAACCATATTTTCTCTTATTTCTTTATCGTTTGCTTTCTACTTGTCGAAATACTATAGTTTCGAAAGAGAACACATTTCTGGCTTTCTACTACAACAACACAATGATCAGTGACTTTGCTAATATATGTCTGCATTTTTTTTTATAAGAGTTAATAGATGTTTGTTTGATGGTCTTCTTCATCTTGTTGGTGGCAGTGTATATGTCAAACTGTGGAAAATTGAAGTCCACTTATAATTGACATTTCCTACTAGACTTCGGTGGATTTTAATTTTGTTGTGAAATTTGATATGAAGTACATTTATATAAGAATATGGTTATGACTTATTAGTTTGTAGTTTATTATGTACTTGTACTTGTTTCCTAGTTGACTTTGTGCCTAATGGTTCTGGTTACTCGATGTGTTAGTTCTAAATCAATCATTATTAGCTTATTTCATTCTTTGTTGATGCCGAGCAATAATCTATTGGGAGGCTCATGACTAAGATTGTAGAGTTTTGCATTAACATTATGGTTGATCTGCTAGGTGCAAGCTCATATTGTCAAATTGAGAAGACAACTCAGTGTGATGGATGGACTGCCTCAGTTCTCTAAACCAACTGCTGGTTATGAATTTACGTCATAAGCTGGAGGCTGATGGAGTTTATTGATGTAATTAGGTTTACCTGCCAGTTCTCATGGTTCAGGTCAATGTAAACAATGATGTATTGATTTTTTTTTAAAAAAAGTTATCCATGCAGTTAAAGTAAATTAAAGTAGGATTTGTCGCTCGTAGGAAATTTGTTATTTCACTTTTGCTCCTGAGATACTTTTTAATCATCCATTTTTTTTATTGATTCACCCACATCTGCATTGATGAAGATGAATACGCAGGGGAAGGAAGAACTGGCAATCCATTGCAAAATCCCATGGGCCAAGATTGCCGTTGAAAAAAAAGAAAAAAACCTCTCTAACTGGCAAGTGCATAAAAGAAGGAATAGCTACAGGAATTACTAGCTAAAAGTATTAATCTTGAGCCTTGCACAGTTTCAGACTTGAATATTATTCTCCAATCCTAAAAATTCTGCTGTGTCTCTGTTGAAATCTTTCAAACAGTAGGTAGATCTAAGATTCTGAATGCAAATTTAGCTTTGGATTAAGACCTGGAGTGGAAACTAAACAATTAGAAGTAGCTTAGAGCCTTTTGCAGAGTTGGCAAAAGTTCAATGAACAAATATGTGACAACCTCTTCTTCTCCATCTTCTCCAGACCATCTTATGGGGTGATACGAATGTCGGGACACTTTTCAAACTCTATCATCTTTTGGGTTATGATCCTCTCAAAAACAAGAGACCAAGGGAATAATATAATTTCTCTAGCATTTTTGCTTTTTTTTTCTTTTTTCCCAATGAGGTCGATAAATTGTTTATTAGGCACATTGCTCCTTGGACATAGACTCAAAAAATCTGCAGGTACTACGGCACCAAAGTGATCCAGTTTCCACTCTCTCAAATCCAATCTTCATTGACTCGGCCCCAAGTCATCAAGAAGCTTCAGAAGATTGTAATTTATGAGCACTGTGAATTGAAATAATATAGTTGATTGAATCCTCACTGTATATTTTTGTGGTGTTCCTGGTTTTATATTTTAAACCCATGTATAGTGATCAGTTTATTAGTACTATTATGTTTTTGTGGGTGCAAAAACATGGAATGGAAGCAAGATAGTTTTTTTCCTTTTCCACAATTTTGTTTTTATGTGAGGAGATTAATGAAACTCCTCATAGAGAAAAAGTACTAATGATGATAAAGTCAAGGAGAATATATAAAAGTATGATCTTGCACTATTTAAGATTTTCTTTACACCGAAGACTGGAGTGGCTTTTATGTTAAATAATCTTGTTTTTGATATGATAAACATGGTCATGATATTCATCAAATTTTCAGGTCACCATGTGCTAAAAGGAAATTGTTTTTTGTTGCTTAGTAAAAATGGCCTCTGCTTCACAGGAAATACTGACAATGAAAGTTTATCCTTCTCTCTTACTCCATCATTTTTTTGCTGCTCGCAGATTGTGCAGACAGCTGTTTCTATGGATAATGCCTATCTATTCTCGTATTTATTGCTTCTGGCTGCTTTAACATCATTACATGGAAATTAGAACAATTTTCAAATTCAGATAGCTGAACTTGATGATATTATTGCAATGGTAGAAGCCCCCATTTGTATGCCCCACAACGAATAGAAAAGTCTGCTTTTGTGAAATTGCTGAATGCAGGTAGTTTGGAGCTCTACTCATTTACCCTAACAATTCTCAACGGGGTGAAAGTGGGAAAGGACTGGAAGGTGAATTCAGCTGCCCTACTCAGTTGTATAGACAGAGAGGCTGCTTATATCATAGCCAACGAGATTGCTTTTGAGCCTTGGAACATGGGAAACTGAGGCAAGTCAGCAAAGTAAGGCTGGATATATGAGTGGTGCTCATTTACATAAGATAAACTCTATTTTATCAAAACTCTATAGTATTTTGAACTCGTGTATTTCCAGCTTTTGGATTGCCACATGGGTGGTCTTTTGATGTGGAGACATTCAATGGAATTGGCTGGGAGCATAATGACATAGTCTTTACTCAATATGTGTATCCTTTCATCTCCCACCATTATTTACTATTAACATTTATAGATGTTTCATTTCACATACAGATAAACAGGTTACAAACAGTCTCGGAGTGCGACGGTTTTTGAATCGTTCGAATGTGCCAACATCTACAGGGGCTGAGAAATTGTGGATGGTGGGTAGCCTATTTTGAGCTAAGCTGAGCTTTCAAAGACAAACTTGTGTTATCCAAGGGACAGACCTGTACGCAGAGAGTTAAGAATAAAGAAACAAAGTTTCGTCTCTATGGTCCACTACCTAAATAAGGTACTATAAGTCAATTCCATCCTACTTCGTGCCCGAAAGTAGAACCGTATGTCCTGGACTTGGACCACTCCACAACTGAGTCGGAAACACAAGTCTTTACTTGCGCGGATTCTGTTAATACCTAGCCTCAAGATTTGGAGTGAACAGGCCAAAATATGTAAGACAAAATTTCAAGTTTGGTCTTTCATTCTGGTGAGTGGCTTTGTGTAGCCTAGATATGAGGAAGTCGTGAAAACGTTGTTTTCTATAATAATAATAATAATAATAAACAAATAATTACCTTTAGGAAATTGACATTTACTGGCTCTTATGTCTCATGTGGGAAACATGTACATAGCAATTTGCTTTTCATTTTATGGCACGTCTTTGTTAAAATGCTCTGGCATTCCCGAAATATTTGCTCTTTGCTTTCAGCTTTCTGATCAGCTGTCTATTTCTCGTAAATATATCAGTAAATTTCTTCTTCTAATAAAATGTTTTTCTTAAATAGAATTGATCGAGGTCAAAGCAAGAATAGCTTACCTTACGAGTGTTAGTGGCGAGGTTTTCGTAGTGGCGAGGTTTGTGGTCTGAATTCTCTATCCCTATCTCTATTGTGAAATATACATCTATTCATCAGTAACACTTTTCTATTCATTGGATCTCTGTGTGTGTTCTTGTAAATATATTGGTAACTTTTTTTCTTCTAAATGAAATGATTTAGTTCTTACAAAATGAACGATAAATAACCGTGGAAGCTTTTTCTTAAGTAGAACGGGCTGAAAACCGTAGCGTAGACTGGTCATGTGGTCTAACATTACAATTCAATTCAATGCTAAAATTTAATGAATCCACACTCTGTCCAACCTATGCGTGTGAAGAGCCACAATAAATGGTCAAAGATACTAAGGTACCTTAATAAATTATTAGGTTAATTAAAACCTAGCAATTTAAGTCTTGATTTTTTTTAAAATAAATTTTTGATTCTACTGTACACAAAATTAAAAGTTTAGATACATTAAATACTTTTAAAAGTTTAGTAATGACACAAAGTTTGCGGATTAAATTCATGATAATCATTATTATATTGTGTGCATAATGGAGACAAATCCTAATACTACTCTCGTGAAATCCAATCATACTATATTATTTGCAATTTGTTCTTCTTTGGAAAATGTTGGCTTGCTATCCTTTTTTTATTGATTTTCAAATGTGTATGTAAGTTTTGGATTTGGTAGGAAGTGGAAATTTCTTTGCTAATATACAATGTTCTAACTCATTCCACCTGAACCCTAATTTGAACAAAACTCGTCTCCCCAATCGAAGCTGTGAGAGATGATGAATTGGTGAGAGGGGGGGCCCCATGTTGTGTGTTTAAGAGACCCAACTGGGTAGAGAAAAGGCCCACTTGGGTTGGCATATGCAAACTCTTCCAATACACAATTGGCTTAGAACTCTTGTGGTCTGTTCTTTACTCCCACATCTCACATGATTTTGTTTCTCAATCTTTTTCCTCTTCCTCCTCTTAAATACCTCTTTAATCTCTCCATTTTCTTTTCAAACTTATATTTAAACTCAATCTATCATATTCCTCCCTCCCTCCCACCAGCCACAAAACACACATACTTACTTCCCACTCTTATAATATTTATGGCTATCAAAAAAGCTAATCTACTTCAGCCCTCTGCCTCCTTCAGACATATTCTCAAAAGATGTTCAAGCTTTGGCAAGAGAACAAATGGCTGTAATGAAGATGGTCTCCCCGAAGACGTCCCAAAAGGCCATTTCGCCGTCTACGTTGGGGAAAACCGAAGCCGATACATTGTCCCGATCTCATGGCTAGCTCATCCGCAGTTCCAAAGCTTGCTACAGAGAGCAGAGGAGGAGTTTGGTTTCAACCATGACATGGGAATCACTATCCCTTGTGAAGAAGTTGTTTTTCTCTCCTTAACTTCCATGATTAAGATCAGATGAAGTTCAAACAAATACAAATACTCATCATTTTTTTTTTCTTTCAAGTTGTTTGATTATTAATCGGAAAAAGGAGTTGGAAGGGGCCAAATTTGCCCTCCACCTTTTGCTGGAGTTCCTTGTTTAACACGATTGACGTAAGATCATCTCTGATTACATATTGTAAAAAATTGGTTGTGCAGTTTTTCAAACTGTAAAGCTAAACCATATATCATTTATCTTTTTTTTGGTGTTTAAGATGAAATGCCAAAGCCTTTCAATGGATTTGATTTTTCTATTATTGTGAACTTCTTTATGAATCTACCATCAATAATATAAAGCAAAAGGTTGCAGGTTTTTCATCCTCGGTTCAAATAAAACTACACAAATCATTTTGATAGTTTATTTATTTTACTTGTATTCGGATCTAAAGTATTCTAAGTTGTTTATATGTTAAAAAAGATATAACTTCCGTGCATCTTAGGTTACACTCATCTTTGTGTAGTTCATTCAATTATTCAATTAATGTTTGCTGCACGACAAATTCTTATTTCTTTTTCTTTAATCAATTCTTTTTTCTTGTATAGTTGGAGTGAGCTGCAAAAGAATGAGTACAACTATCAAAATGAATATAGCTCAGTTGACATAAAAGTTTGTACTATCGATCACGAGGTTACAGGTTCGATTCCACCTCTTACATATTATTAAAAGAAAAGAAAAAGGTGATGTGGTGTACAAGATACATTCGTGTATTGCTCATACGGTACGCCTGATAACATACATCAACTTCATTTTTAGTTTGAACCCTATATAGAGTGAGAATTCGAATAAACATATGGATTACGTTATGCACAAGTTGATTCATAACACATCAAACTTAATTTGTAAGTTTAGGATCCTTGTAATCATGGTATTGCCCCCTCCATAATTGACAGTTGACAAATTTTAGACCTTATCAAGTTGGGAGATACTTAAGTAGGAGTAAGTTCAAGACATTTCTTTGATAATTTAATCATTTGTTAATGATATGATAATAAAACTTTGGGTTTAAACAAAATCAATATCATTTGAAAAAGAGAGATTAAATCAAAGGTTAGTTAATATTTTTAATTAAAAAAAAAGAAAAAAGAAAAAAGAAGCACATGGGAATGGGGGTGGAGATGTGTACACATAATGGATCATTCTACCAAACAGTGCTTATTGTATACCTTCCATGCTTTGCTTCATTAAGTATTTTCTATCAACAGCCGCATAATATGACTTTTATCTTCCTTTAATTATTGCTCAAGTGTCCTTTTGTTATCTTAATATTTATTTTTTTTATTTATTAAATTAACTTTCACAAATATTCATTCATTTTCAGATTACTTACGTTTTAAAGAAAGGGATTATGAGCTAATTTCGGTGATTAATTATATGGAGACAAACTTCATCACATCATAACACTATATGATTAATCAAATTAGAATCAATTTCGCTTTCATCCTCATTATCATCCATCTTTTTATTATTTCCATATCTTACCAAATTTCAGATTTCAATCTTATTTTCCTCAAAAGAAATAAAAAATAAAATAATATAACTCCTTTTTTTCCTTGCTCGTATTATTATTTGGTGGGAGAAGAAGTTTAGTTTTCTTCTGTTGTTTAAGATTTATTAGATTTCTTTTTTTTTTAAAGAAAAAACAAAAATTTAGTAAATTATTAGATGTCAATATGAAATATTAGAGTGAGCTTGTACTTTAGTTTTTTTTTTTTAAAAAAATAATTTACCCTCAATATTCAATAACTATTTTTGTACTTGAGTATCATTTTATCGGAAACTTTTCTGTGTGAAGTTATTTCAAGATTTGTAAAAAAAAAAAAAGTATATATATATATATATATATTTTGTAAAGGTATTACAATTAAAGCATAGAATGGAAGAATCGAACGAGATCGATAGTACAAGTACTGTGCCAATTAAACTACCTTGTTAAAAAAATATTTTATTTTTCTCGAAAATAAAAGTTTGATGTGAAATGTATCTAAAGTGATAATATGAGGCTCAAAAAGAAAAAACAAGCAATGAGATAAAGCAAGATAAGATGATCACAAAAAACAGTTATATTACTATTCACATTACCATTATAAGCCAATATATGGAATTTTAACTTCAATTGCTTTCATTTATTTTTATGAAATGTAAACTCAATTCATTTTTAAAAATATAATATGTATTATTTAATTTATTGTAAATTATATAATATTACAAAATAATAACCCTTTAAAATTTTAATTAAAAAGTGTATAGACATTTCTTTTTTATTTGGAACATTTTTAAATATAGTAAAGTAAACCAAAATATTATAAAACAAAACAAAATTTCAAATCTATTATTCATATATTATACAAAAGCTCCTGCCCTAAGAAGCAACAAGAGAAAAGGAGTATTAGAAAGGTTAAAGTTTCACATACTTTGAAAAGGATGTTTCTAGAACTCCAAGTCTGAGCACAACAACAAATTAAAAAGTACCAATTTTAATGGATAAAATTGGATGGATGACAAATTTTGTTACAAAATTGATAATGATGATGACATATAATAATGATGGATAGTTGTAAGTTTAGGACAACATTCTTTGAGACCATGGCCTTCCCTTCCTTGTGGGAGTAGTTTGGAGACCATATGTTTGTAGAAGCCAAATATGGGGTTGGCTTAGGGCCATGTTTGTAGGACACCCATGTTGGCTACACTTCCATTACATTCTCTAAGAATTCGGTATTTGGATTTTATTTTCTCGTCAAAAATCAAGATTAAATTAAATTGACTCAAATAGTAACTTTTTTTTTAATGAGATTGTTTTTAGGTTAATTTTAATATATTTCAATTAATTAAAGTCTATATCTTAGATTTAGAGGTTAGAAGTATGATGTTGTGTCTAATATTACAAGTGTTGGAATAGAGACTCAAATATTTAATTTATAAACGAAAGTTTAATTATAGTTTTATTTAAAGTTGATAATAACAATGGAGAGTTTTAATTTTTGTTATTGAGTTTGGCTGGCATGCCTTGTTGTTGAAAACTTTTTCATAAAGTACTTTAAATAAATAAATAAAAAAATCATAATTCTAACATTGTGCTTTTAATATCAATTTTGTTTAGTTGCTAACTTGCACCAACGGCTTTTCCCAAAACTAGTTTTTAGATTAATATTTTTTCTGCTTTTGGAAAAATCCCTTTTCTGTATCACATTATTTTTAACAAAAAACACTTCTAGTAATTTGAAATTAATTATGAAAGTATGCATATGCTAAATACACTTAAAAAGTAATTTGTTCCGCACGTGCTCACATAAAAAATATTTTATTTAAGAAAGCATTTTTTTTTTTGAAAAAAAAAAGATTTGTATTAGCTTCACAAAGTTTGTACCTTTTAGGATTTATTTAATTATGTTAATGGTAAATCTGAAAATTTTAAGAAATATTATTATTTGAAAACAATGTATAAATATTTTTTATGCAAATGTTTAAATTCATTATTTTCGTGTACTATTGTATTAAGAAAACACAATAAGTTAACACTATTTGTGAAATTATTATTATTATTCCAAAAGGAAATCTCAATTTTTAAAAATAAAGAAAATAAATTTTTGAAAAATAAAATATTAGAAATTTAGTAAAATAGTTACAATCCAGTTAGATTTTCTCAATATATTTTAGATTGATTATTTGATTTAAACGAGAACAAATTCAAAATACCAAAAAAACCATGCACTTGAATTTAATCTAACCTTTTGGTTTTGCCATTCATTTCAATATTTTAAATTGTTTGTTAGGTATGAAAGAGTCTTTAATCTCATATGATGTTCGACTTTATTTGCTTGCAAATTACATCCAAGTATCCAATTGTGGGCCGGTGGGCTCAATAGGCCCAACTAATTTGGGCTTCGTCTATGTGCCGGATAGCAAAATGGGCCGGCCAGTTTTAGTTTGACGTGATATAAATTCGTCTAAAACCCTAGGTTTCTCTATTGTCGCTGCGGTACCGAACTGAAAAACTCCGATCTCGTGGAGCCGCCATGGGAAGAGTCATTCGTGCTCAACGTAAGGGAGCGGGGTCCGTCTTCAAGTCCCATACCCATCATCGGAAGGGCCCGGCCAGGTTCAGAAGTCTTGATTTCGGTGAACGAAATGGTTATCTGAAAGGAGTCGTCACTGAGATTATTCACGATCCTGGCCGTGGAGCGCCACTTGCTCGAGTTTCCTTCCGCCATCCTTTCAGGTACAAGAAACAGAATGAGCTATTCGTTGCGGCTGAGGGTATGTACACTGGCCAATTTGTTTACTGCGGAAAGAAAGCAAATCTTGTGGTTGGAAATGTCTTGCCCATCAGGTCGATCCCCGAAGGTGCCGTCGTCTGCAACGTTGAACACCATGTTGGTGACCGTGGTGTTTTTGCCAGGTGCTCGGGAGACTACGCGATTGTTATCAGTCACAATCCCGATAACGACACGTCCAGGTTTGATGATGAGTGATTGATACTTTGTTTAATTCGTTTGATCTCATCTATAAATATACTTTCTTTATCGTGTTTGTATGATGTTTTGTGTTTATATTATGTTATTTGTTGCACCAACCTAGGTAAGAAGTCTAATCTAATGAGTTTGTAGTTAACCTTTTCTTATACGAACAAATTTAGGACAAGAAGATACATTTCCTTGACGAGTCGAAGAGGGCTCCAGAAGGCTTTTGAGAGAGGAAGAGAAAGAGGGAAGAGGTTGGGACGGGATAAATACCAAAAGAGGAGAATTAATAAAACGACAGACAAAAATTAGGGTGAGGACTAAAATCAGAAGAAATCAAATAGAGGAGAGTTAAGGAGAGATAATAGACACACAATTGAAATTAAATGTTGAATTTTGAATGAAAAATTGACCTACTTGAAGTTTGACAGTTAATTCTCGTTTGATCTTTGATGGGTTGTTCGGTGAAATTTATCTCTTGTAATGGTTGCCTTGATCTTAATTGATACGGCAACGAGATTGCAAGCATTAGGTGCTTGCAAGATAGATTCTGATTGAATGTCCTGGTTGAATAACTTTCATAGGCTCCATTCCCGGTTGCTGGAATTTAATAATGTAAGTTATTGGTTCTTTTCTGTTTTTGTTGTTTGGTGTTGGGTGCTGAACTGAATTAATGTTTATTTCTTGTTTTGAACTTTGCTGCCTTATGGAATTTTATCTTTTTCGTGTGTGATTTAGTAATTAACAGATATGTGACATTTGATTGTAGCTTGTGTGAATTCATTCAAACATTTTGTCTGATGTTCATCTTTTAAAAACAATCAGAATCAAGCTTCCATCTGGTGCAAAGAAAATAGTTCCAAGTGGGTGCCGTGCCATGGTTGGTCAGGTTGCAGGTGGAGGCAGGACTGAGAAGCCTCTCTTGAAGGCTGGTAATGCTTACCATAAATTTAGAGTGAAGAGGAACTGCTGGCCTAAGGTCCGTGGTGTTGCGATGAATCCCGTTGAGCATCCTCATGGAGGAGGTAACCATCAACACATTGGACATGCCAGTACAGTCAGACGGGATGCTCCTCCTGGTCAAAAGGTTGGTCTCATTGCAGCAAGAAGAACTGGTAGGCTCAGAGGACAAGCTGCAGCAACTGCCGCTAAAGCTGATAAGGCTTAGACAGTATTATAATTTAGATTGTTACTTCGGTTTTGAGATCATTTCAATTTTCTTTTATCTATCAACTTTTTGAGAAACTGTTGTTTACAATTCGAAATTTTGGTTTGGTTTTTACCCGTATGTGTTTGCTCCAATATATATATATTTGGCTGATTCTTCTGAATTTTTAATTTTTCTTTTAGTTTGGTGCTCACATTGGCTTGAAGCCACTTTGATCAGAAGCTTTGTTCTGGTTTAATGCCTTATTTTTAAAATGTATGAATATACCATTTCGCTGGAAAATCGAATAATGCTTGTTTCCCTAAAATCTGTAGAGGACCAGGACTGTAAAAGATCGAATCTAACAGAAACCTAACCTAGCTTGGTTCGGTTTAGTTTAGTTTTGGCACACTGTAAAAATAGAACGCGAACCATTCACAAATTGTGTTCAGCACTGTCGATTTTTTTATTACAACTATGATGAATGAATGAGCATCAAACTTTGAATTGATCCTTCTATTTCAACTACTGTTCAACAACACATCTTCCATCTCATCTCATCTTGTTTGACCTAGAAAGAAATATTTAATTTCTGACATTTAAAATTTAACCATGATATGTATTTGTATATATATGGAGTTGAAATATAATAACTCAACATGGGTGAACACAATGGTGAAAGATAGTGGTTGACTGGTTGACCTTATTTTTTCAATCCCTTCTCCTGGATAAATGGGCCTGGGCTTCAACATTATAGCGGGCTACCGGCCCAAAACTGATGTTGCTAAATTTTGGAGTCCATGATGTGCAAAATGAAGA
>JBBPDJ010000023.1:5872063-5893037 GCA_037974625.1 Cucumis cinereus | reverse complement strand
TACGCCGGTGGTACTAAACAGAATCCTGAGTACCGTAGCTTGGGGGATCACGCCGAGTCTGTTCGGGTTTGTGCTCTTACCTTCTCTTCTCTTCTCCTTTTCATTTCTTATTTTTCTGATTGCTTAATTTTCACTCTTCGTTTTGTGAATTTTCTGTAGTCTACATTTCGGATGATGGTGCGGATGTCATTATTTCGGTAGATCCTGTCTATACGTTTGATCGTATTGTCTGTTTACCTTTTCAATATTGTTTGCTTTCTTGATCGTATTTATTGTCTTGGAATTCTCCCTATGGGAGGCAGTGATGAGGGTTGAATGTCCTGACATCTGGTGTTTTGTATAATTTGTCTGTCGCAGATCTATGATGTGCAAATGGATTGAATCCAGTTTTCTTTTTTTGTCGACAGTTTGTCAATGCTTGGAATAGGAATTATTAATACCTTCAGTATAAATCGTCTTGTCTATTTATGCACCTACGACCTACCATTCAAATGAGACATTCATTTACGTGCATTTAAGAAACTGTTCAATTGAGGTTGCATGTTCTGTAAACTTTTGAAATCAATGGTGCCTTCACTTAATCCTAGATAAGGTTGTTGTATTCTATTGTAGTGTTGAAATTACTCGAGGAACTATCCTCTATGATAGGTGCTTGAATCTGTAGATATCATTGATGGACCATGGAGTTCCCTTGTAGGTTTCATTACTGTGTATTTTGATGTGATTGATTATTTATCATATGCTCTGTAATTCTTTGCAGGTTGAATATGATCCTAAGCTTATTAGTTTTAGGCAACTCTTAGAGGTTTTTTGGTCCAGTCATGATTCAAGGCAAGTGTTTGGGCAAGGTCCTGATGTGGGCAACCAGTATAGGTATGTTATGTTATAAATTCTAGCTCATGATTTAAACGAAATTAACCTTTGATAATGGTGCCATGTATTCTTCTGTATCAGATCTATCATTTTTACTAATAATGACACTGAGGAATCTAGACTGGCTGCTGTTAGCAAAGAAAAAGAGCAACTGAAGTCAAGAGGAAGCGCTGTAACTACACAAATTCAGGAACTTGGAGCATTTTATCCTGCTGAGCCTGAACATCAGGTTAATACCATTGATTAATGTAATTCTTTGAAGCAATTATGTGGAGAAATTTCAGCTTTTAAGATATCCTGCTTCTTGACATGCAACTCACCTAGAAACATTACAAGTTAAGATAGATTGAGATAACTTTGGTCTTTGCCTACTTCGTTAGTTGCTACCTTCAGGCCCACTTTTCCTATTTGAAGTTGAAGTAAGTAAGGTTGATGATGTCTGTAGTCTTTTTGGTACTTTATGAATTGCTACCTCCTAGACCCCCCTCTCCCATTTGAAAGCTGAAGTGCATCTCATCTCTAGAAATGGATGACCCATTTTAAGAGACTTTGTGATCAAAAGAAGATAGTTGCAAATATAGGAATCATGTCTAAAGTATTAACTGATAGAGCCCCCCTCCCCAAAAAAAAAAAAAAAAAGTTGCAAATACAACAAAATTTAGGTTCAACTCTTGTAGCTGGAATCTATTAGTTACAGTCGATCTTGCTGACAAGAGTCTAACTCTTATAGGAATCTATAAGTGATTGAATCTATCACCAATAGATTTTGCTTTATTTGCAATTCTTTTCAATATTGCTACACACTTAATTATTAGTTCTAAAAGTTATGTAATTGCAATTACCCTAAAAGGAATGGACTTACTGACATTGACATTACATATCATATCTCACTCACTCTGATCTACATATTTACGTGCAGAAATTTGAGCTGAAGAGAAATCCATTTTTTCTTCAATTAATGGGAAACTTGCCAGAAGAGGAGCTTGAGATGTCCACTTTGGCAGCAAATATGAATGGGTACGCCGCAGAACTATGTCCTCCAAGGACTCAGAAGCAAATTGATGTCAAGATCAACGACATTATCAAGAAAGGATGGCCTATTCTGAGAGAAAAATAAGTTCATTTTCTCGCAAACTTCTGGCTTGGATAGCAAACCGATGCTGTTGCATCAGTTGGTCTTCTTGTTAGATTGCAGAAGCCCAAATTGTTTGGATCATCCATTGAATTTACTCTCTCAGCTTCAATTTTTTGTACCTACAAATTTCATTTTTTGGTTCAAACCCATTATGTAGATTGATTACTCATTACCAATTTGGAATATTTCATTCTTTAAACCTTTCGTTTCCCCAGTCTGGCGTCAAGAAACTGAGCTCTATTGTACCTCAGTTTTTGATTCAGGATAATAACAGGTATTAAAGATTCAGACTCACTAGCTAAATATAGTGTGTGTGTGTATATTAATACGTTGAAGACTGAAGAGAACCAACGACGGGCTTGAGTCGTGGTTTCACTTTTTTTTTATCTATTTTTCACTTTTATTTATTTATTATATATAAATTAGGAAAATTATCAAAAATAGAAAAAATATCTATTACTTAAATCATATTATTATTATAATTATTATTCTTTATTTTTATTATTGGGGAAATATTGAAAATCTATTCTTGATAGAGATGGTATTTTCAAACTTAATTTAAAATGTTAATGAATGAATGCAAAAAAAAAAAAATGAAGTTTTAAATGGACACTATAATACAAATGAAGAAATTGATTTGTTCTGTTCCATATTTATAAATGTACTATTTTAGTTTGAGAAGAAAACAGTAAACACAAATTGATAAATGTAAATGTAAAGTAGCAAAAATTCTAGCAAATTAGATAATTTTAAAATAGTGTTAACTCTAGTTTATTGAAAAGTACAAAGTAGTATTTATTGTTGTTATCATAATCATAGGTTAATTTTGTTTCAAACGTTTCCATAAAAACTAATAGAAATCTATGTTCATTGAAACGAGGTGTATTTTACTCAAATTATTATTTTGAAATAACAGTTTTTTTTTTACCAGAATAAACTCTTATAATTTGTTTACAAAAAGTACGGTTAAATTTTTTATACAATAAAGGTAAAACAAAGAATTTCAAGAGATCAATAGTCAGATTGAAATTCATTTGATATAATTAGAAGAAAAAGGAAATCATGATTACAAATAGCTTCAAATAAGATTTTTTTTTAAAAGAAAAACATGGTCCTTAATCATAAAAATAGGCTAGATTTTCTTTATTGTGTAAGTGAATATATGGACAAGTTTATAAATAGTTAGGATCCATTAATGACAATTATTAAGAAACCTAGGCAGTCCTTAATGAGTAATCAATTACATAAAATAATTTAATAAAAACATAGCCTACCATAATTAATCGCAATCTCAAGTCATTATATTCTCTTCTATATAATTGAAGCTTCCCCAAAAGTGGAAGCAATCTCGTCTTTAGCTTTCCCCTCCAAATTATGTCACAGTGTGAGGGTCAATGATAATAGACAAAAGTCAACGCTCTAAAGACTATTACTTATACATCTTTGACTTCTTAATAATTAAGTTTACAAAAGTTTGGTATTTAAATAACACCAATTCAAATGCTACAAGAAGTTGACAATTTTTTGAAAGGTGACAGTCCACATGGCCTCATAATGAAATTTAATTACAAACAAATTACAAAATTACTGGGCTAAAAATAATATGCCTAAGAATCTACTTTACAGCCATCATGGTTCAAAATTCTAATACAATTATTTCAAAATTAAAATTCAAAGAAATGTCTTGTATAGTATGGAACAAAGAGTGAGGTTATATATATTTTAAAAAAGAAATGCGTACTCATTATCCATAAAAATTTGTTAAATCACAAAATTGACGTCTTTTTTTACTCCTTGGGCCATACACGAGATTTAAAAAAAAAAAAAAAAAAGGAATTAACAAAAAAAAAGAAAAACAGCCTATAAAAGCAGGCTCTATTTACAAAATAGAATAGTATGCAAAGAATTCACAATCATGCTAAAGGATTACACAGGGAGGAAGTCCTTATCCCAGCTTATCTCAAAAAATTTCACCCTTAGGAATCATGTTGAAATTCATCCTGATTTCCTAATAATTAGCACAAGATTCTGCCTTTTGTCCCAAAAAGGACATAATTTACCTGCTTGACCATAAACCCAATTAATTCCTCCTTGTTACTTCACCAAACAGTTTCATTCTCTTGTTTTGATTGTTAAGTATAATATCATGTTTGAATTGGCAATTAAGGCCATTTCGACAACCTTTTGGGCCATTAAAGTAAATGCATTGTTTCTGAATCTTGGGTTTAAAGTATTCTTCTTTCATCTCATGTACCATATTCAGATTATGATGATTGTAGTTATTGCCTTCTTGTTGTCCAAGTTTCTGTTTCTTAAAGTCCCTTTGGTCTCCATGTTCTCTAACTAAGTTCTTATAGTAGCTAAGATCCTTCATTTGCTGAGCTTCTTCTTTTCTCACAGAACTTACCAGCGACATGTTCGCTTGTGCAGGATTTGAACCTAATTTTGAATAGTTCCCGGCATTTCGTACGGTAACTTTTACCCTGTTGGGATCTTGAACTGGTAAGTTGCCAGGAACTACAACTTGATTTACATCAGATGTAGGTGTGCTACACGTCTGAGGGAGCGCAGCAGTGAGGGTCGATGAGAATCCATTCGACACTCTTGGTATTGTATTGGATTCACCCACTGGCTTTGACAAGGATATTGGTGCACCAGTGGTGATGGCTGGTGGATTCCCTGAGACAGCTGTAGATAGAGGGTGAATATTGGACAAATTCTGAATCATTTTTGGGTCACTGAAAATTTTAATAAGCAAATTCGTGTCGATCATGCTTCCCTGCTCCATGCTTTTCGTTAATACCGCATATGCAGTAGAGGCAGCAACAGCTACATCTACACCAACATCAGGTAACTTCTCGATAGGCTTTTCGACTGCAGATGTTTCAACCGTTCTAACAGAAGGTTCCAACTGAAAGTTGGAAGCCTTCGGCAGAGAGCTCGTAGAAAAGTTTCCTACGATGGCCGAATCTGAGCCTAAATCTTCACACTCATCTTCTTCAGCAGGAACAATAGGGACAAGAGGAGTCAGGCTATCATCGTAAAGCTCGTCTTGAATATCAGAAGAAACGGTTGCACTATCCAAAAAAAAAAAAGAAGAAAGTGGGAAACTAATGTTAACAAAATAATGAGCGAGCTTCCAAGTTGATGCCAAAAACAAAAGAATGAAATTACCCTGGAGGAATGGCAGACGCTCGAGGATAAACTGCTTCGAGCAATCTCATTTCTCTCAACTTCTGAGATTCTACCTCTTCACTTTCCTCTCCTGCCCCCACACACCAGTTGGGATTCATAACCAACTGTACAGAGAGAAATGGTATTGCACTTTTGAAATGTTACGCAACAGAAGAAGATGCAAGCAACATACATCACATAGTAACGTGGATTAGTACACTGTGAAGTGAACAAAATTATCAAATAGGCTCACCTTGAGAGGGCGCTTCCACTTAACCAAAGGGATTGAGGACAGATCTGCTAATTGGTTCCCCAAAGGACTAACTTCAAATCCGGGAGGGCAATCCTTAATTTCGGTGGTATAAGGATGTAACATCCAAGGAGTTTTTGCTTGGAGTTGATCTGGAGATTTCAGACCAACTTTTGAAGGACAGTCCTCTGATGAGAATAGCTTCACCTATTTAAAACCATAGATATTCACCTTAATTCTATACTTCAATGTACTTAAATTTGCATGAGTTATACAGCCAGAAGTATAGAAGGGAAATCCCAAAAGGTAATAACTCTTGCATCCAAATTGGAAGTTAAATCAGTAAGGCAGAACACTAAACTATGTAATATCAGCATCAGTTAGATCATTCTTCATTATCTAATTACTAAGTATAACATCATATATCATTCTAAGCTCCAATCAATATCTTGCATCACCCTGTTAAGGCATTGCCTCCGTTCAAACCCAAGCCTTCATCAATGGCGCACTTAAGCAAGTTCCATTGTCACTCTCAGAATGGCAATAGGTGAACCAGAGTGTATTCATATAATGTACAAAGTAAGCATTCAATCAATAGCATCTGAGAAGAAGCCATTACATTTTTTAGGAAAAAGACACGACAACAGAATAGTTTTCTGAAAAAAGTGACTAACAAAAAATGTAGGATGAAAAATTTGTCTGTGCAGCCACATGGTCTGATAACAAATCAAATGGTCTCAGCCTCAGGAACATAAAAAGGAAAAGGGTTGGTTTCCCATGAAAGAAATCAGGGAGAATAAGAAAATTTCCCAAACTGGGAGAATGGCCTTAATATTTCCATACTGAGCTTTGATAGAAGATATCTTTATTGGTTCATCGAAATAGTTATCCAAAATCCAAATCCTCCAAGAAACCAGGTCATTAAAAGAGGGGGAAAAAAAGTTTGATCTTCTTCTATATCTCCTCCGTACAGTTGAGTTTTTCCAAAGGAAAAAAAAAAAAAGAAGATTCCACTTTTACTTCTTCTTGAAGCAACTAAAAAAACCCCATTTGTATTTTGTTGTTTTTCTTCGTTTATTTTATTAATTATTGTTGTTTTTGGGATTATTGATCATGAGCAAAAATTGCAGTTTGAATGAACAAGGATCATTCTGTTAATATTTTGTTGCCAGAAGCTTTGCACGAGTATTACAGCCATGTTGTACAATCGTACTTGAAACTATAATCTGAATCCGGTTGTTATTTCGTCAATCTTTAAAATACCATATTTTAGATTAAGATCGTATCTTAAAAGCTTCCATTAATTTATTGATCTGATATTCAAGATCGTCACTCAGATCGATCAATCGGACTGCCGCTCATTGAATTCCGTAAATGTGAGCAAAGTATAAATAATTTATTGCCCAATTGATAATTAGTAAAAAGTCATGATTTCTTAATTCACCCAACGAAAGATATTAATTCGTACTTTTTGTTATCAAGAAAACGAATTCATTAGCAGCAAAATCTTGTTAATCGCTCCAGTTTTTGGAAAACATTGTCCCCAAGATGAGTATTTCTATGAATTTCCAAAATGACCTAAATTGAAATTATCAAATTTAGATCAATAAGAAAAGTGGTTCGATTAAAGGTTAAATTCCTTAAATGTTAAATTAATTTTAATGATTTTGTAAGGAAACGAGACTTCGATTAGAAGATATTACGATTATACCTGACAAAGATTAACTCCATGAGCCCACGAAACACCCTTTGATTTCCTCGACCGCTTCATCTCTAAATCTCAGATCAAAGACGCTCTAACTCAAAATCGATTCGCTTCAAAATTACCAATAATGTTCCAGATTATAAAGTATATAACCAAATAAACGATCGGTTATGAAGGGGATAATCTACATACAAACGAAGATTTGTTTTATCTGAACAAAAAAAAAAATCAATCTTTAAGGTGGATCCGATAGTAAGGATCTGATTCAGAAAATTAAAATCGAAACGAAGACGATGAAGAAAATAGAATGAATTAGAAGCAGATGACGAAGGGAAATGGAGAAAGAAATGGTGCGCTGCAAAAGAAAAAGCCCTAGAAACCGACCCTATCAAGTCGACGACGTTTAAGCCTCTTTAGGGCTTTTATTTCTTCAATATATATATATATATATATATTAACGTTACTAAATACCTTTTAGTTTTAGGTTTTAATTATGGAAAATTACACAAACAACCCCCCATTATATGTCGTTTGTTACAAATCGATCTCTAAATTTTTAATGTGATTGATTACCTAACTAAAATTAGGAACAAGTCTATTTTAGAGTTTATATAGTTTTTAACATCGGGATGGGAAATTTAATTGAATTTGTCATTTTGGCATTCGTATGGCCAAAGGACATGTCTAGAGAATTGTTTGTTGTGTTTTTATTTATCATACTTCACGTGAACATAACTTACGTGTTTATGGTTGTTACTTTGCGACCTTTGCAGGTGATTAGTTAAGTCGTTCGATTTGAGATTTTTATTTGTTGTTTTAATTGGCTAGATTATTCTCTTGGAGAACCCAAACCACCAATTCTCTTCGAGATTCTTTATGAGTTGTTTTTGTTTTCATATTGTGTTTTAGTGGTTTTCTGTTGGTTGGTTCCTGGTAGTGTCTGGTGTTTTTGTGGGTGTTTTGACCTCGGGTTGTGAGGTCTCTTATCCCTTCTTAGTAATCCAATCTCTTTATAAAACAAACCTATTAAAAGAGTAAGGTCATCTTCATCTGCTCATTGTTTTTAATTAATGCTTAAGTAATACTTTAGTTTTGTACTTTCAACTTTTGATCTTTTTTTTATTACAAGTTTTTGGCTCATTTTAGAATATGTATTTTTAATTTTGGTTCATTTTGATCATATATTTTCAAACATTTATTTTGGTTCTCGTCTTTTAAAAGGTGATATTTTGGTCCTTTCATTTTGAAGGGACTGAAATGATCGTAATTTAAAATTTTATAAGGACTAATATTAACCAAAATTGAAAATATAGTAACCAAAATAAACATACTTTAAAAAATATATGGGCAAAGCAAACCAAACTCGAAAGTACAAGATCCTAATAGCATTTAAAACCTTTGATTAAATATAAAAATTTGTAGTCGTAGTAGACTTGGATTTTTCAACGCATACTTTTGTACAGTGTTTCAAGGGCAAAATAGGCATTATAGAATTGTTTAAGGACAAATAAGGAAGTCCCATTTTAATATATATAATAACATAGATTACGAAAATTGTGTAGAGTTCATTTTAGAAGATAGCCAAACCACTATTTAGAGGAAAATAGAAAATGATAAATATTTGTTTAATACAATAGGGTGAAGAGATTCGAATTTTGATCAAAATACATTTAATAAATATTTTAATGGCTAATTTGTTGAAAATACCTTATTATTCTGTGTGTTTGTTTTAATAATGTATCTACTATTTTTCAAGAGTTTTTAAAATGCTATTTAATTTTAAAAATTACTCTTAAGATAATTTTTATCGAAAAAAGTGTTTTTTTTTTAAATAATGTTGGAAATTGAAATCTTAGAAAAGTTAAAATAATAATTAAAAAAAAAAAAAAACTCTTAAGATAATTCTGGGAGTGACAATGTCTTTTTTTTCCTTTTCCTATTCGTCTGGGAGGTCAACAAATATTTTTGAAATAAGTATTGAGGGTTTTTTTGAGTGGTGCCATCAAAGTTTTTAACTGTTTGATGATATTTGATAATACAAAGTATTGATGTTTTATCTAAAATTAACGAGAATTGTATTTTTGAAAGTTTAAGAATATAATTGAAATTAAAGATAATAGTATTGTTTTAAACAAAATGCAAAGGTTTAAGTATATTTTGTATTCTCTAGTCTATTTAAAAGTAAAGTTCGTATACTAATTTGAGTCACAAACTTTTTTTATTGGAGTTAGATCAGAAGAGTGATCACTAATTTAGTTTTTGAAGTCGAGTTGGTATCTCTAGACTTGGTCACATAGGTGTTTGGCGCAAGGATGATTACAGGAGTTACCGCTTGAGGTAGTCTTTAGAGGTGGTCTTCATCAGAGTGATTACTAGAACTAGTCATCAAATGTGGCCATAAATATTAGAGAGAGAGAGGGAATTGTGTATTTTAACCATAGAGTTAGTTATAAAAAGTTATACTAATGCCTAGCTAAATCTATTATAACTCATTGAACCCCACCCTAAGTACAAATTGCAAATACCCCTTAGTTACTTTGTTGTTTTTTTGTTTTTTTAATCTTTTATTCAATTATATTTAGCACAAAATAACTAACTCAATAGATGTCTTAAAAAGTAATTGTGAGTCACTTTATATCAAAATATTCTAATTATATCATAAATATAAATCCAAAATTTTTATTTAGAGACCAAAGTGATTCATTTTAAATCTTTTAGATATAGAACCGAAATGACCTATTTGAAACCCTAGATTATTGAAGAGCGGTAAAAAACGAGTAATAAGTAAATTTATTAGAAAATTAAGAATTATTTATCTAAATTTTAGTAAGATAATGGTTATTGCATGCACAAATGGATTAAAAACTGTTACAATTCAATTCCCTCTATTAACTTCAATTCTTAACCATTTTCTCTAACTGACCCTTTATTTTAATCTTCATTTTCTCTTCTTTAATCACTTCAAACTTAATCTAAATTAATCAAAATAATTCCAATTTAATTGCCACTTCAAATTAACAGAGAAAACACAAACTCTCTTTGTTTTCTTTCTATCAAAATGCAAAGGGAAAACAAAACCTCAGTTGTATTTATCCAAATACCCTCTCCCTTCAGGATTTGCATCTCATAATAACGATCCGTTCTTTTCCACGTGTACGCTTCAGATATTTTCTTTAGTACATGTTGGCAATCCGCGTCCACTCGAACTCGCCAATCTCAGCTCCTATTTCCCTCCACATCCAGATTCTTCTTCCCCTATAACTGCCTCCGAGCAGTCCTCCGTCTCGAGCATATTCGATCAGCGTTTGCTTCTTGAAAATTTTGATCATGTCATCAATGGGAGAGGCTGCTGAAGTGAAAGTTCCGGTGGAGGATGTCGCTCCTGTGGAGGCTCCGGCTACGGAGGAGCCCAAGGAGGCAGAGAAGCTGGTTAAGGAGAAGAAACCTAGAGCTCCGAGGGAGAAGAAGCCTAGACAGTCTAAAGTTGCTTCACATCCACCCTATTTTCAGGTAACTTTATTTGTTGATGTTTTGATTGTGCTGATTCTGATTGTATCGAGCGAGAATTCTGATGAATTGTAATGTAATTGCAGATGATCAATGAAGCTATCTCGTCACTCAACGAGAAGAATGGATCGAGTCCGTACGCCATAGCGAAATACATGGAGGAAAAACACAAGGCGGTTCTTCCAGCGAATTTCAGGAAAATCTTGGCTCTTCAATTGAAGAATTCCACAGCTAAAGGAAAATTAACGAAGATCAAGGCATCGTATAAGCTGTCCGAAACAGGAAAGAAAATAGACAAAAACGCAACGAAGGTTGCAAAAGCGAACGCGGAGAAGAAAACAAAACAGGAAGGAACGACGAGAACTACTGGAAGGAAGAGGAAGGTCGTGAAGAAGGACGAGGCGGTGAAGAAGGTTGTTGCAAAGAAACCGAAAAGGTCTACTCCGGCGAAGCCGAAATCAATTAAGTCCCCTGCAGCGAAGAGGGCTAAGAAAGCGGTTGCATGAATGTAGATTAGAGTTAAACAAGTTTGTCTTTGAATCGTCTTGTGTGAATATGTTGATTACGAATTACGATCATGTAGTGTGTAAATTCTGGGATCTTGTGATCTTTTCAACTGTTTTGCTTCATCTGCAATGGAAATAAATCCTTTTCTGTAATGAATTTCAATGTTCTTGATACGATACATATGGGATCTCCGAACTTGTTCATATTCATCCTCTCGAATCGAGACACATGGGCTCTGGTTTGCTGTTTGAATTAGAAAGAAGAACCAACGAATTTACGTCCTTGTTTAATTTGGGTTTTGATTTTGTGACTCCCGATTTTTGGGATTTTGTTTATCCGTATTCGCAATCTTTTGAAATTCTCTTGGGTGTACCAAAAATAGAAAAATAATAAGATTAGGTGCCATCCGCGCATCATCCGGATGCATCTATGAAGGAAAGAAAACAATTCTTTGGTACATATAAATTAGACAATAATGAGTGTTGTTTTAACACATGTATATATATAGATATATAAACCATGGTACATACTAGCTTCTACTGTTATGGATTTGGATGCATATTTTGAAGAAATAAATCACTGATTAAAAAAAATGAAAAAAAGAAAAGAAAGAGAGTGTGAGACTTGAAACTGGCAATGAATAGGTTTGAAATGGAGAAGGCCGGTCCAGTCTTTATTTGGACCTGGTTGAACCCATCAATCTTAATTGGGCCTCCAAGTTTGGTTGGTCGGCCCATAAGATTGCATCTCTAAACGATTGCTCGTCAACTTTTTTAGTTTGTCCCTAAAATACTAAAAAAATCATATGCTTATTAAATAGTTATGGTTTTAAAAAGAATTATATTAATTAAGGGATTCTATTATCTAATTCAACTAAGACAAAGTCTCTCATAAAACCTATTGATGGAAAATTTGTTAAGTTTACTTCAAAAATATATATTAGTATTTTATTTTAACTTTATATTTTTATGCGGCTAAAAAGGTAAATTGGAAGCACCCCTTCATACTCCTACCCATTTTTGTAGAGAGGGTGAGGAGATAGACAAATGTAGATTTGTTAATATCTTCATGTACGCGTGGCCGACGCCATTTGGGCTTTTATTTTTGTTTTTTAATTAATAAAATTGTTTTACACAAGGAGTTGAGAGGTGAGACGTTGAAACTTTGAACGCGTGGAATTGAGGCGTTGAAACCGTAATGCGTTGAGACCTTGCAACTTGAACGAGTTGAGGCGTTATGCTTTGACATGACTGTTAAAGCGTTACGACCGTTGAAGCGTTACAACTCTCATGCATTAATACTCTCATGACTGTTGGGACGTTACGAAACTTAATACTATATATAGTCCTCCCGTCTCCTCTCATTTTGTATCATCCGAAATCATATCCTCTTACAAAACTATCTCAAAAACTTCTTCTCTCATTTAGTTGCTGAGCAAATTCATTCAAGTGTGTTGGTTTTTCGATCGGTTCCGATGCAACTTCGATAGAGTATTTTGGCCGTTTTATCCTAGGGACGACGTGACAAATCAAGAACTGTTTGCACTATGAACATTTGTTTGGTTTAAGAACTATTTGGACTCTGAGTGTAGTTGTCCACTAGTCTAGGCGTCCACCAGTTAGGCCTCCAGTCTAGGCATTCTTAATCCAGGCGACCAACTAACCAGACGACCAAGTTCTAGGCGCTTTCTAATCTAGGCGTCCAAACCTTCTCATCTCCGATCGACCACCTTCGGTCTGGTCAGTTGTGGTTAGACGACTCGATTTTTTGGTCTATCGTACTCATCCTTAATAAAATTCCTAATATCTTTGTGTCGATCTCTATATATTTTTTGTATTGATTAATTGTTGATTTCGTAAGCACTTTCTTTGGTTGTCAATTTTGTTTCTTCCACATGAGAGAAGATAATAATAGAAAGGTGATAAAAGTGAGGTGAGAAATACCTAACTTTAGTATTTTTTTTTTCTTAAAAAAAGAAAGAGGTGAGGTGACAAATGGAAGTTGAATGTATGAAATTTTGGTCAAAGTGAAAATGTTATTGTGGAAAGTTATAGTAAGATATAAAGAAAGGGGTGGAAGTGCAAGCATAAGTGAAATTGCATGGAAAAGTGTTACAAATTTCAAAAAGAGAAATGTGGCGTTGCGTGCCATCAACCGAATTATTGTTCTTCACAAACATTCTCCTAAACCCTCTCGTTTTTGTCAACTTTCATACTCATTGCTTCGTTTCCCTTCTACTTTTAAATTTCACTCACCAAAAAGCCATACACCTTCTCCACTTTCTACACATCACACATTCTTGCTTTTTTGTTTTCTTTTACAACCATCTATCCCTTACCCCCAAAACCCTATTCTATAACAATATATTACCTATAACCTCATATTGTAGAACATACCACATTTCTTTCGTTATTGTTATGTTTAGAACGAAAATCATCTCATTCTAACTATTGTATGTTGTGAATATGTACTTTAAATGGTTGTACATGCTTGTTTCTATGTGGTGAGTCAAAAACATCACTAGCAGTGGATATAATAGGACTCATCTTGATTGTTTAAGAGAAAGTTAACGTAGTAGGTGAATGAAAAACATGCAAACAAAAACGAAGATAAATTGAAAAATGAAATGTTAATTTAAAGCAAAAGGAATAATGTAGAAGTCGTAGTTTGTCTTTTTTTGTAGATAAGAGGGGAAAAAAAGGTAAGAAGATGAAATAGGCCAATAGGGAGAGGAATGGACCAATTTGTGAGAGCTCACTTTTAAAAAGAATGGAAAAAGACAACGTAAGACATGCGTTTTTGTCCATTCAGGAACCGCCCTCCGACACAAACTGCAAAACCTCCAAATTTAACTGCTCCTCCCCAAACAAAAAGTTTGCCTTTGTTCCTTTTTCAGACACACAAAACCATGCAGTCACCCAAACTACCCTTTCTCTCTCTCTCTTATATGACAGAACTCACCCATATGTTATAACATGAACCACATCCACGAACAAAAAAGTTACCTTTTATATACATCTCCATAATGGTATGATATTGTCCATTTTGAACATATATCCTTATGGTTTTGGTTTTGATGGACGACAAAGGAAAAGAACGATTTTATTAGAGAAAAATATCACATAGAACCCCTCTAGATGATAGGTATGAAATTGAGAATAACATATAATTCGTATATAATTTAGAATTTGAGTTTGAATTGGGAAGTGTTATAGATGAGATGGGTGTTTGAAGATTGGTTATATGTTATGGGTATGATATGATAAAGTGGAGTTTGTGAAGGGAAAAAAGGGGAGAGAAGGGGAAGCATGGTAGTGAAAGGGATACGGTATATTAAGCAAAGAGCACGCTAGACAACCAATTGGCCCACCAAACACACACACACACACCGCCAAGAGAGACTAGAGAAACTAAAGGGAGATGACTAAATTTAATTTCGCATCCCATTGCTGATTGTGGTCGATACCACATCCATTTCAATCATCTAATATATGCCTCTCTTCCCTCTCTTTTTAAAGTCATAGCCTTTTACACATTATTCTCTCTTTACCTTCCTCCTTCCAACAGAAAGAATGTATATATGCCCTTTTCCTTCCACTGGTTTACCAACAAGAAAAAAGATAGGGTTTTGGTCCATGCCCAAATGTGTTTCTAAACTTAATAAAGAGTGGATATTGGAGAGAATATATATGGACAAAGGAGTTTAGTGTGTAGGGAGGATGTGGTGATCGTGTTGCTTTCATTATCATCCAAATGTATTTAAACAAGGTTGGGGAGATATAGAAAATAGAATTAATATATATAGTAAAGGGTTATTCAAGTGTAGTTTGAGGGTTTTCTAGTACAGCAACTGACACCAACTTTAAGATAGAGAATAGATGTCTTGAAGACTTGGGTAAGTATATACTTTGAGACCATTAGTACGTTTAACATTAATAGTGATATAAAGATGGAGCATTTTCAAATATAGAAAAATGAGCAAAAATATTTACAAAATATAACAAAATTTTAGACTATATCAATGTAAATATTTTCACTAGTTTGTCATTTACAAAAAAATTTCTATACAAATCATATTAAAAAACATTAATTTATTAGTGTTTTAATTATGAATATTTGGTCTTCTCTCTCTTTTTTTTTCTTCAAGTGGATGGTTCTGCATCATGATTAGAAAATTGGAAGTACATAATCTCATTGCTTAATTGAATTCCAATTGGTGTGTGTTTTAATTTTTAGAGTTCAAATGAAACATTGGTTCATTTGCTTCTGCAATGCTCATTAATAAATCTATATGGGCTGATATGATGATCATATATGCCACCAATAATGCAACCTCTACTTTTCATTCTCCATGGATGCCCTTTTGAATTTCTTGTTGTCTCTATCACACAAGAAATATAAACACATCCTATGCGGTAATATAATTGGTGCAACTCTTTGATTCATTTGGCATTGATCGTAACAATAGAATTTTCAAAGAGAGTTGTCCAAAAACCATCAATTTCTATAGGATGATATTATAATCGTTCATTCTAGCTCCCCTAAAGCGCTAAACCCATACTATCTTCCTCAATTGAAAGACTTTCCTCTAGCCTCTTGCCACTCGTTTGACGATCTTGCTCTATTATAATTGCTCTCTTTCTTTATTCATCCGTGAAGCTTTTATGAAGTAGTAGTGCTTTAATTAGCTAATGGGTGTTTCATATATTTAAACGTCTAATGACTGTAACACAAATATTTCACTAACCGTTTTGAGTTACGTGGACTAATATTGCACTACTCTCCTAGATCAAAAATATCAATTATTGAGTTGTAGGGCATGCACTAGCTAATTAAACTTGGATTAGTACAGCATTAGTAAATATTAAATGTTAATTAGGAACTTTTAACCCAACTCTCTAACAAAAGTACACCAACTCAAAACATAAATAGTATTTACTCTTAATAACTACTTTAGATTTTTAAGTGCAAAGTTGCTATTATGCTTTTTATGTTTATGTGAAATTATAATTCCATGTTCTTTTTTTTCTTGTGTAAAAAATATTAACTTCTCAGAAATATATGAAGGATTATAGATTATTTGTATATCCTTATTTGGTTTTTGAGTAGAGAGATAGAGAAAAAGAGAGAGAAAAGAGAGAGAGAGAGAGAGAGAGTTTTTATCTTCACTCATTCACAACCATATCTTACAAAAATACATTATAGAGATATGATCCCAAGATCCATATAATAACCCTCATAATAACACATATTAAAAATATTATCCAAATTAATCATCTCTCCAATTTCTCTTCATTTCTCAAATATGCAAATTCCAAAATCAGACTCTAAGTTTGAACTCAAGAACCCTTTATACAGGTTCTCTTCATCTTGATCTCCTCGATTCTGCATCAATAATATTGCCATATCTGCTGAATTTATATTATTATTATTATTATTATTATTATTACTAATAATAATATTGTTGTTGTTACTATTATTATTATTATTTTGTGCTCCAAACCTTGAATTTCCTTCTCCTTCAAATGCATCTCCTTGACTCAATTGAGAAGCCACAAACTTGTCCAATGCCCTCCAATCCGTCACCTTTGAGTTGATATTATTATTATTATACCTTCTTTTTGTTGGTGGATCTTCTTCTTCATTGCATTCGGACACCAAAGAAATTGAGCTTGATCTCTTCACTAATGGAAGAGATGGACTCTCAAGCTGTGGAAGTTGTACAAATGAATCATTATATTGTATGAACTTCACATTCTCAGCTTGTTCCATCTCTTGCTTACACATGATATTATTATGCTCTAACAACCCGTGTGGCGGCAATGCTTGCCTTGAGATGAGCTCAAGCGGATCGATTGCCGAGCACACTCCACTTGGTTCGTCATAGAAATAGCTTGAATCCCATCGCTCGACTACCGACGTCTTTGATTGTCCGGTGGTTCGTTTCTTGAATGCCCTACAAACAACCCATCCTTCTTCCTGAAAATTAAACTCAACCAAATTAGCCAAAACCCTTATGGAATTTTTTTAAGAAAAGTTTATGTATATAGGGAAAGATACTCAACCAAAAGATTTTGTTGGAATAAATAAAAGATGGTAAGAAGATGAATGGTATTCCAGAAGGATAAAATAAAATAAAGGTTTGGACTTTTTGATATTAATTTTTGGTGAAGTCTTTTATGGGTGTTTGGTTATAAAGTGATGAAAGTGGGAGGAAAAAGAAGTCAAATAAGATGATAAAACTAGGAAAGGAGATTGGGGGAAATTGTCTTTTATTGACAATCAGGAAGGATTAAAATGACATTGAAAAGAATATAAATTCAAACACAAAACAATTATATGTATTTATTTGTAAGTATTAGCTTTTGACTTATGGAGTTTTTGGTGGGGGAATCATCTTTATGGAAATAGTCTTCTTGTTAAAACAACTGTACATTTAGTGGACTAATTATAGAAACCAAAAGTTGTCCCAATCCCTCATTTTTTGTTTTTGTTTCTGTCATTTTTTCAACACAGTTTAAAGTAGTGAAAGTCATAAGTTCTTCATGTTCATGAAGATCAACTGATCATGAGGTTAATTTGACATATTGATCATATTGTCTGTATAAAGTTAAAATGATGTGCAAAAAGGATAATTTTTACTACTGATCAAAATTGCATTTTCAATACAAAAATTACAAAGAGAGAGAGAGAGAGAGGAAAAAACTCATTGAAGTCTACTTAGCATGAATGATTGGAAACTATAGATGGAAAAAAAAACAAAACATTCTTTTTGTTTTCAATACTTTACTTATATAAACATCATGATTTGTAAGTGTATGTAAAAAAAAAAAAAAACATCTTATTATTCTAAATTGATCTTTGAGTAACTTCTTAATTAGGTTTACTAGAAGAGCTCACCTGGGGAGGGTTATTCTCATCGGAGTCTAATCTGTACTCATGCATGATCCAATCCGTCTTTTGACCGTTCGGGGCTCGACCTCGATAGAAGACGAGGGTTTTCCTCATTCCGATGAGCTTATTCTTGTCATAAACAGCTTTATCTCGCCCTGTTGCCTTCCAGAATCCGGCCAACGTAGCCCGATTTGTCCTCGTCCCGGTCGGATATTTCTTGTCCTTATGACTAAAGAAGTACCACTCATTTTGCTCTTCATAACCAATCCAACATTTCTCTGCCCATCACAAAACATATATAATTCTTAGACAAAAGAGATCTTAGGGTTCCTTAATAAGGAAACCCTAATAACAAAAAAGTTATAAACTTTGATTAGTGATGTTACCTTGAAGATCCCATGGCTCAATCCTGTAAAGATCTATATCTTTGATGACATCGAGATCAATCTTTTGTGAAGCCACCTTCTTCCTTAGATAATATCCAACGAGTTCTTCATCGGTTGGATGAAACCGAAACCCCGGCGGAACACACGACGACTCCATAGATTCCATCATCTCTAACAGCTACTATAACTGTTTAAATGTGTTGTCAAATCACTGCATCAAATTCATCCCCAACAAACACAAATATTAATTCTCTCCGCATGCTGTAACCTCAATCATCTCTACACTATTACCAAAATCACCTTATGATTATAAAATGAATCAGAGCACTAATTTTTTTTTCAAAAAAAAAAAAAAAACACAAACAATGGATCGAAGAAAACAAGTAGAGAGACAAAGGATCAAATGACTTATGTGTGTGTGTATATATATGTAGGGGTTGATATGGAAAATGAAAAAAAGGAAGGAAATTGACGAATGAGATGAGGACACGTGGAATGAAGGATAATGATAAGTTCATTTGGTGGTGAGCAGCGAGACACCCCACCATTTTAATCTCTTAGAGGAAAATAAACCGCGTGTGGTATAAACAAAACCCATTATATCAGAGACAATGATTCTTCTTTTTTTTCTTCTTGGGAAAAATAAAATTGTGGGGGA
Source organism: Cucumis cinereus (assembly GCA_037974625.1). Taxonomy (NCBI): domain Eukaryota; kingdom Viridiplantae; phylum Streptophyta; class Magnoliopsida; order Cucurbitales; family Cucurbitaceae; genus Cucumis; species Cucumis cinereus. The sequence goes on along the minus strand of JBBPDJ010000023.1, from coordinate 5,873,948 downwards.
GGAGAAGAAAAAAAAGTAGATGAAGAAATGATGAGAGCTAGGGTATTTTTGGAAAAAAAGTTCAACTACTACTTTACCTACATTTAATTTTACTTATCGTTCGAAATAAAATAATATATCATCCAATGACGTGATAAATACCAATTTAAAAAAAGATTGAAATGAATGAGAAAACGGAGAAGGAAAAGAATTTTGTTGGGTGTTAATGATGTTGTCTTGTGTTGGTGAATGGTGGGAATGATAACTCGAGAACGGGGTCTCATCCATTGCTATACCCATAAACAAAATTAAAATTTTAAAATATTTATTTATTTATTTTCACTCTCTCTTATTATGAAAAGTAGTGATTGGAGTCTGGAATTAATTAATAATGTAATGAAGAGCATTAATTGTATTTTAAAACCTAAAAAAGGAAGGAAAAAAAAAAAAGAACGGGGGTGTAAGGATGACGTGATCAGTAATCACAAATTAGCACGCGGTTCTCGAAAGTGAAAAGACCAAAGAAAAAAAAAAAAAAAAGAAAGGACAATGGGTTAGTGTCTGACTTGAAAATGGGTAATGTCTAGTTGTCGAGAATTTTGAAGGCAGAAACTGTGATCAGAAACCTCGAAAATACCAAACCCTAATTTAAACCTAAATAGTCTCAAATTCATGTCCCATGTCTTTGTTTTTGCCACTTCTATCATTAACTATATATAGCATGCTCTGGAAATTAATATTAAAAATTTATATACCTGGGAAGAAAACAAAAATAGAGGCGGAGGCGGCGGTGAGACGGTGGCGGGAGTGGTTGTGGGTGAAGTGTGGAGAGGAAGGGGATTGTGTAATTTGAAGGAGTAGTGTAGGGGAGGAAATGGGGAAATAAAGAGAATATAAAAGGAGAGGTTTAGGGTAGTGTGTAGGGTCAGTGTCTTGCGCATGGCTTGATGGCTGTCCCCAGTTCGATGACGTCTTCCTTTTTATAAAAAAAAAAAAAAAAAAATTTACTTTTTTATTAATTTTTTTTTTTTTTTTTTTGTGGTAAAAATGTGAAAGGAAGGAAGGAAGGAGTGCTTTTTGTTGTTAAGTACGTTTCTATTATTATTACTATTGTCGTTTACGATATGACTTAAGGTTTCATTTTCTCAACAAATTTTGGGTCTTCAAGTTTGTTTCCATGACGTTTACATTTCATCTTTGTTATATCATTACCAATTTTCTCTAATTATTTACTTCATATTATTCTTCTTCCATCCATTATCATAATTAGTTCCTTCTTTTTATGGTGTTAATTGTGAGTTAGAAAAATAAATGTACATCACATTTGATGATATATATATATATACCTAATATGTGTATTTTGTTCAAGCATCTATTGTTAACGTCGATTAAGAGTTTTATAGTATTTGAACTCTCTTCTTCTAAATGGAAAGACGTCGTTTAGTTGGTTGTCTCTTGTTGCTTTAGCTTTTTATATAACTAGGGTTTATCTACTATTGCTTTAAATTTGAAAACTTTTCTTTTTTTCTCTCTCTTTTTTTCTTTTCTTTAATTATATTGATCGATAAACATGTATATTCACTAATGTGGCAAAAGATTTCTTTCTATTGGATTTAGAACGTAATAAGAGTGTTATAAATGTGTCAACCTAATTAAAATATTTTTAAAAAGATATATATATATATATAAATACAGATAAGTTGCCTGAGTTTAAAGTGTGTGTGTGATTTTGAAGTTGGATTATTGTTGGTTCGTTTACTAAAAAGTATGCCTAGAGAAACTAACATTCTTTGGTTCTTGTTTTTCTGGTACTTTTTGTTTGTTTCAAATCTACTTTTCTTCTTTTTTTTTCTTTTCTTTCCAGCCCCTGTTTTTCCCATTCGATTCCCGATTATGGATTCTTTTC
>JBBPDJ010000023.1:5831569-5871963 GCA_037974625.1 Cucumis cinereus | reverse complement strand
CTATTTATCAAATATTATTTATTTATATATATATATATATATATATATATATATATATATATGTTATAAAGATGGTGGCAATTTAATTCCTACTTTTTATCCATCACAATTATTCCTTTATAATTACTAATAAATAAATACAATTTACTCTTTAGTTTTTAATAATGTATTCTATTCTTCTTATGTTTTTTTCAAATACTTATTTAGTATATTTTGAAATTTATTTTAAATAAATATCATTATTTTTATTATTTATGCTATTTTTAGATCAAGAAGAACTTATTAACTAAATTAATATCTGGTATTATTTAAGGATAACAACAAGATATACTATATGTCATATTTTATTATATTCTTATAACTTAGTACTCTGCAAATATTTTTCTGTCTTTTCTTTAAAAAAAAAATCTGTCAAATATTTTTATAATTCTTCTATAGTTATCGAATTTTGTTCCTACAAGGAAACAAACTAAAATCAGAGCTATTTATTTTCGTAATTAAAAAAAGTAAAGCATGTATTCATTTACACTATTCTTCAAATTTTGGAGGTAAAAATTGATGTGAAACTTATAGTTATTGTTTTAATTAAACTCTTAATTTTTTTTTAACTAAATCAATTCTAGTTTTTATTATGGTTACTTTTGTGGAAAATGGCACATGCATGAATTATAATGTGTAAACTTTTTCAAATGTTAGATTAATTCATAAAATTTACTATTGAAATTGATGCAATGATTGTTTTCTAAAAAAATCCAAACTCGAATTTAATTTGACTTGCTAATGAAAGTTGGATTTAATTGATTTAATTATGTCTTGTATAAATGAAAGTAACGAACGGTATAAATTGAAATAATTACGACCCTAAAATTTATGGGTAATACATCCATATGTTGGCTAAAAAAAACATATATTTGAGTGGGAAAATATATTTGAAATTAAGTACTATAAGATACAATATATTAATGGATGCTAGCTTGATCAGCTATGCTTAGCTTTGCTATAAAAGAGGAATTAGAATCATTTATTTAGAATCATCCATATTTAAGAATTGTTTTTTCATACAAAAAAAAAAAAAAGAATAGTTTTGAAGAAGAAATATATAAAAAAAATTAAACAACCAACAACATATTTTGTTTGTTTTGACTACCAAGAGATAATTGGATCCAAACATCCACTAATGTTAATTATATCTTTCACATATATATGTGTATATATATATATAGTTTATTATAAATTAATATATTAATATAAAAGTAAAATATCTTTCCAAACAACCTTTAAGACAAAGAAACAAGAAGCTTTTTTTGAGGAAAAATGTTCAAATAAATTTCAGAACACATGTGAACCTCCTCTATATATATATATAATCCCCTTCTGGTGATATACCACTGTGATGATTAGAATTTGAAAGAAAAGTACTCATCATTTTTTCTATACAAAATAATTATTCCTAATTTGGTTAATGTATTTTCAATCTATTTTATTCCCCCAAATTTTAAATAAAATACCATCTCTATATGTCAACAAATTTAACGATAAATCAATTTACAAAAAATTAAAAAAAAAAAATCCATACATGAAAATTTTTAGAAAATATAAACAAGCATCAACGTTGGCGTAACAACGATGCCACGTAATGCCGCCAATAGCCGACCGTCCACGCTGGAGGCTGACATGGCTTTTGTGAGTTTTGATGTAGAATGATATTGTCACTCGAACGGTTACGAATGTAACGTACAAAGCAGTAGTCAATGGAATCGCGTTAGGGGTAATTTGGTAAATTTGGGGGGTGGTAGAATTCCGGCCAGCAAATGATTTCTCGACAAGTATTTTGGAGAAGAAAGAAACAGTTGTCTAGTAAGAAAAAAGAAATTAAAAAAAAAAAGATAAGAAAAAAAAAAAAAAAGTGAAACGAGTACGTTGAGGGGTGCAGTGAGTGCAACGTGTCAGTCAATGGTTGGTGGAGAGCGTTTTTACTTTACGTAGCACATAAACAAAGCAAACGAAAATAAATAAATTAAAAAAAAAAGAATTTCGAAAATAAAAATCGGGTCAATAAATATTTATTTCCTTTGGCCAATTGGAACCCCACGGACGGGGATCATTCCTTTCTGTCCGCTCTATTTTTGCTGCGTAATTATTTGTTTATTTTTGGCCTAATTTTATTTTTTTAAAAAAATTCAATTATAATTTTTTTTTCTCTTTTTGTTTCAGCTTTATTAATTTTTTTTTTATAATAAATATAAGAATTTCGATGGTATTTCCCCTCTCTTCTGCTCCTAATTTTTTTGCAGATAAACAATTGGTTCATAAATTATACGCAAAAACATCAAATTAAAAATGACATGGGATTTGTGTCATTTTACTTTTTATAATTTTGTTTTGTGAAAATTATTACTTCCATCTTGTTCGTAGAGAGAGAGAAAAAAAAAAACTTAAAAGCACAAAAGATCATAATTATCGTTTACATTTTCATGTCTCTTCAATAAAAAGAAGAGAATTATGAATGATAAATGGTTATGAAATCCCCTTCTTTTATAATAAAATCTTTATTTATTTTATCTTTATAAGCCGTAAAAAGTGTTTCTTATTCCGAATTTGAACATAGTTCAGCTAATTAAGATACTTATTATCTAGAAGTTAAACCATTCAAATCTTATTTAGTATTGTAGACGAGGATCAAACCTCTATGATGTTTTTTTTTTTAATACATTCCTTCTACGAACTATTAACCATAGGCTATTCAACTCAAAATTGATGTCAAAACTATAGATAATAATAAAATTTAAAAAAAAAAAAAGACTTCCAAGAGGGAATACATACGTTATTATACATATATTGTAGTATTATTAATAATAATAATACTAGAATTATTGTTAGTAAGGATCGGAGCCGTTGTAAGTAATAGCATTGAATTAAGGGGAGTGGTCCTTTGCGTGGGTAGAAGAAAAAGCAAAATGTTGATGAGGAAAGAAAATAAAAGAAAAGGGGAAGTGGGGAATGTGCGACATGTCGTTTTATGATCTGATTATATATAATGGTAAGTTATCAACATCAGTTGCTATCATATGGTCTCACTATAAATCTTATTTATTAATATCTAATTAAAGAAATTGTTATGTTATGTTATGTTACTTTTTGTTTTTAACTTCATTTTATTTGCTTTCCACTGTATGCCTTTCCGCCAAAGAATTGACTCTTTATTATCCCACCATATTAAATAATCCATCATTTTTATTTTCACTTTACCCTTGTTAATTAACCAACTATGCCTTTTCAAGTGTGACAACCGTCTTACCAATCAATTTCTTCTATTTCTCTACTACACATTATTATTATTATTATTATTATTATTATTATTATTATTATTATTATTTTAAATGGAGTGAAGATCATTATAATTATAATTAATTCCATTTCTAAATCAATAATACCTCTAACTATTTTGTCTTTCTTTCTTTGCCAATTGAGTAGTTTCAATTTCAAACTTTTTGGGTTGTTGTTGTTGTTTAAATATTATTAATTGCATATTTTATTTTTCTCACGGATCTTTACAAACGATATGGGGATTATTATATACTATTTCCACATTAACAATACTTGCCTTCCCTTGCGCCTACATCTTGATATAGTAAATAAATTTAATGTTGTTATTTATGTAACTTTAACTCTTCTTTAAGAAAGGATACGATAGAGATAGAGTCACACTAGGTGGACATCTTCTTAACACCCCATCATAGTTATAGATAAATCTAAAAGAGAATAAAAGGTTCACGACTAGAGATAAGTCCAAATACAACAAAATTAAAAATTACAGAAAACATGAATATTAATAGCGATAGGACCGGAAATGCATTCTTTAAACAATTTGCAATTTGTTTTTGTGAGACCAAACACCCGTCAAACAGCAAATGTCCCTCCAAATGTTGCTGGAGCAGCTTTTTTTAGTATCCTTGAAATTTCGGTTGTTCCGTTCGTTCCATATAATCCATAAGGCAGCAGCTGATACTTTGAGGTGGATAATCTCCTTTGTGTGGCATATATTGGAACAAATATCCTTTATATTTTCACTTTCCTTAAGCCACCCTGTTCAAAATCGACATCCTCTCCCATATCACCTTGGCGAAATCACAGGAAATGAACAAATGGTCTATAGTTTCACCATGGAAGTTTAACTTTGAATCTTTAATAAAGTTAAAATGTCCAATTTTATTTTTTAAAAAAAAAGATACTACTAAGAAAAATTATATCTTTTAATCTTTTTTATAAATTTTGGAAAGATATGCAGTACATTGTATTTTTTTCTTGAATTAAATTTAATATCTTCATTATTACTAACAATAAAGACTAAATTTAAAATTTATTTAGAGTGAAACTATTGTGTGAATTTAAAATAGCATTTAAATCTTAAAAAGCAAGAATTTGATGGGCCAACAAATGAAGTTTTCAAAAGGCTTTTATAGAAATTCTTTATGTTAAATATGAACTTTATGGATTGAGCTCCAGTTTATTTATTTTATTTATTATTTGCCAAGAAACTCAACCCCTAAACCTCGCAAGGAAATTTTCAAAAACGAAAAAGAAAAGTATGGATAAATATTTGTTATTTATGAAATTTTGATATGAATTCTGTAAACATGGTAAATTGAAGCACCACTAGGTTTATAAAGGAGAAAACTTGGTGCCGATGAAGTTGGGGAAATGGTGGTCGGAGCACTAAAACGACCAATATTTGGTTGAGTCGGTCGCCGGGTGAAGAAAATGAGCTGAATTGATAAATGAAAAAACGCCGCCGACCTCAGCCGTGAGGAGCGGTTGAGGGGGTGATATAGACTGGGTTTTGTCCACGTAGGACGGCGGTGGTGGTGGTCGGCTGCGGATCCAATCATGCGGCGGACCGCATCATTAAACCCTTCTCCCTTCAGACCCCACACCCAATATGGGTTTCCACCAAAAAAAACTCTTACCTCTAAAATTTTCAATTTTTTCTCTTAAACTATTTTCATTGAACAAAAAAAGAGATAATTAAAAAATAAAAATAGAAAAAATTAAATAGAGTTTGCGTAAGGATCAAAAGGAGAGATCCATATCCTTGGGGGACCTATTCAAGGATCTTAATTAGCCCTTTTTGACATCGACAACCTTCCAAACTTCTCTCCCTCTTCGAAAATTACACTTTAACCCTTTTTAAGATTATATTCATTTGTCCCTCTCCCAAAACTATCACCATATTACTAAATCTATAATTCCGTGTCATTGTAACGGAGCTACTAAACATTGGGTTCAAGAGGTGCACAAAGATATCTTAGCTTCATTGATACATTAATTTCTTAGCAACTTAATTATACCTTGGATTCGATACATTCATTCAAAAGAAGATGAGAGAGTACAAGAGCAGTGTACAAGATAATCAACTAAGGAAAAGTTTAAAAGGAGAGAAAAAACATAGTTTAACTGATATAAAGTATATACCTTTAACCTAAATGTCAAATGTTAAACATCCTACTAGGGTTAAGTATTTTAATACACATTTTTTCCATGCATATTAGGTTTTAATATCCTACGTCATGTCAAAGGTTTAAACATCCTATCTAGTTAAGATGTTTCACGATGTGTTTTCCAACCTTGTTTTTCCAATAGTAATTTTTTTTATTAAAAGAATTATTTATATTTAAAGTGTCTAATTGTATATGACAAAACTTAAAGTTTAAAGGATCAAACTTGTAATTGTACCATTAATATTTTAGTTACAATAATACATATAAGAAAAGAAAAAGATGATTTTTTTTTTTTTTTTGAGAAATATATTGTTTGTAACCCAAACCCTTCAACTTCACTCTCTCTACTCCTACTTTCTTTTATAATTGTGAAGTGTGAAACACAAGACTCTTTGGAGAGACATCAACTATGATTGCTTTCCATGTTGGTGTGTGTACTAAAACCTCTAACCATTATTTTATTTTTCCCATTCAAAAAATAAAAAATGAAAAAACATTACTACTTATCCTAATTAATTATCCTCTCTCTTTTCTTTTTCTTTTTCTTCCTAGGCCCCTAGCATTTCTTTTATTTCACAAAATGACACACATGATCCACAAAAGACACAACAAACCATTGTTTTGACCCATTTGATGATGTTTTATATATATATATTTTTTCAACTTGGTACCAGCTGCTCTGGAGACCTTTTTAAATTTCCTTATATTAGTGAAAAATAGTTAGTTTCTTTTATTATTATTAATTTGTACCATTAAATTTTTTCTTAGCTCATTTTTGTTTCTATGAGGTGATGATTAATCATCATTTTATTAGCCGTCTCTAATATATTTTTATAAATAAATATACCACAAAATTTCAAAGGATATCAGTAGACCAAGTAGTGATGGATCCCAATAAATCATGTAAATCAATAGTTTTTTCAAACAATTTTGATATTATGGTTATTATTGATGATTGTTTCAAATGATAAATTATTCGAATATTTGGACGCATGTGAGAAGGGGAATTTGTTTTTTTTTTCTTAATTATGTGTCTAATAATATTTTGCTCAATGAAATACAGCTACCTTCAAATATAGAGACCAGCAAAGAAGAAAAAGAAGTAATATTTGGAAGACAACCAAAGGAAAAAGGAAAATGAAAGAGGAACAGTACTAAGCATGAATGAGACATAATTCCTACAAATGACCTAAGTTGGATACACTATTGCCTGCTTTCCTATAGGATTTTCTTTTAGCACCAAATTAATTATAGATATAAAGAAAAAGACCCATGTGAAAGGTTCAAGTTTTTTCAATCACGAAATTGTTGAAACATTATACCATACAATAAACACAAAAAATGACATTTCTTTTTACTAGGGCACGAGTTAAAACGCTTTATCGACAATGAGATCTCACATGTGTATTTTTTTCGTTTAATTTGGTTCGTGCGTACATTTACTTGATAACTTAAATTTTTCTTTTTTTACTAGAAACAAAGGATAAAGAGAGATGAGGAGGTGCACCAAGACATCCTATTCCTAAAATCTAAATTATAAAATTCTAATATAAGTTCAAATTTAGGGTCTAATTAATCTCATATTTCAAAAAGTTTCTAATGATTTTATCTTCGCTTTATTTGAAGTTGTAATCAAAATTTTAAAATAAAAATAATGATCAAACATGGTCTAAAATTGTTAGTTAATTATTGACCTCGAAATTGGTATAGTACAAGCTTGTATGTTAGTTGAGTAAGGTTGGTAAACACAAATGGGAAAATCTAGAATTCATAGTTGTGAGAGGATGGGGTGTTGTAATGGATGGTGGTGATGGGGACAAGAGTGATCTTGGAGAAGCTTCTACCACACACAGATTCACATAATAATACCAAAAAGAAAAAGAAAAGAATTGAGTTTTTTGTGGTTTAATTGAAAATGGAGGACTTGATTTTGTTAATTTGTTTGTGATTCTTCTCCAATTTTAGGCTCATTTTCTTGAAAGTGGAGGGTCCTATTCAAATTGATGACAACCGCGTTTGTTCCTATTGACTTTGTTATTTTGTTCATCTAATTTTTTTTAAAAAAAATAAATAATGTCCCTGTTGGTTGTCTTGCACAGACATGTTCCTATGTTCTTGATTTTAAATTATGTGACAAATTGTGATGGATACGATGATATGGAGAAGAAATTCAAACGTAAATTATATACATTTTTTTGTTTTGTATTAAAAGACAAAGTTTGTATTTGGGACATATATTTTGTGAGTGGGTTTTCTTATTGTTTGTGTTGGATTATGTTAAAAGTCAGCTCTATAATTATTCTCTTTGCCTTCTTATTCTGTTCTTCCCATTCCACAGACCCTTTTACACGAAAAAACTTCTCATTTTATGCCTTAAAACAATTACAATGCCAATGCCTATTTATCCTCCAATATTTTACCATTTTACATTGGCATGCCTAAGAGAATTAAAAAGCTTTTTTTCTTAAAGAAAAAAAAAATTGATTTATTGAATCGAATTATATGAATTTTCATCTTAAAATTAATTGACAATTAAATAAGTAATCCGTCTATTTTATAAAAAATGTCATTTTTTTTACATGGATTTCTCTATTGCTGAGTGCACTAACATAATTAGCTAGTGCAGCAATTTAAGGGAAAAAAAAGTTAATTTTTTTACAAAATTCTAAAATTTTAGGATAATGTATTCCAAACTTCCATTATCTAAACTGTTTTGTATGTTCAATTTGCATACGTGCTTTCCGATGAAGTAAATATATATATATATATATATATATATATATATATTTATATATTGAATTTTTTAAGAACTGAATCAGCCCAAGAAAAAGGGAAAAGAAAAAGAAAGAAAAGAAAAGGCTGGCTTGTAATTAGAAAGGCCATCGGAGCTTCGAATTAAAGTTGCTGTTAAACCCTAAAATTGAAAGGGTAATTGGTAATTAACCATCTTTTGTTGGTGTTTAGCAATTGGTGTATTTTTCAAGTCGTAACTAATTAAATTATAATGATTTCAGATTTATTGCTAATTCAAAGGTTGTAGTTACAACCCAAAAACTCTAATTCTCTGTCCTTTCCTCTAGTAATTTTTTTTTTAATTAACAATAAATATTTGAATTAAAAGGCGTAAATTAAGAGGGAGACAGAAAGAAAACAAAATAAAGAGGATGGCATAGATGGGAAACCAGATGTTAAAGACTAATAAGGCCATTTGGAATGTTTTTGGGTGACATTCATTTACCTCATTACCACTCTTAAAAAGTACAATTAGTTAAATTAATTGCATTTAATCATAACTACTGACCCATCATCAAGATTATTGGATCTACTCTTTAAATAATATGATATAGACCAATTAACAAAATCCTGTCCCACCAGTCAATTGTCAACAACATACATTTTTTTTTTTATCTAATTTGGTTGAATATAACACCATAAAAATGACCGACTCTCATACTACTTATTAATTAGGATAATAATTATTATGCTAGCTGTTAGAAAATTATACACAATTAATATATAACAAATATTTTTAAAAAGATGGCATTAGAGAATTATATATGTGTATTATTATTATTGTTATTATTTTAGATTCCAATTTATAGAAAATTAAGAGCTAAAATAAAACATTTAACATTAATAATTATCAATATTGTTCTTGTGCCTATACCCCATTAAATCACTTGGAGGATTTCTCTCACTAAACATTGAACACAATATTTTCAACCATCATCTAGAAACGCTTCTAACTTTCTTTTAAAAAAAATCGTAAATTGGGTTATAAACTTAGTTAAATCATTGTAAAAATTTTCTTAGCCATCAAATTGGTTTTAAATATTTAAAAGTACGTTTACTGACTCCATGGGTGATTTTGAATCTATAACAATGTCATAAGTTTTCAAGTTTATGGTGTTTTGTAAGTGCATTGGCTATTATCTTAAAACTCAAATGGATTAAGGATATAAAATATTTTGATGGCATGAAATTTAGGTTTTTAAGTATAAAATTAAGTATTAAATTATTAAAAACATGTTGAAATGGGATGTAAAACATAACAAGAAAATAATATTTTAAGATATAGTAAAAAATTGAAACTATTTATAAAATATAGCAAAATCTATCCCATTTTTTGTAGCTCATTTAATTTTCTTTTTCTTTTTCTATCCATAAATATTTCTCCTACAAAAATTTAAAACATTTAGAAATCACTCCCCAAATATGTCATAACTCTAATTAGGTATACATATAAATATATTATTTTTACTCATAAATTCATGATTACCACAATTTAATGAATGTAAAACTTTAAATGCAACTAACAAAAAGACCCCACAATTGGTTCTTTTTGTGTTAAACAAGCTAGATTTGCCACAATAGATCCTTTCTCAAAAATCCCTTTTTTTTTTTTTTTTTTCTTTTCTTTTTTTGAGAAATAAGAAACCCTCAATTATGTATGATAACAAAACTAAAGACGAACCAACCACAGTTAAACAACCAATAAGATAAAAGAAGATAAATGGATCGATGACGACAGAATATTATCATTAATTTAAAAAAAAAATCGAAAGAGAAATTAAAAAAAAATGACATTATCAAATTAAAGAAATAAAATGATGAAAGCAAAGCATAGGTGGAATTTGAAGATGAGAAAAAAAATGTTAATAAAAAATGAATTAGAAGGGAAGCATATTTCCACCTCATCAACCTCCTCATAATTGGATAAAGCCATATAATAACACATTTTAATTCCTACTGAAAATTACAATAATTTTCACAAAAAAAAAAAAAAAAAAGGTTAATGGTACTTTGTTTGTTTGCATAATGGAAAGAAAGTTAAAAAAGGGCAGAGAAAGTACCCTTAAAACTTTCTTAAAGTCCATTTCTCCACTTCCAATCTCCTTTTATTTCCATCTTTTTCCAGACAACTTCAACTCCAACACACACCCAAAACCACTAAAAATCTATCAATGGAGAGAAAATTTTAATTAATTTTTTTAAACAAAAAAGTCCTTTCTCTTTTGGATGCTTAGTTTGAAATCATTTTCCAAATGTAGATTATTTGTTTTTTATTCTTCTTAGGGTTAAAAAAAGAAAAAAAGAAAAAAAGCCTAATTTGTCTGTATTTGATTTATAATGACTCCAAAATAGAGGGAGTCCAAGTTGATGGGCCACTATATGAGCCCAATTTTGCCTTTTACCATCTTTATTGGGCCCCCCTGAAAGCCCAAACATTCCACTTCCCAATACAATAACAGATTATATATACGATCTTTTTAATCATTGATTTTATATATATATATTGTAATTATAACTTGGGTATTAAATATTTATTGATATGTCAATATTTTCACATTTAGATATGATGGGTGAATCAAAATGTTAAAAATGTGAATATAATATAAATATTTAACAGTTTAACAATTCGTATAATATTTGATTTAGTCCTTGAATTATAATTGGTAACAATGTTGTCCTTATACTTTCAATTTTGAAACGATGTCGTACCATTTAGTTTTTATATTTTAAAATTTAATATGTGACAATTTAATTAGTTAAATAACTTATCATTTATAAGGTGTGTTTTTTTAACCTTACTATAAAATATACTTTCTAAAAAGTTAAAGCTCCCTCTAATTTGCTATCGTCTTGCAACAAACTTGCTGATCTTAAGAAAAGGTTAGCAAAAGGAGTAAAGTTTTTAAATGTCAACATTTGGTAAATTAAAATATATTATTTAAGAAAAATAAAAGATGTAAATGATGGAGAAGAAAAAAGAGTTACAGTGGGGGTTTGATTAGACATTGAGCCCAAGCCGGCAAGCATTTGGACAGACAAGAGTCGAGCCCAATTAGGATCCAGAAATGGGCTGAGGCCCAAACAAGATAGGATCGAGCCGACATGTAGGAAGAAGCGCAACACCGGTTTCCGACAAGACGACTCAGAATAGAGTTGTACTACACTGAAGACTGACCACCTGGTCAGAAAAGGGAGTGTGATGAAAGATTTAGAGAATCTCTTGGTCGGGACCCCTTCCCCCTCTCCAGTATTTTTAGGGTAACGTCTTTCAAAATTAAACATGTTATTTATTTATGTTTTGTTGTAATAATTTGAAGTGCTTTTATGAGTATTTGACTGCTAAACAGTTTTTAATAAGCAGCTTTCTGGTGTGTGATGAAATAGAGTTAGGTCTATGCACGAGCTAGAGGCATATGTTCTCCAACTTAGAAAAATTATATTATTTTACTCGTTTAAAAAAAAGAGACTTTGTTTCTCGAATTAATGTCAATGTATTTATCCCGTCATCTTCAATTGCACATATCCTATCGCATTTGACTAAATTATCTAATCATTATTTACCACGTGGAAAATGCAATTCCTTTTGTTTGTGTGTGATAAAAGTAGGATGCATAGGATATGCTTCTAAGTATAGGGTATACATGGAAATAACGTGCTAGTTTGGTTTGGTAGGGTCAAGATAGTTTCCCAATGAGCACATTAAGCCCGATTAGTCTCAAATAGGTCTAGTCTAGCCAATCATGAGCAATTTGGGTGATGATAATTTTTCTTTCCAGACTTTTTAGTGTTTCTTCAAAATAAAGTGTTAGCATACATAATGCTTGGTTATACTTTGGTAATAAATATTAATTATCTAAAACTGAATTAATTTAAATTTGTCTCCTCAAATCCTTTTAGATACATCACCACACTTGAAGAGAGAATTCAAACTTACAATTCTTTAAAAAGATATATGTTTCACTAAATTATGTTACATTTGTATTTTGTGATAATTTTAAATGTATATAAAATCCTTAAAATTGTCTATTAATTTAGCATGCTAGCTAAAACATGAAATTATCATTCAAAAAGTCAACAAAAGATAAAATGACAGGAAAATGATGAAGTGAATGTGTTGGTAGATTAGAATGATGTGTAATCTTATGTCATCCTACCTTGTCTAATCAATTGGTAGACACTACACAACATGTGTCCAATCTCACCCATGCTAAATGCTAACCCCCACCCCAACATACACATTCTGTTCTTCAAACATACAACATAACTACTGCAAAAAAAAATTGTTGCTCTTTTTCAATCATCACTAATTATGTGCTTCCAATGACTTCTTACACTTCACATTCACCATTTGTAGTCTTCCTTCAATGTTAATTTGACTGCCTACTAGACTAAACATGTGAACTATCAACACGTGTTCAAAAAGAGAGAAATGTCATTTTAAATCATTGGTTTGATTAAGGCTAACGACCCCATTTCTCATAGATCATTTTGATTAACCTTCATGTTCAAGTTCATCCATCCTTTCAATTTCAATTTTTAGAAATTAGATTGGTTGGAATCATAAAAGACGACAGAATAACAGTTGAATGGAATGAGATTTGAATTATTTTCATGCCAAGGAAGACCAAGAACAACGACTACCAACAAAATTATTGTACTTTCATTATTATAGACAAGTTTTCCCATTTTTTAATATAATATATTTTTAGAAAAAGAAAATGTATTATTTTGAGACAAATTTATCGAGAACTTAAACCCCAAATAAATGCCATATTCCAACTCGGAATACTTAACGGTCACTGCTTCATCCTTGGACTCATACGCCCAAACAACTTTTAAAACACAACAAAATTCCAACTTGATGTTTTTTATACTCATCTTTCTAACTTTTTGTGCCACTTATTCGACAAAAATAATTATTGAATCAATTAAAAATAGGAAGAAAAAAAAGCCTATCTATTTTTTTTATAAAAAAAAAATAAATAGTAGAGGTCAGTATCAGTACAAGTACCACTACAAAACCACGACGTTATACTGAAAGCTTCAGATTAGATTCAGACAGGCTGTACCAAAAAGAACAGCATTCAAAAGGAAAAATATTTAATTTTTTTTTCTTAAAAGAAATTACAAAATTTTGCAATAAAGGGTCCCACAAAAAGTGTTAAGAAAAATGTAAAAGGTTTGGATGGGAGCATTTTGAGGCGCAGTTCACTCCAAATTTCACTGGGTTTTTATCAGGAAAAAGAAGAAATTTACGAGAAAGGGCCACTGGGGAATGGGGGTTTTATTAGAAAGGAAAAATGGAAGAGTTGGAATTTGGGAAATCTTAAAAATGAAATCTTGGAAGGTGGGTTATTGGCAATTTCAAAGCAGAGGTTAACGGCTAGAATGGTGAACAGTGAATAGTGAATAGTGAACAGTGTAGTCTGGAAGCCACGTGACCCTAAACAAAGAAACAGAACCAAACCCAGTTTTGGTTTTTTGCTTTTGTCGAGTTTTGAAGTAAAAAGACCCTTTTAGTGTTCCCAACACATCACAAAAAAGATGAAAAAACATCAGCTTTCGTCCAAAACTGATACCATTAAGATACTACTTACTCTTTCCCCATGGCCCTTGTCCAAATCATTGACTCTATGTTTTCTGTTTTATGAGTTTTCTTTTGTTTCTTTTTTCATTCAACTAAAATTCACTACCCTGCCTTCGCTTTTACTCACTTTTATCCAATGCCACCAGAATTAATCATATAAGAACGAACACGCCATGATGGAAAAAACCCCAAGAAAGAAGGGATAAGAACACTTTTTCAACCAGGGGGGTAAATGAAAATGAAAGAAGAAATTACATTCAAATCAGTTACGGTTAAAAATTCCAACTTGGGAAAATGTTGAGAAATGGAATGGATGAATAGGGTTGTTGGATGATTTAGTTTTATGGGTTATGCGGGTGATGGTTGAGAGGTGGGATCGGCGGAGGAAGGGATGTCCGGTCCGACTCGGCAACCTTCGAGCATGAAAACAATATCAGACATCGTCGGACGATCACGGGGATCTGGTGCAGTGCAAAGTAATCCAACTTTCACTCCCAGCAAGAACTCTTCCCATTCTGATGATTCAGGATCCAACTCAAGTAAACCAGGTTCTAAGAGCTCAGTAATTTGGCCTCTTTGCAATTGCTTTTTCACCCACTTGACAATGTCTTCATCTTCTGTAAACATCACTGGTTTCTTTCCCGTTAGAATCTCAAGCAACACAATGCCAAAGCTGTAGACATCAGATTCCTTTGTGGCTTCCCCTGTCAATACTGCTTCAGGGGCAATGTAGCCTAATGTGCCCACCAAAGTAGACGTAGATGCTTCGGCGGAGGCTGCAACAGTTAGTCGGTCAAGGCCGAAATCGGACAAATGAGCTTCAAAATCTGCATCGAATAGAACGCTTTGTGGCTTGACATCTCCATGGATAATGGAAGATGAATGAAGAAAGGCTAAGCCACGGGCGATTCCAAGAGCAATGAGATGCCGCATTGGCCAATTTAGAACATGACCATCTTGATGAGATGCTTCTTGAAGGAGAGTTGCAAGGTTTCCATTAGGCATGTAATCGTATACTAACAGCCGCATATCAGGAGGGCCAGCATAATAGCCACGAAGAACAGTTAGATTCCGGTGCCGAACTTTTCCCAATGCTTCAGCTTCTTTTCTGAACATATTTTCGTCTAATGAACCATTCGAGAGGCGGCGGATCGAGAGCACCATGCCATCATTGTAGCAAGCTTTGAAAACCAGTCCATAGCGGGTTCTGCTAAGAACATTCTCTTCATCGAATTGCCTTGTCGCCTCGATTGTTTCCGCTAGAGTAATCTTGTTGTTGAACATCACAAGCTTTGGCCCTCCATTTTCTGAGCTTCCACGGCCACCACTTGCAGCAGAGCTAACCCTTGCTGGGCTTGTTTTCTTCTCTCCAGATGCCCTCTCTTTGAGCCTCTTTCGCCATCTCAACAGGCTGAAAATGTAGAAGCAGCAACACAAAGTCAAGAGGACAGCTCCACTGGCGGCTACTGCAATGAATAGAATCAATCTCTTCATTTTATCTTTTTTCTCTGTATCTTTACAATGCCGAGCCAATGGTGTCCCACATAAATCAGAATTATTAGCAAACACAGATGAGCTGTTGAATCTAGAGCCCAGCAAGGGTGGAATTTTGCCTTCTAGATTATTACTCGAAACGTTTAAGCTCGTCAATCCAGTAATGGAGCTAAGATTGGCAGGGATAACACCACTCAAGTTGTTGGATGAGAGGTCCAGCGTGGTTAAGTTTGAGAGCTCCGACAACGACTCCGGTATGGGACCGGAAAGATGATTCGAGTTCAGACGGAGCAACTCTAAAGCCGAGCAACTTGAGATCTCTTCTGGGATTTCGCCAGTCAAATTATTCCTACCCAAATCGAGCTCTTTAAGATTAGATAAACGAGAAAGATCCGCTGGAATGTGGCCTGAAAGCGCATTTGAACGGACCTCCAAACTTTCTAGATCAGAGCAGTTACCAAGGTCTGAAGGAACCAACCCGGAAATGTGATTGTCTGATAATGACAGAGAAACAAGCGATCGAAGAAAACCATAGTTTGAAGGGATTTGACCGGAAAATCCGTTTGAACTTAGATTCAAATAACGCAAACCCACCAAACTACTGAATCCTTCAGGAACATTCCCAGATAATTTGTTTTCCTGTAGAGCAATTACCTGCAGATTAGGCAAACCAGATAGCTCAAATGGTAACTCCCCAGAAAGATTTTGTTTGCTCAAGTCCAGAGTTGTTAGCTTGAAGAGATTGCCAAGGCTGGACGGAATCATCCCAGAAAGACTGTTAGCACTGAGATTCAAAACCTCTAGACGACTGAGGTTGCCAATACCAGTCGGAACCTCGCCGGCAAATTTGTTCCCACCGAGTTCCATTACTGTTAAGTTCCCAAGCCCCATTAGCTCCAGCGGAAGGGTTCCGTTCAACCCATTATCCTCTAAATTCAAGATTTCAAGCTCCAAAAGATTTCCCAAACTGGCCGGAACAGTGCCGGAAAAACGATTTCCACCGAGAGACAACCGTTTCAAACCTCTCATATAGCCCAAAAACGACGGAATCTCCCCGGTTAAGCGATTCCCTTCAAAATCGATGACAGAAATCGAGGCGCAATTCTTGATTTCTAAAGGAATCTCTCCGTGAAACGAATTATTCGACATTCTGAGCTCTTGTAATCCAGAAAGATTCCCAATCCCAGACGGAATCTGGCCAGAAAAATGATTGACAGAAAAATCCAAGACCGACAAAGTGGAAACGCCGGTTAACCACAAGGGGAACTCTCCCCTTATCTGGTTGTGTTGAATATCGAGGACCTGTAAAGCACTAAAACACGTCGCTGTCTGAGGTTTGACAATGTCCGTGAACGCATTAAATCCAAGTTGAACGATCCGAAGCGACGGCGCATGCGACGAAACATTGCAAAACATGGAGTAAGGAACTGAACCAGAGAGACCATTCTGCGAGAGAGAAATAACTTGAAGATTCGTAAGAGCTCCAATGGCGGCCGGAATAACCCCTTGGAGAGCATTGCCCTCAACACTCAAATGAACAAGCGAAGAACAATTCGCGAGAGCCGAAGGCAACGTCCCTTCTAATACATTATGGTCTAGCCAGAGATGTTGAAGCTCTTGAAGCTCACCGAAGCTTGCCGGAATCTCCCCGCCAAACCTATTGAAAGAGAGATTAACAACTTGAAGCTGCGTCATGTTCACAATACTCCTCGGAATCTGACCAGAGAATGCATTCGACGAAAGATCGAGATATTTCAGACTACTCGGAAGGTCGCTGGAGATCACACCGGATAGACGATTCTCCGCCACGTTTAATACATGTAGATTGGTCAAGTTCCCAAACTCGGCGGGAAGACCACCAGAAAACAAATTATACTGCAAGAAAACAGAACGCAGCAACGCACATTTGGACAAAGAAGACGGAATCGTACCATTGAAGAAATTAGACCGGATACTGAACTTGCGCAGCATCCGCAAATTGGCCAATTGATCGGTTAACCTGCCGGAGAGTTGAAGACGAGGCAAACGGAGCTCAGTGACTCGATTATTAGTACAAACAACACCCCGCCAGTCACATGGCGCTAACGGGGTGGAAGAATCCCAAGCAGTCAATGCACCAAGAGGGTCATGTAGATTAAGTTTAAAGGACATCAATGCCTGAATCTCCAGTTGGGTTTGTGCGCCGGTGTCGGCAGAGGAGGAAAACAAACCACCGGAAAGCAACACAAAAAACAACAGAAGAGGCTTCATAACTAGGAAGAAGAACGAAAACCCACAAAGGTTAACACAAGAATGGAGCCATCAAGAGATCATATCATTATCAGTCAAAAGAGAAAAACAGAGGGAATGGAAGAGAGAGACGTTGGGGGAGGAGAATGGGGAAATGGGTGCGGCGAAGAGCGTATAATGTGGGATGGGAAGGGGCCCAGAGAGGGGACAGAGAACTGAGAAGGAAACAGTGACGCACAAAATGCAACAGAGAGATTCAGAGTAAGAGATGCAGAGGAGGAAATTGAAATGGGGGGTTTGAAAGTGTTTGAAGGAAGGAAAAGGATTGGAAAAGGGTAAATGTGGGAATATCGAAAATCGATGGACATGGGCCTGGGCCTCACGTTTTACTCTCTTCTCATGTGATTGTGGGTTTCTCTATCATTATTACGCCCTCTCTCTTTTTTCCCCCCTTTATTTTCTCTTTTATTATTTCCTTTCCTTTTCATTATTAATAATTCTCTTTTGATGTATCGCTATTCAATTTATTGTTTCATATTTATTTCATTTCCTTCTTAAATCAATTCTTTTAATTAACTTATTATTAATTAAGAAATATGTAGATTAATGACAATCAAACATACCATAATCTTCAACACCACCTTATCATCCAGTATAGTTGAATCAATATTTTATTCGTCACCAGTATTGGCTAAAACATTTTTTTTATTCAAACACAAAGTGAGTTTAACACAACTGTAATTGAACTTTTTTTATGATTATTATATCAATTTCTCAAAAAGATCAAAGTGGAGGAAATTTAAATATATAGATTTTGGAGAAATAATAAAATTAGAAGATCTAAATAGCCGAAATGGAGATTAAAGTTATATTTATTTAATTATGAAAAAGGATCCATATTTATTTATTTAAACATTATTTTTCTTTTCACACACATAAAATATATACAATCAATTCCCGTAGCCGACAAGTATACACAATCATAATAAGTTTATTGGACAATCCTTTCCATTATACTTAAAAAAATAGGAAAGGATAATGATGCTGATAAGTGAGTGAATGAATTGATCATTTGGTTGTGTGGACATTTCCCCCTTAATATATATATATATATATATATATATATATATATATAATATTTATAGCTTTAATTTTATTATTTCATATAATTTATTGGCTGACTAAAGTAGGAGTTCAAACACCTTTGACTATGACCACCCTATTGAGAACAACTTTTTTAGGGGGAAAAAAGGGTGAAGATTTAAATGATTTGTGATGAAACATAAAAAGGTTAAAAATGTAATCTCACCCATTAAATTAAACAAATTAACATTTTATTTAAATATTTTTAATTTTGTTAATAAATGTAACAATATTCATGGTCTATTATTGAGAAAATAGAGGTGAGCAGAATCAACTCAAATCAAGCTTGATCCCAAGTAAGCAAATGTATATTCTCATGTGGAGAATAGGATAGGAGGCTACATTAATTTTTAACCTATCTTTTATTATATTAATAAAATGGAGATGGTAAATGGTCAAATATATATATATATATATATATATATATATGTATAGAGTGAAGCATAAGTGTGTAGGGACTTTATGGGCAAAGTAAAAAGTGATGGGGAAATTGGTTGCACTTAAGACTGCCTTTTTTGGCCAACACACTTCTTCCTCCTTTACAACTTTATATTTCCATATTCTTCTTTGACAATATGGTTTTATGAATCTGTGAATTATAGTCACATATTGTATGTATAAAGCTTATATTATTTTACTATTCTACCTTTCAAAAAAATAAAAATCAAATAAATTATCCTTCTTGTTATTCACATATTTATTTATTTTTATTTTGTTTTTGAAAGAAGCATGTTTGGAATTATTACTATTAAAAAGATATAGTTTTTTTTTATTATTATTACAAATGTGTTTTCCTTAAAGTTTTTTTTTTTAAAAAAAAATTAATATTTGTTATTTAGACGTAATAGTTTTTTCTCCATATTCAATGCACACAGTTTAGACAAAAGTAAGCTACACATTTTAGGCTTTGCATTAGACTTTTTTTAAGCATAGCATCTCTATATTTAACCTGACAATATATATTGTCTATGTCACAATCATTCTAGCTCATTATTTACGGACCTAATCGAAACTAAAAATATGTTTGAGACCGCTCATCATTTGGAATGTGCTAATTTTGTTCGTAGTAAGTGTGATTGTAATTTTATCGTGTACTCTATGTTGCGTGGCATTGCTTTTGGTATTTACCCTGAACCTCCTCCCTTTAGACTTGTGTTTTTAGGGTTTAAAAGAAAAATAAACAAAGCTCTAGTAAATTTATTGTTCGTTAAAGTGTTTTTAGCTACAATAAACCACCATGATTGGAGGGTTGAGCCTCAATCTATTTTACAAAGTCCAATAAAATAATAAACTATAAACTACAATGTCACTTTCGGTCTCTGTTTTTTATTTCTTAATATTTTTACTACGCAATTAAATATATATATTTTTTTATAAAAAAAAAAAAAAACTGTCTCTCTAATCAACTTACCCTCTCTAAACTTTGAAAGTACACACATTATAAATTTTCCCACATTAAAATTGTTATATTGATATTATTTAATCATTTAAATCAAGTTATTAATAAATATAGGAAGATGGTAAAAAAAAAAAATAGTTACCGCTGGGTTTAAACTTTGGAAGGAAAAAGTGTTATCAAAGGAGTTTACCATAAAAGGAGAGGCCGAATATGGCACTCAGCTGTTCTGAATGGCAGAAAAATGTAAAAAGACTCTTTTACTATGTCATAAATAACTCACTGACTCATAATATTTTTCATTTTTTGTGCCATTTGTT
This sequence comes from Cucumis cinereus, assembly GCA_037974625.1. Taxonomy (NCBI): domain Eukaryota; kingdom Viridiplantae; phylum Streptophyta; class Magnoliopsida; order Cucurbitales; family Cucurbitaceae; genus Cucumis; species Cucumis cinereus. Next base: position 5,851,503 of record JBBPDJ010000023.1, on the reverse strand, counting down.
TTTTAGCTCATTTCCATTGATTTTCAAATCTATACCAATTTTATTTACCTTTTCACCCCTTTCTCTTTCTTCCTATCACTTTCGCCCCTAATTTGTGACCAAATGTAATCCCCTTTCACAACATTATGTCATTTTCCCCCTTTTACTTTCCACATATTACTATACGACCCCCTCCTTCTTTTTTTATTTTTATTTTTTATTTTGAATTTCATCCCATAATATCCCACCATAAATCTCTAGATTTGTAGTCTTTTAATTATGATTTCCTATTTGTAGTTTAGTTTTAATATAATTTATTAATTAATAAAAAAAGAAAGAAAAGCCCAAAATAAAAATGGACCACCCGTTGGTTTAATGGTCGCTGTCACACCAATCTTAAACTCCCATTTTATTTTATTAGTACCAAAAAATATTTGTGTTGCCAAATAAAATCCAATTTTGTGTGTCGCTTTGTAATTTTGCTTTATTTGTTTAATTGGAATTAGGAGGTTAAAATTGAACGTGATGGATTTGAATAATTTGTGTCTTTGTTAGCGGGAAGGGAGTTGGTTGAATGTCATCATTTTTCTATTTATTTTTTTTGTTATTATTTTTTAAAATTTTTTTAATTTTAAATCTTGAGATTTTGATGGTCAATGTCCACCAATAATTGCCAACTAATCCTTTCACTCTCTCTCCCATCTTTTCTGCAAAAAAGTAATTCAATCTTCAATCTTGTACGCTGCTGTTTCTAATAATGGCGAAAATAGCCTTTTTTTTTTTTTTTAGGTGTTTCAAAATACACTGTTCATCATAATTTTAATATGGAAATTTTGAATTTTGTTTTAACATTCATGTTTTTTTAACCTCCTTTTTTCATTCTATACTTACTTCCATGTTTTATTGTTTACTGTTTATTAACTAATATGATTTTGATGCTAGTTGGGCTATCTTATCTATTAATTTACTTCAAATAATTAAATTTCACTTTTTTTTTCATCATTATTCAAATTAACTCTAAATTTTAAATTCTTAACTATGTTAGTTAATTAATTAACATTTAAGTAAAAAACTAAAGTGAATATTTAATGAAAAATCAAGATTATAATTGAAAATTTTAAAATTGATTATCAAATTTAAACAAAACTCAAATCTCAACAGACAAAATTATAACATTTTAAAATCTAGATATTAAAATGAAATCAAAACTCAAACTTAATGACTATAGATGTAATATTTCAACATTTATGAAGTAAATAAAAACTAACTCAAAATCTAAAAACTATTATTATTATTATTATTATTATTTTGTCTAATAATTATACCCTTCCGTTTTCTTTTTAAATCTTATACGCCCGCCACATTAATTTCACTCGTTCGTTTCCATGAAAATAATAATAAAAAAAAAAATCAACTGCATTTAGTTTATAAATATAAATATATACATATGTTTATATATATATTAATAATTTTCACGAGAAGGTATGAAGGTGTAAATAGGGCAATGGAATAATGCATCCCCGAAGAGGGAAAACCATTAAAGAGAAAGAGAAAAAGAAATGAAGAAATAAGAACCAATAAGTGCATAATTGAGGAGTTAAGGGGTTTGGTTCAGCTTTTTCAGGACATCTTCATTATGAGGCCAATCAAAGCTCTTTACCATTTCTATGCCAACCATCTATATGATTTATTAATTGGGCTTCTCAGATTTACCCTAGGCCCAATATTATCTATAGGCCCATGATAATTGGACGTCTTGTTGCTTTCCCAATCGCCCCATAGCTTTCGTGGCCCACTCTTTTTCTGTTCGCTTTAATAATAATATCGTCATTATTATTATTATTTTAAACATATAGTTTCTTTTAATAATAATAATATTGTTGATATCTTGTTAATTATTTTTTTCTTCAGATATAAAAGAAGGCGGAGTATATAGTTAGGTGCAGTCTAAACTTCATCTATGTATTATTCATAAAATGATAAAGTAAATAGTTCAATTTTTTGTTTTTTTTTTCAATTTTATTTGTTTATTTTCCTTCAGAGTTATCTAAATTTAATACAAACCAAATTTGGATCGAAGATGTTTTTTTTCTTGTCCAAAACATGGTCATATATCCTTAATTTCTTCTTCTTCTTTTTTTTTTTTAATAAAAAAGATTTCAAATAACAATTATGTTTGATCACTAAACATTAACACATGTATAAGATCAGTTGACTTAATTTTATTTTATTTTATTATTGTTTTTAATGAAGGAGGCGGCGGTAAAATGAAATAATTAAATACGTGGTTTGATGGGACATTTACCTAAGGTTGACTAATCTAAGCGATTAATTTCTTCTATTTTGAATTATTTAATCTCTTTTATTATACCAAACTAATTAATCTAAACAAGGCGGCTTTATTTTTATTTTTATTTTTTAAAATCGTGAAACCTAAAATGGTTGTACTTCTATGCCATGTAAATTCATTGAAATACAAATATTAAAATAATAATTTGTTACAACACCATTACATTTCACTTCTCCCTCAAATAAATTGTCTTACATTATCTTACATACTGTCAAATCTTTAAGCTTAACCCATAGACTTATTAACCCTTATTAAACAACAGGGTTATATTGGACATACAGTTCAAAATTTTTAGGTCATTTCATTTTTATAATTTTTTAATATGTGATTATAAGACAAAAAATTATTATGAGCTTATGGGTAAGAGTTTGAAAGTTTGAAGAGCAAGCATGTAATATAATTATGAGAAAAATACTTTAATATAAAACAATGATTATACAAATTTTATTACATAAAACATTTTTGTAGGTTTATTAATAATAGTTGACACCCAATCAAATGTTTAGTTAATATCAACAATTACTATTTTATTTTGTTTATAAATATAATACCAAGAACATATTCACGAATTTTGGCAGTTGAGATTTTGTTTCCAAATCTACTAAACATTTCTATAATAATAAAAACAAAACAAAATTGAAACTCTTATTTTAAGATCAAATAATCAAATGCATCCTCTTGAAAACAAACATGCCATGTTTATGTTTTTTCCAACCATATGGTTTTATTAAAAGTACCATATTAGAGTATAAATACAACACATGAAGAACGAAGTTGTTGAAACTACTAGAAAAAAGAAAAAAATTTAAAGTTTATTTGATCCTTCATTTCACATTTGTCCAATTATACTGGAGTCGAGGTTAGAGAGCTATTTAATCTAAAACACAACACACATTTTGAATTTAAACTAGTAAACTTTATCTTCATTCTCAATCCATATAGATAGGATTAAATAAAGGAGGTTATACTTGGGAAGAAAAGCAAGGGGGTATTACAAAACAACAACATTACTATGAATTAAATTTACATCCTGTCTTTGACATTGATTGTACCAAACAAACTTCTCATTCAATGGCAACTCTTTGTCAATGCCAAGAAAACAAACCAATCAAACCCCCCTTACCCATCAAATAATCTAAACCTTTGAAAACATAAAACATAAAACAAGTGGATGAACATGATATTTTCAATTTTCCTTTTGAACATATTTTTCTCACCACAAATATCGAATCAAATGAAATCAAAGTTTCTTTTTTTTTTTTTGGGTGTAACTCACGTGGCATTCATATGGTTGATATAAAACTAAAAAAAAAAAAATTGGGTTGGAAGTGGGTCCCATTTAAGATATGAAGAACAGCAAGTGGTGGCTGAAATTAATCCACGAGCCAATTTCCACTTCAATTTCAATGACTCTCATCCCTTTTCAAAAATTTTGTGGTTAATGAATGAATTATCCTTTTTTTTTTAAGTACAATTCAAATTTAAGAAGTTGACACAAACCAAATCTTTCACTTCCTATTAATTCCTTTTTTTAATTTTCTGGAACCCTCCTCTTGCTGACAATTCCACCCCACCTCATCTTCCTTTTATCCTTTCTTTTATATTATATTATCTTCTTCATCTTCTTCTTTCTTCTTCTGTTTTTCTCTTTCTATTATTGTGTGTCATTGTTCTACATTATTGTTATAACCTAACAACACCCGCCGACACCAAAGTAAAGATAATAAACATCATCATCTAATATCTGAAACTCGGGGGAAACGACCAAAAAGATTCAATTTTTTAAGACACCCTTTATAAAATTTTCAGGTTTTTATTGATCTAGAGTTATATATGTGTTTTATATGAGATGGGTTTTTGAGATTGAACGTAAAGTTTTGATCTTTTTTAATGGTTTGTTTGTTTTTTATGTTTGTGGGGGTGTGGCAATGAGGTGTGAGGATAGAAGGTATCAGTTTTGAAATGAGGATACTTTGTGATTCTTGTGAAAGTGCTGCAGCTACTTTGTTTTGTGCTGCTGATGAGGCTGCTCTTTGTGCAATTTGTGATACAAAGGTTTTATGATTATTATTATTATTATTAAAACCAGCAAGTGTGTTTTTTAGTTTATTCTCATGATTTTATGGAAGTGCATTTTTTTTCTTCTTTTGTTGATTTTTTGGATTGTTTTTATATGTATTTGGGAAAGGTACACATGTGCAATAAGCTTGCGAGCCGTCATGTAAGGGTTGGACTCGCAAATCCAAGTGAAGTTCCTCGCTGTGATATTTGTGAAAATGCACCAGGTATAGTTATATATATGTTTTTTTCCCCTTTTTTTTTGGTGAGGGTTTGGTTGGTTTAACAATTATTCTTTGTGAAATTAATAATGTAATTTGCAGCTTTCTTTTACTGTGAGATAGATGGTAGTTCCTTGTGTTTACAGTGCGACGTGATTGTTCATGTTGGAGGTAAAAGAATGCACAAGAGATATCTCCGGCTGAGGCAGAGAGTTGAGGTTCGTGATTTTTAATATCAAATCCTACAATGCAATGATTCTTTTTTTCTCATTAATTTCATACAATATGCGTAGAAAATACTTGTTTTGCATTAGTTGAGTTATGTTGATCGAAAAAAAAAAAGAAGTATATTGAAGTATGATCAAAGGATATAGAAACATAAATTGAATATGATAGTGATGGTTTTGTTTATCGATCAAACTTGGTTATATTTCTGCTTGACATACATTATTCATACAAAATAATATAAAAGGATTAAGGTTTTGTTTGGTATTTGATGTTGCAGTTTCCAGGGGATAAACAAAATGATGTGAAGGACCTAAATGTAAAACCGATGGAACAGGTTGAGAAAGTAAAAAGCCAAAATGAAGAAAGGGGTGAGATTGAAAAGCATGAAGAGTTGAGGGTGTCAGGTGTTAAACAAGATTATTCAAATGGAGATGGGCATTCCAAGCGGGCTAATAAAGTGATTGATTTAAACATATAGTGCCCTTCAAATAATTTAGATGCTTAATTTTGATTTTGGGACTGTTCCAGCAATAATAAGGTGGGAAACATTTTTCAAAATTTTTAAGTTTAGGAAATGAGGTTGAAATGCTATGATAAATCTGTACCGTTTTAAATTTTATTTTGGAACTGAGCCTAAGGCAAAACCCCAAAGTTCCACTCTATTCTTCTTTCTTTTCTACCCATCATAACTTATCCGAAAAAGATTCAACTTGAATTAGTACTTCTAACAAAAGCACCTGTTTTTATCTATAAGTAGTTTGCATTTCTGTATTTACAAATCAATAGTTATGTACATCATTATGTTGTCCAACATGATAAAATGCCTAGTTAAGTATTCGTTGCTTCATTCAAGGTGAGAATATACACAAGACAAGATAGCTACTGATAACCCACATAAGCAAACCAGCACGAAGTGCTCAAGAACTAAACCATAGTGACTGATCACTTCGCTTTTTGTGGACAGCCATTATAAATTGAACGAGAGTAAGAAGCCATCTTTGTCAACTTCATAATTAGCTTGAAACAAACCGACAAGGGGAAGCAAGCGCCCATATATCATGACTTGAAGAGAGTAACTGTGGCGATGTAACCATTTTTCATCACCTGCCCATGCCATTGATGCTCATTAACACACAGTCTTTAAATAACACAATCATCTCATAATGTCTACGTGCTCAAGATCATTTTGTTCTTTTTCCCCAAATTGTGATTTTTACGACAGGGAGGTGCAAGTAAAACAATCATCAAAACAAACAAAAGGGTAAAAAAGCCCACCTCAAATGCAACGTTCTGATAGCCATAAACGAAAGTAGATCCAAAAGGATTGTTTGTTGAACCTTGTGTTTGGATGGCAGCTCGCCCACAATCCCCGAGGATTTCCTAGTTTCATAGGGAAAAAATGTCAGACATTCCATTTTTATCGCCAAGACGGAAAAGAAGTGTAAGAACTCCGATCTAAGAAAATTTTGATAATGATTAGCCATATCTACGGAGTTATGAATCCATTTAAATGATTAGATTTTGATAAACACAAAAATATGCCCCATCGAATAGGCTTCAATCAACACAGGTTTAAACCATCTACGGACAACATATATAAGGAACCGACCCCGTGATAAAATAATTTAAGCAAAATACATTCTACCTTCACATCTTCCCACTTCGTGCTAGGGGTTATAGAGTTTTTACAGTTCGTTTCATCAAAAGAACCTGAAACTGCATGAAACAGCACTATAATGGTCAATCACTCTTGCGCGAATATAACTCTAAGGAAAAGTAGGGAGTAATGTTCAATGTAGGTCCGGACCATGGATTACAAAATTGCACTTGATGTATGAATTGAAATCAGCATGACCAGGGTAATTGGTATGCAAAACAAACTTCTTGATTTTATGAGTCTGCAGGAGCAAATTAAACACAGTACTTTAGAACAATAAGACTCAAAAGATCAACAAATACCATGAGAAACACTACAATACTATATAGAAAGACATCCGGTACCTGCCCATCAAATAAGATGTCCAAACCACGGGTAAAATAGTTATAGAAGTAATCGCCACAAAGGGTTGTTCTGGGACGGGGATCAGAAGCCGAATGAATAACCATTTGATCTACCTGTACAAGAAAAATCAAAATTCCCAAGATTTAGGCTATCAAAGAAAGAAATATACATTTTTTACACTTGAATTTTGATATATACATATAATTAGTTGTATAGCCCAAGATGCCTGATTGCTTGTAACCTGAAGGCAGTTGTCCCACCCCCCACACCCACTCACCACCCCACAAAATAGGTCAAGGCTTCAAATGTAAATTCTACAGCAAACTCAGCTCAACATAAAATATTTTAACATCTTTGAACAATTACAATCGTAGAAATGATTAGGAAACTCACAACTTCTAGTTCAAGGTGGCATGTAAGGATACCTGTTTTTGATGGATTCCACAAGGGCGACCTAATTCTGTCCAAATATCCTGCAAAACATTGAACAAAGTGTGCATGTTTGAGAAAGAGAGGACAGAGTAGCAAAATTGTGTCAGGTAAATTTAAACAACCATTAACTTAACCATGACACTTTCTTTCCGTGGTTGAAATGACTAGAAATTCATTGAGGAAATATAAAATTATGTGAAAAACTCAAGAAAAACCAAAATAAAACTATAAAAGTCAAAGAAGTAAAAACTCAGAAAGGAGGAGTTTGTATCAACCATAGATGTCCTCTACAGCCATCACGAACCCCTCGAAGGGTGCATTTTGTATCAAAATAAATACATCCATTACTTATTGGTGTAAGATTCATTTTAACTTATTCTGTCTTGTAGTTAATGTCTACACTACGGTTTTCATTAATCAAAATGAATTCATGTGCTTTGTGTTCAGTGGGGGAAAAGGACAAAATACTCAATAAAGTTTGCATGTCACTTATTTAATTAATCTGATAGATGGATAAGTATTCTAGGATAAAAAGACAACTAAACAACATAAACACGACAAGGGGCCATAAACTTACCTGTGGTGATGCACCAAAAGGAATATGCTGACTACCCACAGCAAAGTATAATTCGTCCCCAAGCTAGACACGATAGAAAAAAGTAAGCAGGTATGCAATTCAGATAACAAAAATTGCAGATGAAGAGAGAAATCAGACCTTAACATGGACCTCCTCCATGTAAAGGCTGCTAGCAGGCAATGGGGGAGCAGAAGCCTTATCCATTAAGGCTCCTACGCCAACCTTTTTGACTGTAGAACTATCAAATATGGAGACACGGCAGGCAACTGGAGTTGTACCATCAGGAAACTCCAAAGGTAGCTCCGCTTGGGTATTTAAGAGTAGCAAGTTAGTCTCCTGAGAACGCTAAAATCCAAGAGACAGAAAAACTAAGAGAACGGAAATTATGATAAAATACCTTCTCCATCATGGCAACAATCTGTATATTGGCTTGGTATTGGAAATGCAAATGAAAGTCCCTACAACAAAAAACAGATGATATAAACATGAAAATAAATGGCAGACAAGAGTATTATATTATTTTGCAAAGGTATGCCTGGAAGTACAAATACATACCGGATAGAATAGAGTGTAAACACCCCTATCTTTGTCATAAATTCCAGGAAAAGTTGGCCCAAAAAGTGCATACACAGCTACAAAGGTAGCAAGATTGGATGGTCCTCTACAATCAAGTAATGAGCATTAGTTTATGGAAAAAAAAAAAAAATGCAACCCTACGTGAGAGTTAGATCACCTACCCAATCAGAGAAGTAGCATATCGCATTTGAAGTCGCTTCACATCAAATATTTCAATAAGGCGTAGCCTCTAGCAAGCAGTAAACTAGGACTAGTTAATTTGGAGCAAAAATGAGCTTTCAAAACATAAGATGAACAAGCAGCACGAAAATGCGATTTCATCAGCAGCCTTCCCCACAAAATACTTGAAGGAACTTTGATAAATGATGATAAACCCAAACAGTTTAACAATCCGAATAAAAAAGAAAGTCATCTCTACTCTCTGACAATCATCTGGTTCTAGAGCGTGCGGTTTGATTTGAGTTAAAGCTTGTTATCTCTTTCGAACTCAAAGCCACAATATGCAACCCATACAACAAAACTTGTTCAAGAAAGGCCGTTAAAAACCTCAGTATCTCTTTTTCAATGAAAATGCAAGAGAACCAAAAATACCTGTGACCACGGGTCAAATCGAAGATGAAAGCCATGGTCTGGGAAGCTGATAACGATATCAAGTTTCAGAGGCTCCTACAATGATAAGAAGTTATACAAAGCATTAGAACATTGGAAGTGGGAGAAGCATCCAAATAAACCAGTAGCGAAATTCAGCTACGCAAAGGCATTGAAGTAAATTTCATAATAAGCATATCGAACAAGAAATCAACGACTTCAGCATCATAATATCCAGATTATGCATTTAATTATACCTCATCAAAGTATTTCACATGGACAACGTCATAGATATTGGGGCGCTGCTCTATTTGTGCAAATGCTTCACAAATTGGCATTCCTGAGACACAATACAACTGAGACGCATAAATTCCTAATTCTAGTAGCACCAATAAACCCTCACCCCTCTCAAAACAGGAATATGGGAATCAAATATAATTCTTATGCATCTAAAACAATTAGGGAAGCAACAATCAGAAACAGAGAGGATGAAAGTGGAAAAAGAAAGAGAAGAAAATAGAGAAATAACCGAGATTGAAGGGGCCAAGGCCAAGGCCGGGTTGAAGATCGAGGAGGATGGCACCCATAGCCGTGCCCTCACAGCGTCTTCTCGATCTCTGCATCGTTTTTGGTTTGGATTATTGGATTGATCAAAAAAAAAAATTCTTTCTGTTGCGTGGGTTTCGTCGCGATTGGAGGAAGACAGATGGTGAAAATTCAGAGAGTTTAAGGCCAAAATTTTCGTATTGTAAAGTGAGGAAATTGGTCTTCTCCACTTCCCACGCTAACTCCAAAATACTGTCAGGGCGCTCCAACTCAATTCCTTTTAACTTGGCCAATATATTATAAAATCGTTTTTTAGAGTTGTTACAATTTTAATCTTTTCATTTACGTGTTTTTAAGTTAATTTTGTAGTGGCGTTAAAAAAATTTGATAACCCAATCAATTTAGATTATTTATCAACATCGATTGAGTTAGGGGTGTTCAAAAAAACGATTAACCTGACCAATCCGATTACCCAACCTGGTTTTATCATATTATTATTATTATATAATGAATTTAAATGTATACTTTAACTTTTTAATATTTTTTATTCCTATTTTGAATGAATTTGAATGTAAACTTTAATTTTACATGAACTCATGTTTAATGTATTTGAAAGTAAACCACTGACTTTACATAGAATGCTTGTTGTTTGTTTGATTATAAGTTTTTTAAAGATTGATGTAACATATTTAAAGCATTTACGAAAATATTACATAAATTTAACTTTTAATGAAAAATGAAAGAATGAAAAACTAGTCAAAATTGTGAAAGAAAAAAAACAACCCTAAAACCCAATCTAACCCAACCCGAAATTAAGGGTTGGATTGACCTTCCACATTGAGCCGACAGGGTTCAATTTTTGCCAACCCGAGAATCTCAAGATGGTCCATAATTTATCTCCAACCCGACTTATGTACACCCCTAGGTTGAGTACATTTTATTTTCGATTGAGTTGGGTTTATTTTTTAAAAATATATTTTATCAATTCAAGGACTTCGAGTTGGTTCATAGATTAAGTAAAACTTTGAATTTTATTTTAAAAGATAAAAGATAATGAAACTTAATTAACCATAATTCTTTAAGTTAGTTGATAAACATTAACCCTAAATACGAAAAAAAATGGGTATTTGGTAAAAGTGGAGGTTTGAATTTTGAAATCGATAAATCAAATTGTAATATTTTAAAATTTAATGACTAAATTGAAATCAAAATCAAAACTTAATTAAGAGGGTTTATTATGTAAGATGTGTTTGGAGTGAGTTTAATTAATCGTTTTAGAAAAATAAATTTATATCCAATCAATTTCTAAACAATCAAATTTATATTTAGTTTAAAAAAAAATAAAGTGATTCTAAATTATTATCGTTAATTCTAAAAGTGCCCTTTTAAAATTTATAAATTACTAAAAGGGTAGTTTATATCTAAAATTTATTTTAGATACAATTATAATAAATATATAATTTTATTAAGTAGTTTTTTATATGTTTTATCCTTAAACTAATAACAAAAATATTGGGCTTAATGACAACAAATTGGATGAAGCCCAAAATCCAAATTTGATCCAATTGAACAAAGAGAGCGTGTAGGGGGTTACGTGTCGCACAAAATGTTCAACAAGGGGGTCAATAATTTTGTAGCTCAAATGAAAGAAAATTTGGAAAAATATTTTTTGGTGTCTGAGTTTTGAGTCAGATTCTACTCGGTCCTAGATTGTAACCGTAACAGGTTACACATTTGATTCTTGAGTTTTGAGTTTGATTCCAATTTAGTATTTAAGTTTCAAAATATTACAATTTTATAATTGACGTTTGAATTTTGTTTCAATTTGATTTCTAAATTTCAACATTTTCACTTTCAATATCAATTTTTCGCCCAATCTTTATTTTTGTCTTCGTTGTTAATAACTTTAAAAATATTAAACGAATTATAATTAATTAAACTTTACTATTCTTCATCACGTTTTAAATTAAATTTAAAATTTTACTTCATAATTACTTTAAATTAATTAATAAACATCGACGTCAATGTCTATAGCTGAATATTTAATAAATAATTAAGGTTAAAAACGTAAAATCTTGAAATCCATAACCAATTTGAAACAAAACTCATATCTTAAGAGTAAAATTGTAACATTTTCGATGCTTATAGACTAAATTGAAGCTAAAATTAAAACTTAAGAACTAAATGTATGACATTTCAAAACTCGAGCACTGAATAAAAACTAGACCCAAAATCTATAAACAAAACGGTAATTTTTCTAAGAAAAATTCTTCTACTCTCTCTTTTTGTACCGTTAATTTAGAGAAGGGTATATCTTTCAAAAGGCCTCTAGATATTTATTATTTTATTTTTATTAGTTTAGGGAGATTGATTAAAATTTAAACCATTAAGCTCAAGTGTCCATATCCATCCATAAAAAGACAGCTTAATCCATATTGAGTGTGGATCGCGTCCCAACTAGTTTACTACCTTAATTATATATATATATAAAGTTAATTTCTTAGAGCTTAATATATGTTGAAAATTAAATATAACAGGTAAGTTAAACATAATAGCTGAGTTGAATTAAACATGGATGGTCACTCTAAATCTATTTTAATTTGATCGTTCATAAGCTAGAGGGTGTATCATTTAAGGTGGAACGTGGATTGACAATCCTCTTTCAAAGCACTTAGGTCTAATTTTGTAATTTGAGATGTTCAGTATTATAACTTTTGATTTCTTTTAAACAGCTACAAATAAAACAATTTGATTAAAAGTAACAGCATATATAACAATGTTTTTTAAAAATTATAAATATAGTAAAACCAGTCAAATTTCATCACTGATAGATTATAGTGCAAATATTGGTCTCACTTATAGACTTGACTATATTTGCATCTTTTTGTTTTTTTGTTTTTAATTTTATTTTTATCTTACCAATCGAGTTAGCTTGTTTATATAACAAAACTGATTGAAATTTATACCTCTTATATTTACCACATAATATTCTAATTAAAAAAAAGTCTAATTCTTTCATTCTTCTAATTTTAAGTAATCTTCTTTACTTTAGAGGCCTAAAAACTATTTTCAAATACACTAGAAACATTATAAAATGAATTAAGTAATTTAAATCTTTTAATGCAATCAATTGTCACATATGCATAATATCTTATTATTAAAGGACTTTATTTAAATTTAAATCGCTCATCTCAATTGCTATAAAAAAAAAAATACAATGTTTCACAATTAAAGTACAGTTCAATCGATTAAGACATAGATATCAAATTCTCCACCACAAACATATATACTACTGAACTTTAAAAATTGTTTACTTGAATTATTTTATTCACTATCCTAATATTACTCTATAATATCACAAGTAATATTTATTACTATTATAGTTACTTTTGATCAACCTCGTAAAATCATAAGGTAACAAATCAAATTCAACCTCGTAAAACCATAAACAAATGCACATTATAGAACGAGAGCGCTACAGGAAAATGGTTCTATAATGGCCATTGGTGGCCTATTATGAGAAAATGTCCAACATTTGTAGCGACATTGTTCTTCATACTTGTAGTACAAGTCATCGTTTTTTTTAATGCATGGGTCCGAGTTTGAAATATTCATATCTTTTTAGGGAAAAAATGATTTAAAAAAAAAAATGAAAAGGTAATGGAATCTGTTTGAATTGAACTCAACACCACATTTTCAATAATTAATCAACAACTTGTGAAAATAACATGCTAACCTTACATGGCTACTTCATCTTCAACCTAATCTTATTATTCTAATTAATTTGTTCTTCTCGTAGAATTAAAATTAAGATCGTACTGAGTTATTATTTAGTTTTTAAAAATAAATTTTATAAACATTACCTATATCTATTGGTTTCTATTTTCTTATAGTCTAAAGTAAAAAGAAAATAGTTCTCCAATAATGAGTTTTTAGATAATTATTTAGAAGAGCAAAATAGTCGAAAAATTAAATCTTTTCAATGAAATAGAAAAGAAAACATGAGTAAAAAATCGGAAGAAAATAAGACAATTTCGAAAACAAATATTTTAGATTTTATTTTATTATTTTTTCATGATTTTGTTATTGGGATTTCAAATATACGTTAATAGGATTCAATGACAAATTGCTTTTAATTGATACTACTCTAAAATTAAAGAATAAACATTAATTGTTATTTTCTAAACATGGTAGATTTTTTTGCCCATTAATTTAATTGATCACTCGATACGTTCTCAATGGATTAAAGTTTAATTAGAGCACAAATAACAAAAAAAATAAATAACTTTCTAACTTGGCACGGACTACGGGAATAAAAAAAACCCTTGAAATTTCATGGAATTAACCCTTTTCAATTTATTCAAAGGATAGAAATAATAATAAAAAAAAAAAAAAGGTCCATAAACGCAAAATACAATTACTGCTTAATTAAAATAAAAGAAAAAAAATATTGAAATGGACTTTTTTACATCCATATACACAAACATCGAACCACTCACCTTCATTCTCAGCTGTGCTTTATTTCTCTTTCTCTTTCTGTGTTTTCCTTCTTAAATTCGTATTATTACATCCATCTTCAAATTATGCTTCACTGAAGTGGACACAAAACCCGTTTGGTGGGCACAGCCACAAGCCGGGTCGCTCTCGGAGCGGTCAACCCGAACACGTCGCTCATGTCCATTTCGCTTGGCTTCATCCCATCCGGCAATTCCCAATCGAAACAGTGCAACAAGTGGGCCACCGCTGTCTCTAGCGCGTACAGACCCAGTTGCATCCCGGGACAAGACCGCCGACCCGACCCGAACGGAATGAACTCGAAATTGTTCCCTTTGAAATCTGGGACTCCTTGTTCCAGAAACCTGGCCGGCCGGAATGTTTGGGCGTCGTCCCATGAGGCCGGATCCCTCCCGATGGCCCACGCGTTCACCATGATCCGAGATTTGGCCGGAATGAAGTAGCCGGCGATGACTGCGTCCTCCGCTGCCTCGTGGAGGAGGAGTGGGATCGGCGGGTGCAGCCGGAGAGTCTCCTTGAGACAGCATTTCAAGAAAGTCAATTTGTCGAGGTCGGTTTCTTCGACACGTCGTTGGAGACCAACGACTTGGGAGAGTTCTTGTTGGGCCTTCTTTAAATCTTCTGGGCTTCTCATTAGCTCCGACATGGCCCACTCTATCGCCGACGCTACCGTCTCCGTTCCACCAAACATAACATCCTTATAATTTCAAACACAAAGTAAAACTGATTCAATTTCACACCAGTATTTTTGAGGGATTTTATTTAATCTTTCTATTGAGAAAAATAGATGCCAAAAATAGCCAAAAAAAAAAAAAAAAGCTAACCAAAATTACCCAAAAACGTCTACAACCTAAGCCTACAAAACAAAGACGTGACCTTTAAACAAAATAATTTTATAGTAACTAAAGCTTAGGAACTCTCGAGCAAAAGGAAAAAAAACATAAATAAATATAAATAAATAAGAAATTCTGTTTTAAATGATTTTTTTTTTTGAAAATATTTATAAATATGATAAATTTCCATAATTTATCAATAATTTAGTGATAGATGATAGTAGTTTATCAATGTCTATTAACATTTATCAATGATATTTTATTATATTTGTACATATTTTAGCTTCTTACGTTATATTTGAAAAAAGGTTCAAAATTAAAAATAAATTCAAGTGTCATCTGCTTAAACAAGTAGGTAATAAAAAAATTTCATACGACAAATATACATCTTTTTAAAATATTATAAAAAATTATTGTAAATGACAAAACACCCAAAACATTATTTTAATTGTCGTTTTCGTTGTTATTAGTATTATTTGAGTAGAAAGAGGGTGTGGACTACAACCTAATTAATACTCTAAAAATATAGGGGTAAATAAGACAGAATATGATTTCTAATGAAAGAATTGTGTAAAACCTGAAGGCCATATTATTTGTTGCCCAAAAAAGTGTATATATATATATAGATTTCTTTCTAGATGGAGTAATTTTGCAAGTGTTGACTATGATCTCTATGATTTATTAAGGTTAATATATTTAACATTGACCTAATTATAATTACCATGATGATGCCTTTGATGTTGTCACGGTTGAGTTTGATGTTGTTTTGTAAATCATCCGATGAATTTATTACCATTGAATCTTCATCGTAAAAAGCCAGTAACTCATCCACCATATCACTCTCAATTTCAAGCTCGTAATTTGGTAATTTTGATGCATTCCTTTTTTTGATTATGTGGTCTTCGATTATGGAGTCGACAAATTTATCGAGTGATTGACGAGCCTTAACGAGCCTATTATTCAAACCTTGAGGGTCAATCCAACTAAGACTTGGAATAAAATCGGCGATATTGAAAGCTCCGAAAAGCTTAGAGAATTCTTGCAAGATACTTATAAACTCGTCTTGACCTTGTAATGTGCTCGTCCCAAACGCAGCTCTATAGATAATATCTCTTGTTAGTTCAAACACTAGCTCCCCAATATTCACGGTGGTTCCTGTTCGGACGACGACTTTTTTAATGGTGTTGTCCACCATATCTCGGACCGATTGCCATGACTCAGCTCGCTTCCGACTGAATAATTTCATGACACAAATTTTACGCATTTGTCGCCAGAATGGACCGTAGTTAGCAAAAGCCATGTCGGCACGATTGTAGGTTAAGTAAGTTATGGCGATGGTGGCCGGACGATTAGAACAAATACTATCATGGACCTAGCTCACAATACAAATAAAAATATTAGTAATTAACATACTTCATCTAATGTATCTAATTGGATTCAAGAAAGTTTAAGAAACAATTTTAAAATACGTGTTTAGATGATAAAAAAAGAAACGAAAGTCAATAACATATTAATATAGACTTTTAATACGATGTGTTAATTAAAAATTAGAATATGATAGATTTTAAATGAGTAGTTTACTTCTATATAAATTCAATGAAAAATCTTGTAAAATCTAATCATTTTAGTCTAGAAAGTTTTAAAGTAAGATTTAAAATCACTTTGAATTATTTTAAAAAAATTCTTTAGTAACAAAATTCATAATTTATATCAAATTAGTTATGAATTAAAACCCCTCGAAAAATAAAGAGTGTGACAAAAATGATTATTAGAGATTAAGTAACCTGAAGAACTTGGCGAGCGATGTCGGGATCGGAGACAGTGAACATGTTAAGAAAGCCCATGCGCATATAGAAGATTCCGCCGTAGCGGGTGGCGAGATTGGCGAGACCACGGTGAGTGAGCTGGTCCATCATAAGCATATTGCCGAAGAAGGGGAGGCCTTTTGGGCCTGGTGGAAAGGGTAGTTTTCGTCGGAGAGGACGGAAGAGAAGTGTTAGCAGAAACAAAAAAGGGAGTGTGACAAAGAATGCCATATTGAGAGGTTGAAGAAGAGATTGAGAATCCATTGTGTTTATTGCTAAGGTTCAAGTGGACATTTCAGTGGGTTTTTATAGATGGAGAGTGGGGGCAAACATTGAGTTTAATTCTTTATTATTATTATTATTATTATTAGTAGTAGTAGTAATTTTTAAATTTTAATGTCACCTTTCATTTTCTAAGATATTTTATTCGATTCAAATTTTGACTGTTCTACCTACAATCCCATAATTATCACATCTCTCTCCTTTTTAATTATTAAGAAAAATAAAATCTTTATTTATAGCATCTTACACACACAGCTCTGTGCTATAATATAAATTTGAAAAGTACTTGCAACTTTTCTTTTTTCTTTCATTATTGTTATTATTAGTGGGAATAATACTTGCACTGAGCTATAGAAATTTATAATTAAATTCCAATTTAGTGAAATCTTAATTAAGAATTTAAATTGTTTTGTTATAAAAACAATTTGAACGATGTTTATATTTAAATTACAAAATATATTAAATTGTGTGTTAATTATATATCAAGGAAAGTTCGAAAATTAAATTAGAAAATATATTGAAATGTGTGTTAATTGATATGAGTAAATAGTTGATATAAATGATGGTGACATGTCTAACTCAAGATCGCACATTACATTCACTATATCTATATGCAATCTTCTTAAGAGGCTTGTACTCAGAATATATACATACAAGGTCACGCTAACGTACCAACACAATTAAATTCCATTTACATTAATACACAAAAAATTCAACATCAAATCATAACCTTTCATATTATTAACAAAATCATATATAACCTTCAATGTATTGTAACTCTCAAACAACTTACTTGAGATCAATAATTTAAGTTTTCTCTAAATTCGAGGCTCCTTCTCGTACTACTTTGTTCCTACTTTCATCTGTTTGTTTGAAAAACGCTTCAAAACAAAATAGTATAGGCTCTTCTTAGACTGAAAATCTCTCTCAATACTCTAACGTAAGCTCCTGTAAATACAACGCAAATACTAAAAATTGTTTCTATTAATATTGTAGCAAGAATAGCAACGACAACCTCACAATGAAGAACACATATGATATTTTCGAAACAACTGATCAACTTCAAACCACCGCCACATGATCTACAAAAGTCATAACCCTAAAAAACAGTACACAACGAGATCAACTAAATACCATATTTGAATGGAAACACTTGTTTGTAAAGGCCACAGATGGTTGTTGAGACTACCAAGATGCTCAAAAGAACAGTAGCAAAACGATGCAAATAAAAAAAATTAGCCAACATCATTGTAATAACAATTTTGTCTCACACTTTATCAATATCGAAATGATTAGTTGAAATATTATCTTGATTCAACCTAACCCTAAACAAACTATGTAAACTTCATCACAAAAAAATTATTTTTGTCTTAAGAAGATGGTTAAGAAGTTGAGGTGTTTAGTATAATCAAAGACCATTATATAAGTCTATGGGTTATAGTAATCAGTATAGAAAATAATAACAAAGAGAAAGAGAGGATATAAATAGAAAACAGTAAATATCGAAAACAAAGAGGGTTTGGAATAGTAACATTATAATTAATTGTAAGTTGTAATAGTTGGAAACATCAACTAGTATAATTAGACCTCAAATAATATCTTGAAGCTCAAATAGTTGGAAACAAAAAAAAAAAAACAAATAATATCTTGGACAATGACAACTGGGAGTGATAGAAAAGAAAAAGAAAAATGTAATTAAATTATACGATTATTCTTCGTAATCCTGCTAAACACATCTATAAAAATTAATTTAAAAAAAATAGAAAATAAATAAGTTACCAAACAAGTTCAAAATTTTTCGAGACACAAATAATTAAACTTTTGCATGCATCAATAAATTCATAAAATTTTCGGGTATATTTAAGATATGGGTCGTAGAAATAAAGGACGAGGTCTTTTTTGGTGTATGGACCCCTCATGCCCCTTCTCCTTAGCTTTCATCCTCACCCAGTTGATAAAAAAGAAAGTTATTACAAACAAACCTAAGACCTAAGAAGTTGGTGTATATACCAAAATTAGGAGATTAAGATCTACAAATGAAGAATAATGCAAGAGATGTTTCAACTTGGATTGATCACAAAAATAATTAGTTTTAATACAAACTTTGGTTGCAAAAAATTCCTCAATCTACACATTTTAGGTGATTCATTTGTATTAATCTGACAAAATTGCCCCTCCTCGCATATCTTACTTTTTCTTTTTCCAATTACCTAAATCATTTAATTAAGGAGATTTAGTAAATTAAATTAATTCCTAAAATTGAGAACACCTACTAAAATTAGATCTAACCAAAGGTAAAATATAATCTTACTACTCAAAACAAACGTAAGCAAAAACAATAATATATAAATAAATAAATAATCTAACTTTTCCATCCATCTTTAGTTTATACATGTTAAAATTGGATTTTTAATTTTAACAATGGTGGAAATTGGACCTACAAAAATTTAGAGTTTATTAACTTTTATAATTAAAAGTTTGTAAATGTAATTATAATTTTGTACTAGTATAGTTTTTGCAATTTAAAATTAAAGTTGTCAAGTGAGGTTTATCAGAAATTTAATGATCTGAATTAATATAAAATGATTAGGTGGATTGGCAATTGGCACCACACAAACGGCATTTCATAATTTAATTATAATTAATAACGATGGGGTTTCGAATAAACAATGAAATATGGAGATTTCAATGAGAGAAAATATATATATATATATATATATATATATATATATATATATATGGTCTAGGTCTTAAATTGCATAATATTTAGGCTCAATTTTAAAATCAACCCCAACTCCAATTTTGCAGGAACGTGTTGAAATTATTCACAGTAGGGGTGTACATAAGCCGGGTTGAGCTGGGTTAGAGGTAAATTATGGACCAACCCGAGGTTCTCGGGTTGGCAAAAATTGAACCCTATCGGTTCAATGTGGAAGGGTCAA